>VWZU01012339.1:23674-110863 GCA_013397095.1 Sterrhoptilus dennistouni
TTTTGGCAAGGGTTTAGTTATTGGAAAATTCTAAGTTGCCTAAGATTCGCAGATTTTCTTAAGTATTTTCCTATGTTTCTGACAATTGAGAATCTAAGATTTCTGTGGTATTCTGAGAAAAAATATTCTTTTGCAATTTTTCTTCCAAATGCATTTTATGTTGTAATAAATAGGAGAGTATCTAAGTAGTATTGCTATGTATTACATACAGCTTTACATTTATAATTTCATGTACTGGTTCTTTGTGTTTCATTTGTCTTGTGTTTTTAATAGTATTTTTGACTATTCTGAAAATGCCTACTATGATCATGCAGTCCTAAGTGTAGCCCTTGGGGCTACCTGTTTTGTACTAGTTATTGATGAGAAAACTGTCATTAAGGACTTCTCTTTTAAGAACTTTACAGCTATAGTGTGTGAGTTGCTGTCTTTCATTATTTAATTTCTAAAGCATACTAGAACAAAAAGCCTGTGTTTGGAATTTGGGTAATTTCTAGGTCTTTCTAGAAGCACAGAAATTTTCTATTACAGTTATTGAAGGTGCTGACCTAGAAAGCAAGCCTTACTTATTTTAATTTTCTCTTAGGTGATCATGAAATATAACTACCAAGCCAAAATCAGTCCATAACATTAAGTAATTCATGCCTTGAGATAATATGCCATTCAGTTTTTACATGAATATGAGAATAGTGGTGATACCACCTTACAGTCATTTACGTCACTGAAATAAAATGTATTAAGCCTCTAATCATTAGATAAATAATACTGTAATTATTTGAAGTCTCAGTAGCTAGGCCTGTTTTTTCTTTTTCCATAGAAGACAGTCACTTTTTAACTTGAAGGTTGCTTTGACATGACAAATGTGACATGAAAATTGGTGTAGTTCCTTTGAATAATTAATTAGCATGCCAGTGGTCTTATAAAAGTGGCAAATGTTGGATGTATCTGGTGTTGTTATTTCACAATAATTTAAAAATGCCATAATGCTTACTGTAAAAACATGGTGTTACAGGTTCAGGCATATGTCAATTCTTTTAAAAAGTTTCACTTCCTTAATGTGTTTAACTAGGTAATGATATCAAAATTTATTAACATGTCGATTGTGCCATGTATTTGAGTTTGGGGGAAAAGCAGTGTTCCCAAATGAATTCTAGTACTATTTCAGCTTTCTTTGATATTGTTGTTTTTAATATCTGAAACAAAACCATTGTAGTGTTGAAAAAATATCTTTTACCAGGTAACGATGCCTTAAACATGGAGAGTTTGACTCCCAACTTGTACTACTAGTCATTTCTGGCTGCACACTACAGTTCTTTTCTGCACTTTTCACTTCCATTTCTTCTTCATTATGTGAGACAAATGCATGATGGAAAAAGTTTTAATTTTGAGTTGAATCAACAAAATACCAAACTGTAGCTGTATGACTAAAACTGTTGTGATGTCACAGTCTTGCACACCCTGCAGTGAGTTTGATCACAAGGGAACAGCTGATCACTGTGAAAAATAAGTTACTGTCCATGGTCTCTTTGGGGGATTATTTAAATATAGAAATCTGTGGAAGGGAGAATAGGGGAAGAAATGTCCAGACAGTAATTGAAGATGAGTTCTCCACATGCAATATGGGGCAGATCTGGTAGAAGAGGGCAATGGTAAAGGCCAAGATACATTCTTTATCTTGGTCTTTATTGGTAAGATCTGCCTTCAGGTGTTGCAGGTACCGATGGAAAACTTCTGGATCATGGAAGGTTTGCCCTCTGTGGCAAAATAGGCTATGACTGTTTTAACAAACAGGATGTACAAAAGTCCATTGGTTCAGGGAAATGCACCCAAGAATGCTGAGGGAGCTGACAAGTGTCACTGGGAAATCAGTCTTGGTTGTTTGAAAGGTTGTGGTGGTCAGGGGATGTCCCAGATGTGGGGCTGGGGATATGTTTTTTTGTTACATTTTTGATCCATGCTTCTGTCTGTCGACAATTACCACAGAAATGCAGTTGTTTTATATTTATTCTTACTAAAAATAACTACACATTCTTCCACATGTCTTACTCCATTTTATTAAGTCCTTTTTATTTTTTTAAAATTAATAGATATCTACATAGTGTTCACTTTGGCTTAGGATTGAATTTTCTTTTTTGGTACAATACTGACTAAAAACAGATATTAGCACTGGATAATTGAACTATTCAGCTACCAGTTAAAGAGAATTTATTCTGAATGCAACATGGTATGATTTAGTTAAAATGCTTTCAATGCTGTTTTGCTATCTGGTTTATTAAAGATGCTTTAGGATAGTGTAGACTCTGCTAGTAAAAGACTAATGTAAGGAAGTAATTAAAGATTAGAGTGGTGAGTTGGATTTCATTAATTTAGTCAGTTAAATACCTTAATCAATTAAAAAACCTATTGAGCTAAATCTGAACTAAATGCCAGGGTATGTGATAGTATTAGATGCTAAAGTAACTTGCACAGAACTATTCCTTGCTTCTCAATTATGCTGGTGTGATTAAAAAGATGCCATGTCAATGTTCCTGTGGCTTTGTCACTGCATAACTTACTACATGACCTGCTGTTCAGCAATGAGCTTATTCCTCATGATTTGCTTTTAAATGGGAAATCTAATTTTTGCAGATTATACAATTGCCCTCAGTGTCTATTGTTCAGCTGGGAATATTTGAATTAAAATTATTAGATATTTGAGAATTGATTTATTGATCATAAACATTAACCAGATCTTTCCATAGGAAATATCTGTCAGGACTTAATTGTTACAATCAACAGTTTCAGTCCTACAAATGTGTGAATAAATAATTTTGTGCTGTATATTGCCATTTCTTTACTACTGGATATTACTTATTTAGGGATGGGAAGATGAAGAGAATTAAATGGTTGAAAAGGCAAAGAGAGATATCAAAGATCATGAAAAGGAGTGTGGGAAAACAGAGTACTGAATTTAAAGATTCTCAGCTCTTAGACAAGTATCTTCACTGCACATGCCAGGATGCCTGAGAGCTGTTTTGGTTTTTCTAGCCTAGAGGTTTTATAGAAAATGTAACATCTACTGGATATATTGAGAAATTTTTTTTCCTACACTTCAGTCAGTGAAATACTTAGGACATGCAAAACAGTAAATGACTATATGGAGATAGATATTCATTTTGTGTTTATTATTAGAGTCTGGAGCTGAAGAGACTCTGTTCTGCTGCTAGCTCTGAATTTAACCCTCTAATAAGATGAATATAATTACTCATGTATCACCTTGTAGAGGGTTGAATTCTAAACATTCTAAAAAGGAGTGAGAAAAGCAAGAGGATTAATACATTAGTTGCATTTTGAAGAACCTGGTTAACATCACCTGAGATTTATTTTTAACACGTTACACACCACACGCCTTCTGTAATGATTTTGCAGTTGTCCAGCTCTGCAAATCTACTCAAGTGACATAATAACCCACCACTTCATTTAGTTTTTACTAAAATGAAGTTAGTAAGCAGCCAAAGTAGAGTTTCCATGGACTAGAACTTCTAGGATTAGCTGCAGCTTAGCAACATTCTTAGTGTTTTAATGCATGTGTAATTCACATGTTCATAATTTTGTTTCAGAATCTAATGTCATTAAGGTAACTTTTTAAGTTTATGTCCATTCATGAGTGTAACATAATAGAGCTACATCAGTTTATCAGTTTATCTTCTATAGTACTATTGGAGTTGACCTAATAACTTCTTCATTAACTGAATTTTAAAAAGTAAGTTTAATAAGCTCAGTCACTGTAGGGGAGCTCTAAATGTAGTATGTTACCTTGATGGTCAGATTACTGATTTATCAATATGATTTAGTATGAGAGAGATAACTATTCAAAGCATTTAAAATGACATGTGGCTAAGAAGAAATATCATGCCAGTGATTATATTTTAATCTTCCGTTATATTTCATTAATTTCAGGTGTTTCATGTTTTATAGCAATTTCTGCATACTACAACAAGAAAGATCAAAAAAGAAGCAAAGTCAAATAAATATTTATCATATGGTTTCAGATTCTCTATAGGTATCAGTCAATCTGTATCAGTAATCATGAGAAGGTGGGGAAGAAATTAGGTGGATGGATTTCATGCAGGCATGTATTTAGAGTTAAAAACTACCAGATGTCTCTAGTATTTCTAGTAGGTGCTTGTCATAAAAATAAGGATTGGTGTCTCAGCCTGTTTTCAAATATCTCTACAGTAGCTAATTTTATTTTTTTGCACTTGGTGTTTAAGGTTTCAGGGAGCTTAAAGACTTCAGCTTCCATGCCATTAACTGTTTAGGGATGGTTATGTAGATAACACTTTCTTCATGCTGCTTCTGTAGTTATATCATTTAGATACTATGGCAGTAATGGTGATGGGTATTTTAGTTAGGAAATGTTAACTTCTTATGTTGGGGGTTTTCTTTGGCTTTGCTTGAAAACATGTAGATCTCTGTCCTATTATTTATTTAGGCTGAACTGGAATAACACTGTGCCAATGCTAAACTGAACAAGAACTAGACGGCATTCACTGTAATAAAGATTTATCAGAAACCCTGGAGTATGTGAATGAGTTTTTTTAATTGAAGGGTAAGAGAGAACACACTTTGGGAAAGAGCTGTGCTTACTAAACTGCATCTCTAGATACTAGTTCTTGTAGAAAATGTATAGGAAATATTCTTAAAACTGTGCAGTTACACCATTATAATATATTATAATATATTACTTGCCTAGTTTTCTACACCATAATGATTGTATAAGAAAGCCATGTAAATAAATTGGTACCTTACCTCATTGTTACACCTCACTTGTATGTGTGTGTGTGTGTCTTTTCTGCCACCCTGTGGGCCAATTTTTATTTTTTTTTTCCTAGAATGAATTCTTCCTTTATTTCCTGGAGAAAAACAGTCACGTTTTTTCTTATATGGATTTTTGTGCAGTTGTTTTCTGCTCATTTTTGTTTTCTGAGCTGAAGTTGAACAAAGCTCCTCCTAGTGTTTTAAATTCAGCATTAACTCTCCTAGGAACCTGATCACTTCAGTTTCTACTATCAATGGCTGGAATTTCTAAAGATTCAAGCAGTATGTTTCTTCTTCATCTCACTTTGTAGCACGTGGTGTCAATTTAAGAACAAAGATGTTAAAAATGACCAGGAGTTTCAATTTTCAGATTGACAATGTAATCTCTTCATTTGTTGTCCTCTACTTGGACACCCTTCTCTATGGACAGCTGACTGTTAGAGCAGTTTCTAAATGGAAGATATTTTTGGAAAATCAAATTCTGTGCAGGGGAATCAATGCATTAATGATAGCTGGCCTCACCTTCCTCACAAAGGAAGGTGAGGCCAGCTGGTGACACCTGACTATGACATGAAGGGTTAAGAAAGCTTTTTTTAATAAGCACGTGCTGTACGTGGAGGTGGAAAAGGATCAAGACATTCAGTACAATAGGGAAGGAAAAGTTTGAGAATTATTGTAGCACAGATAGATTTCTATAAAATACAATATTTTCTAGTTTTTGAAAAATACGTAGTAAAAACTAAGTAAGATTTCATGCAAGTTCCAGGAGCAGTGACTTCTGTACCTTTAAACAGTTAGAAAAGTGAGGACAGAAAGTACATTTTTCATCCTTTCCTTCCTGACTGTCCACCACCCCCCTTCCTTTGCCCTTGCTTTCTCCCCTTTTCTGCTTTTTTCTCTTACTTACACTTTGCCAGACAAGAAACTATGATAGAAGAAGACAGTGAAAGAGGAGAGTTTTAAAGCTCTCACTTTGTGTAAATGCCCTTAAAATACATACTTTAACAAAACTTTAGGTTTCTTTGATATCTAAAATGAAATAAAAATTGCAGTATTTTCCCCCTTTTTTTTGTGAAATACCCAGCCTTTCTCTTTTAAAGGTTGAACAGTGCCACGTAGTTTCAATTTGCAACCACTATTCTTGCTGTGATTTTTAGATTAAATTTTTTATACAGTGATTCTTTACAACGAAATTCTAGATATAATCAAAAAATGAAGGTGTTTATTTCATATAGCATATGCATATTTAAAATAATACAGGGAATTGTTTATTAGAAATAAATTATTCTAGTTTTTATGCCTGATTTGTTCACTCTTTTGTAGATACTTACTGTTTTGTAATAACATCCTGCTTTCCAGAAAGGAGACAGAGCAGGGGGGAGTGAAGTTTAAATGTGAGATATATTTTAGCTTTTCCAAAGCTTATGTTGACATAAACAGGTGTAGGTCTTTATGGTTGGGTTTTGCAGTTAGTTAGCTTTCTCTTCCTTAACAAACAAAGCAAACAGAGTCACAAGACACTTGTTACCTTTTCTGTCACTCTAATAATAATTCATGTATTTAACTTATGCAGGTTCTTCAGTTGATTTTAGTGCTAACCTTCCTGCATTACATGTAATGGAAATGATAAGTAAAAGTTACAACACAATTTTGTTGCAAGAGAAAAGCCTGATTGAAAACAACATTCCTCTCTACAGAAAAAAAAACCAACAAAAAACAAACAAACGTCTGTGGTAGACCCTAAAGAATGTCTTAAATGTATAAACCTTAACACTTGAGGTTTCAGAAATTAGCTTTGAAAAATTACTGCTACTTTGGGTTGCTTTTAGTATGGAAACAGTTTTTTAAATGGTACTTTGAAAACAAGGTTTTAATTTTTTGTCAGCTGTATCAGTAATGGAAATTACAGAGAAAATTCATTTTGTACTCTGAAATAACATTTTGTCCCATTTGAAATAAACCAATGTCAAAACTGTCAAATCCAAATAGGTAAAGTGGAAGACACAGGAAAAGAAACTAATATGCTAAAAACATACTGCTTTAATGTGAGATAATGTAGGACTTGTGGTTATACTTTGTGAGAGATGGGTAATGAGCTACTATCATGTGGTTTTCTAAATTGAAGGCTTACCTCTAGTGTCTGTCATGTCTATTGAAGAGGAAAGAAGATCCAGAAATAAGGGTGTTAATCTGGAAACTTGCAGTCTGTTCCCTGTGTTGGTAATTCTCTGTGTGTTGTCCAGAATTAATTGCTCAGGCCTACATACCTGAAGCTTTTCAGGCATCTAATTCCGCTTAGCTGATCCTTAGTCAGGGTTCCTAAGTATTAGGGCTTTTGGGTTTTTTTTTAATTGTGATATTTTTTCTTCTCTTTTTATCAAAATGTGATTCTTTTTAACATACTGAGATTTAGCACCTTGAATTCGTTGTGGAATTTAGAAGGAAATGCCTAGGATTTAACAGATGCCAGTCTTGACTTATCTTTTCAATTTTTTTAGTACTTTTTATATGGAGAATTTTGAATCGGATTGAAGAGCTTTTATCTGAGGAAAATAATATATTGGTATAAAATTGACAATATCCTAATCAGCAGAGAAGAAATGAGGCTAAATTGAGGGCTAAAATTATTTAGCATCTATCAGTCTCCAGAAAAATGTTTTGGAACTCAAATATACGTGTTTTTTTCTTAATCTTATCTGTTTATTTCACAAAGATTGATCCTTATCATTGTTTGTCAATGCAAGAATGCAAATTGCTAAAGTAATTTAAAAGGAGATTGATTTCCTGATGGCTTTTGGTCACTACCAACCACTGTCTGTACAAACCAGCCCTTGCAGTTGTGTGTCACCCACAAGCAGAGGTACCCTGTGTTCCATTTTCTAGATGATTAATGAAGACATTAAACACTCCTGTACCCAGTATTGATCCTTCCAGCTGGTGACTGGCCACCTGCTGAATTTTGTGCCACCCAGTGACCACCCTCCCTTTGTTAAATTCCGTTCAGAGCTCTTTTGGAATGTGGAAATACTCTTCTGTGTATCAGCAAATGCATGTTCCAGAACTTTAAAGACTTTAACATGGACGCTTTCTTAGTCCTAAGAAGTCAGTAGTGGGGCAGCTCTCTCGGGCCTTAATGTTGCACTTTTATGTTTATATAAAAAGTCTCACTCAGAGGACATACTCGAAGTTGTGCATGCCCTGGTTCACTGACTGGTTCACAAAGTTGCATGACAGGCATTGCTGTCGAATTCTTACTACATTATAATCTTAATTCCTGGGGTTTTTTGCAAATCTTGTGTTTTAGCACTACTTTTTTCTTTCCCTCTAATGATGGCTATGTTCCTGATGACACAACAGTACCAGGTTTCAGGTGTATCCCAAAGTAACTGTATTGTGGTTTTGAGCAGGAAAGTGGGGTAGGATGCTAAATCTTTGGGGTTTTTTGACACACAAGATTGTAATTATCCAAATCTATTTTTTAAACAAATTGGACACAATCCTTTCATCAACTTTCACTTTCCTTGCCATGTGCTTTCATCAGTAGTATTCTTCCCTTTGCTTTTTTCATTCTGTTATTAATTTATTTGCTACTTTTCTAATTTATTTAAAATAATGATTGTAATGAAATTACATAAATCCTGCCCAACTTTCCGTATTTCTTTTTTCAAAGCTCTTTCTACAGCATGTGGCAATAAATTGCAAATCTACCTGGGTTTTAACTTTGAAAACAGTCAGTCTCAATGAATTGCTGGTAGTGACCAAATGTCCTATAAACTTGATGACAGAATCAGCTCTTAAGCTATTATATCTTATTGGGTTTTTATTATGCTTTTGTAAAGACCACTTCATGTTCTCTAGTCCATGAGACATGTTGCAGAGGATACAGTTTCTACTTGTCTTGTTTCAGAGTCTGTGTTTGTTATTAGTTATTACTTTCTCCTTCCATTTTGTCAGTCTGGTTTCTGACTCTAATAAAATACAGCTTCAAATAATGTGCTGCTTATCCTAAACTAAGACACAACAGAAATGTTTAATAATTTGATTATCATGAAGATACATCAATCTTCATGCAAAAGTTAGACAATAACTTCTAAGACAGAAATGATATAGTGCTAATATATTGTGACTTTGATGTAATATATTAACTCCTGAATGTATTCTTATCTGACATTTATTGCAGAGTGTGCTAACAGTAACAGTTTAATTTATGACAGCTTGCCAAAGGAAGTAAACCCTTATTTGCTTGAGGTAACATTCTACTTTTGTACTTTGTATACTACTTGTGTACATACTTTCTGTTAAAATCATCCTTTTCTTCAGTGATATCTCTTGGGATTTTCTTGTTGTTCGTTGTTGGGCTTTTCTCCTTTTTCTTGCTTAGATATATCTAGAAACTTGTTAGCATTTGTTGGAAACTTCATAAAACGAGAAAACAACAAAATCCATCTTCTTGTTAACCTATGCAGCAAGGATAAGAGAACATATGTGTAAAAAAAAAAAAAATTACTGTACTTTTGGAATACAATTTGTTTCATTATCTGCAGCGCAGAGGAAGTTATTTTAAGATGATAGACTGAAGTTCTTGCAAGTATTACTATGCCCTCTAAAAACTATCACCATTTTAGCTCACTCCTGGCTTTTTGCTCCTGGGAGCCACCATGACTCATTTTAAAAGGTGCAGAGTGTCATGGTTTGACTCCAGCTGGGAACTAAACACCATGGAACCTTTCACTGCCTCTCCCCACCCACCCACTGCAGGGGAGAAAAGGTAAACTTCATTGGTTAACGTAAAAACAGTTTATTAATTTAAACAAAACAGAATTCACTACTAGTAGTAACGACAACAAGCAGTCCAATATCCAAAGTGAGAGACGCGTGAAGCAGGGCTGGAGCTCCTCTGGCACCAGCAGAGAAGATTTAATAAGAACCCTCTCGAAGGAGACCTGCCTGGGAAGGGACCAAGCAGCCCCTCAGCTCCTCCCACACCTGCCTCCCCCTCCGTGCCCCCAGGGCTATTGCCCCCCATTCCAGGAGAAATGTCCCTTCCACTCGTCTCCTGCCCAGCCGGCAGGACTGAGCTGGCACGGGGTGCCTGCGTGAGGGGTCGGGGAAGGAGGAGGTGGCTGGGAGCCCTCAGTGGTGCCAAGGTGCTCAGAGCACTCACAGGAGCCAGCACTGGAAACACTCAGTGCAGTGAGCTTGTGGCTGTTTGCCCCCCAGAACATAACACATAAATCTCTGGGCTTGCACCACAACCAGCACCTGAGGAGGACAGCAAACACCCCAAAAGGGGGAAAACCTTTGAAACACAGGATGTTTATATTTAGGTGGCTTTTTGAGCTGAGATAAGCCTCAGTCTCCTCAGATCCTGTAATGACTGACTGTTTCCCCTTAGTGTGAGGATTCAGCAACAGGCACTGCAGCAATGCAGGCAGGGAGCTCTTGGTGCATATGAAACAGTCTGTCTTGGCACTTTAAAGATCTGTCAGGGGAGAAGGACTCCTTGCTTGTGGTAAGAAAACTTCAGAAGTGGAAAGTAAATTCTGGAGGCCATCTCTTCCAAACCTCTGCTCAACAGGGCGACTTAAGAGTCAGTTGCTCAGGACCATATGCACATGGGTTTTGAAAATCCTCAGGATGGAGATAGTACAAGCCATTCTAGTGATTCTTCAGCCTCACAGAAAAAGGAAGGTTTTCCTGATATTCAGTAAGAACCCTCCTGTATTTCAGTCACAAGCTGCAGAATGGATATCTGCTCCAATGTGGACCTTTCTGGGTTGTGGGGGCACAAGCTATGTCACCGTGTTTTTTCCACAACGTTCAAGAATCTCTGTTCCAGCACCTGAATCACCTTCTCCCTCTCCTTCTAACCTTGATGTCTGCAGGGCTGCTTGTCTTCCTCAGCTGTTGTTGGATGGCTTTTTTTTACCCTTCCTTGATTATGTTATCAAAGGGACATTGCTGCCATTGCTGTTCAGCTCAGCTTTGGTCAGCAGTGAGTCTGTCTTGGAGCCAAGTGAAAGTGGCTCTCTCTGACATGGGGGAAGTTTCTGAAAGCTCACAGAAGCCAACTCTGTAGTCCCTCTGCTACCCAACTGATACAGGAGCCCAGAGTTGGTCACAGCACTCCAATTGTGGCCTCGCCAGTGCAGAGCAGAGGGCAATAATGATCCCCTCCCTTTTATTGTTTTCAATACTTTGTGTAATGCAGATGGGGATTTTTGTAGCAAAATACAAGCTAGCTTCTTTCACAGGGGGAAAATTCAGGTTGGAACCTGTTGTGCGTATACATGTGCATATCAATGCAATTAAACATGAAAGTGTTTCCTTGGCACATGAATTGCTCAGGTTACGTGGCTTCCAGCTGTAGCAAGGTTAAGTTTAAATATTTGTTGTTTTGAAGATGGTTCTATTGAGTATATCTGGCCTACCTTAGAATAAGTTAGAGTAACTTTAAAAATAACTATAATTTTTTGTGTTGTTTTTAGGTTAAGCAAGTATATGTGTATACATGTATGTTAAGGTTACTATTTATTTCTTCTGTCTTGTATGTCAGGAACTTATTTTTGTTATGTCTGCACAGAACTTCCTGGATTTTTTTCTTTAATATTTTAGTATTCTGTGTAACAGCTCATTATGTTCATGGCATGTAAAATACATGCAATTTATATTTTATATTTTAAAGCAAGTTTCTGGACCTAGAGCAAAGTCATAACAGAAAGATTTTTAACTCTGTCATATATTCCTTGCACTGAGAACTTCAGACACCTTTCCTTTTATTGTGCTCTGACTTGTTAGGTAGTAGTTGTATAACAGTTTTTTTGTGTGCACTGTCTCTTAAATGAAAACCATGCAAATGCTGAATTGTTTCTGTTGATAAAAAATATGGCACATTTCAAAGTGCAAATTTAATGTATTTTTAAAGGTTTGTGCTAGGTAGGCAGTTGTCTGCAGTGTTGAGAACTTTTGTCCAGGAGCTTGAGGATCTTGGGAAAGTGTGAGGAGAGGTGGAAATGGAGAAAAGAGAAAAGCAGCAATTCTTGTAAATATCACAAAATTCAGGTAAGGATACTGTCATGGCTTCCTCTTATTCTAGGACATACACCATCTCTCTTCTAGTAAGCAAATTAAAAGAAGGGAATAATATTTCATTAGTATTTTGTTAAGTGTGGTGTATGATAACTGCAGTTTGTCCTGGTGTTCTAGATTTGTGTAATTTGTACTTCATAAGGAAATTTCTGTCTTGCCTAAAGTGTTTAAACACTGTAGTTGAAAAAAGTAGCAAATACGACTGGCAGCTTCATTGATTAGTAAGCAGCCCTGACATTTCAAATGTGAGTACACCATTTGGATTGTGTTCATTTGCAAATATATTGTGAAAATGTAGTGGATACAGCAAGAACTGGAACATAATCTGTCCATTTTTCAACTCCTGTAAGTATTGCCACTGATCTTATTTTGTATTTAGTGCGAGTTGAACTACATTTTTTTTTGTGCTGCCTTCTCAAAGCAATTGAGGTAGTTGTGTCATTATCTTGATTCACCAAAAATGGAGAATCACTTGGGAACATAGCAGATTTGGACATTTTAACTGACTAAGTATTTTAATTATTGCTGTAGACTTCTGTGGCTTTTTTCTTTAGATTTTTTCTTAGGGTTTTTTTCTCTCAGTTTTTTTCTTAGAATAAAGACAAAATAAATATTTGGTAGTTGGGCAGTGTTGTTTATATAGAAATAACACAATATAACATAGCAAATCAATGTTGACTCACTTACAGTGAAAACAAATCTTGAAGTAGCTTGGCACATTTTTTTACTTGGTACCAGAAATTTGAACTACAATCCACAGACTTAAAGGAACGCTGCTCTTTACCAGAAGTAAAAAATCAGCACTTATCTAAGCATGATGTAGTCAGTGTGATGATACCTGTCAATTAATCTCAGATATTAAACGTAAATATAATAGCTGCACTGGTGTGTGTGCTGTGAACAGCAACACTTCACCAAACTTGTTTAAAACACATAGTTAATTATGTGGGGTTTGACAGGCAAGTTTTCTTTTGCAGTCAAGGAACTTGCCTTGCAATGATTGATGGTTTTTCTTGCTTGTTGAACTGTAGTAGAACTGCCAGTAATACTTGTCTCTGTATGTGCTGAATGAGTGAACAGTGGAGAGCAGTTCAGGCTTTCAGCTCATCATGCTATAGTTGTCCTTCTAAAGTTACAGAAAAAAAAGGTTAAGGTAAGAACTATTTGCTGTGAAATTGTAGAGACTTGGAATATTAGCTCTATAACAATGAAACTTTCTTGTAATGAAAGGCAGTACATGTTGGTTTATAACAGTGCAAGTTCCAAATGTTGGCATCAGGATGCTCTCTTTCCTTGTGAAAAGATACCAGCATAGTAGCATCAGTGTAATTTTTACAAAGTGAGAAAGAGTCACAGTGTAGAATGAAGCCTTATGGAAGGAAAGGTGTAAGAAAAGCTGTAGTAGGAATCAAACAGTTTTATTCAGTAAGGATAATAAGACTCCTGCTGTAATGCTGCAAGGATGTGAGCAGTGAAAGGACAAATAATTTTTGTGTCTCTTAGCTGGAGACAGGGAGGTATCACGCTGTAATCCAAGTCAGGCAAATAATAATGTCAGGTATTGTGAAGTTCATTCTTAGTAAGGCAAAGTTGTGTGAACTAGGAAGTATGCTAAGTTATTCCTTACATCTGACCAACCATTTGAATTAAATCTTTTTATTTCCACCTGTCAAATGGTGAAAAAATTTGATTCTTATTTCTGTTTTTATCTGAGAGCTTTTCTTTTCATCTCTTACTTGTGAAGATGATGTACAGATCCAAGTTTATTCTTAACGGGAAATTTTATTACCTCTAGAACCTACATATTTTTTCTAATCTATAGTGTTTTAAATTCCATCTTCCAGTCTGCTCACATTATTTTTGAGTCACACTATTCTTTTGTGTACAACCACAGTGGATCAGATGCAAACTGTTGAACCTGGAACCACACTGTCAATAACTTGTCTTAGTTTTATTTTAATCCATTCTTTCTGAAACCAATTTGTCAGTTGGTGCAGCCAGTCAGTGTATTTTTTTCACTTTTCTGTGTACAGATTTCTTAGATGTAAGTGAACCTATCTCTAAGAAACTAAAACATTCCAGTTTCCCAATAAAAGTCTCTGCTCTTTTGTTGCCTGGAAGATACCAGCAGGTAAGTGAGAATGTCTAGTTAACCTGAATATAGGTTAATAATTTAGTAACTACTGATTTACTGGCTTTTTTCTCTAAGATGTTAGATGGGTTAAGAAGAGATAAATGAGTTATGGGAAGAAGATTGTTAGTTTTTCTTTAGGTTGAATTAAGAAATCTAACCACTCTGCTGAAGTCTCTGTTTAGTTGTTTTTTAATCAAGGTTTAGGTTGTCTTAGAAAAACTACTGGATTACTGATTATTTGAGGATTATAGTCACTGTGCTACAGCATAAGAATCATCTTTAGCATTTAGAACACAAATCATCTGTAAATTGGCCACTTCTAAGATTGAGTTTGTAGGGAGGCTGTCTCAGAGAAACCCTGGTAATGCAATAATCATATTTGCACTAAAAGTACTTGGATGTTTCTGAAGTTATAAAGGTATGTCATGAAATTCAGAAGGCAAGCAATTTACCTGTGGGTCCTTTTTCAAGAAATTATATGTATGTAAATTTTGCGTATTAAGGCTGAACAAATCCCTTCTGATCTGCCTTTCCTTCCACATCAAATATACTTGAGGGGCTTTTTAAAAATGTTTTTGTTTGTTCGTTTGTTTTGGTCTTTTTTGTGGTTTTTTTTTTGTTTGTTTGTTTGTTCGTTAGGGTTTGGGTGGTTTTTTTGGTTTTCTTTTTTCCTTCTGTGGAGTCCAGAGATGGATAGAACATTTCAGGTGGGGTCTAAAGTCTGAAGCTGAGGCATGTGCCTGTTACAGTCGAGCCTGCTGTTGGTTGACTTTACTGCAAAGATACATCAATCTGCAGTTCCCATTTTCTTTACTCCAGTTGTGTCTAAATACTTAGTAATTTTTAACATGTCAGCACTTAATACATGTTACAGTGTGTTGTTGCTTAGGGAGATCAGAAAGACTTATCTGAAACAAATTAAAGTCATACATAATTAAAGCTATCAGCACAAATAAAGTGTAAAATGGAGAGCACATAATATGCTGGGATTTGTACATTTTAAAAATCACAAATATAAATTAAAATACATTCCACTGTCTGTTCTTTAAAGAATTTTGTCTTTGCAAATTCTCTTTGCAATATAAAATAAAGTTGTCAAAGTGTCTTGAAAGATGAATGTTCTACTATAGCAAATGCTGCCAAGACAGGAACAGTCTTAAGTAGTCTCAGGAAGAGAGAGGAATATTGTCCATTGATACACAAAATATATCAGATTATGGTTTAGGAACATACAAGCCTTCTGATAAGTCAGAAATACTAAGCCACCAATTAGTGGTTGATCTAGGACCTGAAGTTATTCAAAATACTACATTTCAAATTCTTTTTCCATTGTAAGTTCTATCTTTTCAGGTTCCACACCTTCATGTGGATTATTTGATCAGTTCCTAGGTCTGAAAGTTTAATTTTCTTGAAATAACTTTAGAATTTTTTTTTTTTTTCAGTTTAGGGAGTTCAGAGGATGCATCTGCCTGGTGTTTCACAGACCATGATGAGGAAGCAATGTCATTGTTCAGGGCTGACTGAGTCTTCAAGGCAGAGTTAATTGTTCTGGTGCTAAGGAGGAGTTTCCATGCTCTGCCGGGAGCATTCCGCATAATTCATGACCGAATGTGATCAGTAAAAAAGCTGCTCTGAAGTGTTCACAAAACTTGGCTCGTTTTTCATGGCTTCATTGTCATTCTGCATTCTGACAGAATGCAGAAGCACTGCATTTTATTCTTTGGAATACTTTTACGTTTAAGTGTGGTTTAAATCCATCTGGCACCTAAACCCCATGCAGGTCCTCAGTCACTTCCTCACCAACAGGATGGGGGAAAGAATCAGAAGGGTTTTTCCCTGTGGTCATTTGGGGTCAGCTGTCCTGGCTGTGTCCCCTCCCAGCTTCTTGCACACTCCCAGCCTGCTCACTGGTGGGGTAGTACAAGAAACACAGAAGGCCTTGGTTCTGTGCATGGGCTGTTCAGCAATAAGAGAAATATCTCTATATCATTAACCTTGTGCTTAGCACAGATTCTAAACCCAACCCGATACCAGCCACTGTGAAGAAAATTAACTCTACCCCAGCTAAACCCAGCGCATTCCTGGCTTTATTTCCTGACATTTACATCATGCTGAGGTCCCATACTGCTTGATATGACCTCATTAATCACCACCTCCTTTCCATTGTTTGATACAATTCACAGATAGCATTCCCTTAGTCTGAGGACCACCTCAGCAAAATATCCATTGAGTTTATTTAGTCCATGACTTTGGGCTCCATCTGTTCTGGTGGTCACTTGGGACAGGGGAGGTATTATATTGCATGGGCACCAAAGCCAGCTCAGGTTAGGTCACTGCTGCAGTGAAACTGCTTCTTGTAAGGCTTCTCGTCCACTGGTTTGAGTGATTACTGCCATGGTAATTCCTATGAGATGCAACTCAAATCATGGCTTACAGCAGCAATTAAAAAGTATATCCATTACAAGCACTGTCTCTCATCCTTTTGGACCAGGTTTTATGGTTTAACATTGCAGTGTTATACTCCTTTACTTGTTCCTACCCTGCCTAGCAGCAAGAGGTTTCTGGTGTGGTCCACCATTAACCTCCATGGGCTGCAGTGAGACAGCATGCCTCACCATGGCCTTCACCAAAACAGGCTTCTGGGGAACCTCTTGCTTCCCCTCCTCCATCACGGGATACCACCCACAGGAGAGTCCTCCACAAACCTTTTCAGTGTGAGCCTTTGTCACAGGCTGCGACTCTTCATGACCTGCCCCAGGCTGAGTCTCTTTCAAAGGGTGCAGTCTTTCAGAAACAGCGTGCAGCAGTGTGAGTCCCCCACAGAGTCACAAGTCCTGCCAGCAAACCTGCTCCAGGGTGGGCTTCTGTCTCCATGCATCCACAGGTGCTGCCAGGAATGTGCTCCAGCATGAGCCTATTGCAGGGTCACAGCTGCTTTCAGTCATCCAGCCACTCCACCGTGGGGTCCTCCATGGACTTCAAGTGGATAACTGCTCCTGCATGGACCAGTCCTTCTGCTCAAGTTCACATTGGTGTTCCAGCCTGTCCAGTACAGCAGCACAGAAAAGTGCTGCAACACCCTGGCCACCTGCCAGCCCAGGCCCTTGGCCATGGCTGTTTTCAAAATGCTCTCAGGCACAGCACAGGGATGTGGTCAGCAGCAGAGCACTGGGGCAGGCAGCAAAGGCAACAAGTGGCCATTAATGAGAACTAGACTCTAATATTCAGTCAAACAAGGCAAACAAGCCCCATGGCAAGCACAGGAGGCTTCTCGTTACTAGCTAAATGGCATTAGCTATGAATTTGATCAAGTACATTGGAGTCAAATCTGTTGTTATCTTGAACCCTTTGTGCTTCATATTGGCCACCAAAAAGGACTGTTATGAAATAACAGTTGTCAGCTAAGTCCCATGCAGCTATTCACTCGCTTCCCAGCCAGTGGGGTTGGAAAAGTGAGGAAACTCATGGGTTGAAATAAAAACAGTTTAATAGGGAAAGCAAAAGCCACACACAGAAGCAGAATAAAACCCAAGGAATTAATTCAGTGTATCCCATAGGCAAACAGGTGTTCAGCCATCTCTGGGAGAGAAGATCTCATCACACATAATGGTGACATGGGAAGGCAAACATCATTGTTCCAAATGTCTCTCTCTTCCTCTTTCTTCCCCTCATTTTATATTCTGTTATTCCAGCTGTGTCTCCTCCCAACCTCCTGTGCACCCCCAGTCTCCTCACCAGCATGGCAATGTCAAACCCACAAAAGGCCTTGGCTCTGTGCAAGCTCTGCTCAGCAATAACAAAAGCAGCTCTCTTTTATCAGCCTTGTGTTCAGTACAAATCTAACACATAGTCCCACACCAACCACCGTGAAGGAAATTAACTCTATTCCAGCCAAAATTACATGATGACAATAGACTTTTCTTCTCTTTTCTTTTCTTTTCTTTTCTTTTCTTTTCTTTTCTTTTCTTTTCTTTTCTTTTCTTTTCTTTTCTTTTCTTTTCTTTTCTTTTCTTTTCTTTTCTTTTCTTTTCTTTTCTTTTCTTTCTTTTCTTTTTCTTTTTCTTTTTCTTTTTTCTTTTCTTTCTTTTTTCTTTTCTTTTTTCTTTTTTCTTTTCTTTCTTTTTTTTTTTTTTTTTAATGCTTTTTCATCAGGAACATAAGCCAGAGTAAGACTAATTTAGGATAGGAGGGTAATTTGGGAGAAAGGTATAAGGATAAGCAAGGCTTGTTTGGCTACACAGCTGCTAGGTGCAGAGTGACAGATGTAAATGAGTATGATGGAGTTCATCTGGACACTGTGTGTCCTTATCATCTTCTACATTCTCTGCCTGCTGACATCTTAATTCTTTTCTAATTGCATTGTATTTCAGAATTCTCTTGCATTCCCAGTGCTTTCTTCTCCATTTTCAAGTGAGTTGACACCATACCAAGCAGAGCCCCAGTTGCAGCTAAGGTGTGAATTATTTCACCTATTATTACTGAGTAATTGGGGACTTTTTTAATGGTGATATTCTGAGATACTCTGATCAAATCTCCAAATTTCAGGCACACATTTTAATGATCTACTACTAGCTGGTTAGTCTATTACAAGCTAAGAATCAAGCACTAATCAAATATATGGATCTTTGTGTTTCTTCAGAGGGTTGATAGCTATTTTTAGACATCTTTCCATTCATCCATTTCCTTCAAATAGTTGCAGACTGTGGCACACAATCCAGTATGATAAAATACTCTATTTTTGATTCTAATTCTTTTTTTTAGGCGTCTGGGTATAAGGTGAACAAAGATTTATTTAGTTTTTCTGTTTTAAGCAAGGAGTGTAATGTCTCACAGCGAGAATAAAATGATATGTTTCACAAATAGACCTTCTCAGTACAGGGAAGGAAAGCTCCAAGGAAGGATATGCTTCAAATGATGCCTCAGTCATTAGCAAAGTAAAATAGTCACTAACTGGTCTCTTGACATGGATCATATACATTCGTCTCTTATGAAATAAAATTACAGCTTGAGGAAAATAGGAATAGGAGAAACTGGTGAAGTTTTTATCTGTTCATTCATTGTTTAAGTAGATTACAAATAGTTATCCCTGAAGTAAGCCTGCAGATATCCCAGCCATAAGCCTCTTTGCTTGTTTCCAGGTCAGTATAGAAAAGATTTGTCTTGTTTCTTTGTTTTAAGCCAGTATAGTCCTTACTGGTGTCAGAGTTATAAAATTCTTGTTGAAGTCTTCTTCTTTATATTTTCATAGGTAAAAGACAGCTGTAGCTTCTGTATTTAGTAGCCAAATGGATTTCAATGTAGCCAGGAAAACCATCCTGACTTGAATCAGCAACAGTATGGTCAGCAGGAGCAGGGCAGGGATTGTCCCCCATACTGGGGACTGATGAGGCCACACCTCAAATCCTGTGTTCAGTTTTGGGCCCCTCACTACAAGAATATTGAGGTGCTGGAGCATGTCCTGAGAAGGGCATTGGAGCTTGAGAAAGGTCTGGAACACCAGTCCTATGAGGAGCAGCTGAGGGAGCTGGGGTTGTTTAGGCTGGAGAAAAGGGAGCTACAACTGCCTGAAAGGAGATTGTAGCAAGGTGGGGGTCAGCATCTTCTCCAAGGCAGCAAGTGACTGGACAAATTGGCCTCAAGTTGCCTAGAGGGGTTTAGGTTGGATATTAGGAATAAAAGTTTGACTGTGGTTAAGCATTGGCATGGGCTGCCCAGGGAACTGGTAGAGTCACTATCCCTGGGAGTGCTCCAACAATGAGAAATGGCACTTTGTGCTATGTTTTGGTGGCCACGGTGGTGTGTAGTCAAAGGTCAGACTTGATCTTGGAGGTATTTTCCAGTATTAATGATTCTATGATTCTGTGATTATTTATCATTGTTTTTCAGAGCCTAAACCTGAGTGTTTAGAATATGTCTCCAAATAACTTTCAGTGTGTCAACAGTATTCTTCACTTTCAATGTTTTGAACTGCTTCAATTCTCAAAACCTGAAATATTAAGATTTATACATCCTAACTTAAAAAAGCCCAAACTTTAGCCATTTGGAATCTGATAATTTTGTGATTATGAAGCAAACTTTGCTGTAGTTTAGAATAAGGGAAAAGATATCTCTCTTCATTTTCTTTTACCCTTAGGTACACAACCTTGCATTGGGATGGTTGTTCTCTAATATGATGTAGCAAGACAGCATCATGTTGTTTAACCTTTTGTTCTGTACATGTTCCAAACTTTAAAGGTATTTTAATATTGAACCACTTTTAGTTTCCAGAGAGCTCTAAATAGCCCTTTGAGAGCTTTCATCAGATTTTATCCTAAGCCTTCTTTCCTATACAGTGGCTTTAAATTCTAGTTTGGCAAATGATATTGATGATAACCTGAATATGATGTGGTGAGGTTGGTGAAACCTATGTGTCTCCATCTACATTCCCTTTTCTTTCTCTCCTTTTTTTTTTTCCTTTTTTTTTCTTTATTGGTTTCCCCTGTCCTTATTCATAGGGGAACCATGGAGTCTTTCCTGTCTCACCATCTCTTTAAACTACAGCTAAGGTGATGAGTAAAGGAAGAAAATGAACAACACAGCCATTGGGGTAGTAATTCTGGCATGAATTGTTTCCTTCCTCTTGTACCTGGTGAGGAAATGGCTAAGTGAAGCATTTGAAAGATGTCAGTATATTACTAATACCATAACTTTAAGTTATGACCTGGGCTAAGGCAGAGCTGACTCTTTTCAGTGGTGCCCAGTGTAGGTGTGAATAGCAGGTGGTCCTCTCAACTTGAACCAAAGCTTTTTCTGTGAGGCTGACCAAGGATAGGCACAGTTCGTCCATAGTCTGTGGAGTTCCTATTCTTGGCTGAATTCACAAGTCACCTGGACATGGTCCTGGGCAGAAGGGTAGAAGCCTGTAGGTAACACAGCTTGAGCAAGTGCCTTCCAGTCCCTGGGACTGGGCTGTCATTAGGGGAAAGTCCAACAGTAAGAATCACAAACAGAAAATTTGTGACACAGAGGTGACACATAGAAAACATAAGCTGTTTCCTCTAATATTGCTCTTTCTGTTAATAAAGTAGATTTTTCCAGCTATAATGTTTTGATTTTTTAATTTTACATTCCAATCTACTGAGTAGTCAAAATAAATATAGTCTCCATTTTGACATCACTTTTTCTCCCTTTATTTCATTATTATCAGGTACACATTTAGTCTTTTGGTGAAAGGACTGCAGCACAATATCATACTAGGAGGAAAAAACCCACCCAAACATCCATAACTCATTTCTGAAGCAACTTAGAGATCTCCTTTCATAACTGTATAAATGGTGCAGGAGCAAAAAAAAGCTGTTTTATCCAGGTGGTTCTCTTGCTTTCATGTTCTTCCTCAGAAAGTGATCAAAATACATTTTGTTGTCGATAATTTTGAAAGGTGTGAAGGGTGCACGTTAGACTTTATAATTAACTCTGCTGTTATCATTAGTGCCTTAGAATAAGATCTTGGCTCAAGTAGAAGTTTAATTTGATATTGTAACTTTCATTCTGCATGGAGCTATTTTTGGGAGATTGTGAACATGCTCATTCCAGCCCATGACAGTTATGCTAATATAATAAGGACAGATGCCTCAGTAGCTGAAAAGTATCTGAGTACTATTAAAGATGCATAATACTTGACTAACTTTGAATTAAAAGCAGTAATACACTAAACTTAGCAGCGTAAATAGCAACTTAGAAAGCACACTAAACTTGTAGCAATGTTCTGTACTAAAATTCGTTATCAAAACTTGTTTCTGGTTAAATACTGCAAAATACCATCCCAACAAGGAAGTTCTGTGAACTTCATTCTAGATTGTTTCCTAAAGACATTTTTATTTCTGCAAAAAAACCCCAGATTGTAAGATCAGATAATTTGTGTCTCTCCATCGCTGCATGTTTGCTGTCCCAGCACGTCACTGTCATCCCAACAAGGCAATTGTACTGCGAGTGCACAGAGGTCTCTGTTCCTCATGTTTATTCACCATGCTGAGTGTGAGGCCACTGAATACCCCTTTGCATATGAGCTCTTCAGACAGACACTTCAGCATGGTGATTTCTGAAAGCAGGTCTGTGTGGCTTCCTCATAAAGATGCCTTGTAGCCTCTTCCTTGCTCATACACATGTTCTGGAGGTGGCCCTGCTGAAGCCTCATTTTTTGATTATGTCTTATTACCTTTCGTTCATGTCACCCCAGACCTTTGCCTGTGGAACCTGTCCACCACTCCTTCACAGGGCTGCTGGAAACTCTTTCTCTCCTCATATCGTTCCTGATTCCAGTCCCTTCCTACCAGGTCAGCTGGCAAATAGATCTCTGCCCCAATTAATGAGGTGCATCCCACCTCTTCTAAGTTGTCAACCTCAGGGAAGGCCCCATGGTCACAAAAACCAAAGCTCAGTTGCCAGTGCTGGTTCTACAACCAACAACCAGCAGTATCAGTGCTCTCTTCCTCACACCCTTTCACCCAGGAGGAAGGAAAACACCACTTGGACTTTTCTACTCACAGAACCTCTAGTGGACAAACTAATGCTTTAGAATAGCATAAATGTAATTGTTTGATTGTCTGCTAGTTTTCTCACAACAAATATTTTGAGAAGCTTTATCCTGTTTGTAATCTTGGTGCTGGTGTGTACTATTGGGTAGGGCTGCTGTGTAACACTGATTAATTTTACAGCAAGAGCAAATACAATTTTGATGGTTTCAAAGGTAAAATTAGCAAGTAGATCAAAGTGAGAGCATCGTGAAGTAGTCATTTAATCTAAGCACCCATGTCCTGTGATCTGCTGACAATATGGAATTTCATTATGACTGTTATTGACTAGTACTGTTCTTAGGTACTGAGTAAACTGATCATCAATACAGTGCTTTTTATATTATAAACTTTCTTTGAAAGAGTTACTAGGAGTTTCTGCTTGCACAGGTCCCTTGCAGTGTGCGTCTCTGTATCTCACCCTTCTGTTTGTTACTCTTTTACAAGGTTTTACTACTCAGACATATATGTATGTAAGTCCAGAGAGGCAGCTTCTAAACTTCATTTTGTGCCATTCAGTTAACTGTTATTCCTCCATAAATCTGTGAAAAGCTGAAAAAAGAGTAAGGAAATTTGTATTACTAATGCACTATTTAGCAACCAGTACTAATACCAGGCAGAGTTCAGCTGCCTACTTTGGTATTCACAAGAAGCTTGAGAGGAGACAATCAATCAAATAGTGTTTAGTGAGAAACTGGGGTTCTAACATGAAAATACATTAGTATCTGGAAAGTATTGTAATATTCTATTCTTCCTCTGTGAGTAGCTTGTGTAATCTGTTTTCTGCTCTGTGGCTAATACAACACAATTATGAAGTCAATTATTCATAAAATTTTTGTTTATACAAAAATTGAAAAGGAATACTGATGTGAAACCAGTGTATTACTGAAAACTATTTCCATTTATGCTCTTGTTCAGGAACCAAGCATTCTGTATTAATTGTTGAAAGTTAACGTTCTGAGAAGTTTTCCTTTATTGTGAAACACATTATGTTGCTGCAAATTCTTAATTAGTATATTGGCTATTCATCATTATAAATAGATAAGATCTTAAGATTAGCCTTTTATTCTGACTATTAAAAGCCTGCCATTACTGCATGTGATTACGAGATCTGGTTCAGTTTATCTTCTGTGATGTTTTGTTTAGGCTTCTAGAGGAGAAAAAAGAAATTTCCTGCTGCACTTGAAAGTAAATTACAGGCTTTCATTTTTTGCATTGAATTAAAGCCTGCTACATTATTTGATCTAGACAATAAAGCGTATGTAGCTGAACAAAACTTTGCAAACTCTGGTCGCTTAAAAAAAAGTGAATTAGTTCAGTGTGAAGTAGTTGAGGAACAAAATAAATGTTAGTCTGACACATTTTAACAATCTCTTTTGATAAGTAATAGAGAAAGTTATACTCTTAAATCATTCTGTCTTCATTTTTCAAGTCTAGAAAACAGAAGGATTGCAACAGAGAATTTGGGTATATTAAAAAATCTTTAGGAAATGTAACAGTCAACATGAAACTGCACAGAATCTATAGGAAATGAATAATTTTCAGTATAGTAGCTTTGCCTAAGTTCTGCCCATTATGCTGAGGAAATATAACCTTGTTGCATTCAGCAGCTGGGTCCCGACAGTATCTCTTCCCACTTGGAGGGGTTAATTAGTCTTCTTTCAGAATGCGGGCTGTTTAGCTTACATTCACATCATGCAACAAGCGCTGGCTATACAAAGCAATACCATTAACAGATGGGTGTGTCCAACTGCTTAATTAGGCAGAATAAAAAGGAGCTTGTCAAACATTCATCTGTTGTTTGTCATACACCTGACAGTCCAATTAGGCAAGGATGACGTCTTTTCTGCTGTAATATTAACTTCCTTTACTTAGATCGAGTGTCAGTGAAAAAATGGCAGAATCTTAGATTATCGTTGTGGCTTTAATCCTAGCCAACAGCCAAGCCCCTGCTCACTCACTCTCCCACCAGCAGGGCTGGGGAGAGAATCAGAAGGGTAAAAGNAGCAGAAGCCACGCACACAAGCAGAGTAAAACATGGAATTAATTCAGTGCTTCCCATGGGCAGGCAGGTGTTCAGCCAGCTCCAGGAGAGCAGGGCCCCATCACATGTAAGAGTGACTTGGGAAGACCATTACTTCAATTATCTCCCCCTTTCTCCTTCTTCCTCTCACTTTGTACACTCAGCTTGGAGCCACATGGTCTGGAACATCCCTTTGGTCAGTTGGGGTCACCTGTCCTAACTGTGTCTCCCCCCAGGCACCCCCAGTCCCCTCCCCAGTGTGGCAGCCCCAAAAGCAGAAAAGGCCTTGGCTCTGTGCAAGCCCTGCTCAACAGTGACAAAAACATCTCTGTATTATCAACCCTGAGTTCAGCACAAATCCAAAACACAGCCCCCTGCCAGCCACTGTGAAGAATGTTAATTTTACCCTAGCCAAAACCAGCAGTGTGTTCTCAATATTGATGCAATGTAAAGGAATTACACTGACTGCATCATTGACATGATGGTAGAAAAACTTCCAGTAAATAGGAAGATGCTTAAGGGTGACTGTCAAACCATATTGTATAGCACCTAGAGGGAAAAATCTGCACAGTGTACTGAACAATAATAAAATTTTGCATTTAGGATAGAGACTTAAACCAGAACAATGGAAGCAGTCTGTGCTGAACGCCAGGTGTTCACCAAAACCACTTTATCACTCTAGTCCTCAGCTGGACAAGGGAGAGAAAATGTAACTAAAAGCTCATTGATGGAGATAACAGCAGGGAAAGATCACTCACCAATTATCACAACAGGCAAAACAGATTCGACTTGAGGAAAATTATTTTTATTTATTGCCGATCAGATCTGGGTAGAATAGTAAGAAATAAATGTAAATAATCAAAACACCTTCCCCTCACCCCCCACTTTCTCCCAGGCTTAACTTTATTCCAGAGTCTTTACCACCTCCCAGCAGCACAGAGGAATTGGGAATGGGGGTTGCCATTAGTTCTCCACACATGCTTTCTGTGGCTGTTTCCTTCTGGGAGTGAACTCCTCATAATCTTCCTCAGCTTCTCTGTAGAAGAAGATTGTCCTCCTTGCATTTCTCTCTGGGTCATTCCCATGGGCTGGACTTGTTCACAACCTGCTCCAGCGTGGTCCCTTACATGGGGTGCAGCCCTTCACGACCAGGCTGCCCCAGCAGGGCTTTTCCCTGGGGTCACAAGTCCTGCCAGCAAATCTGCTCCAGTCTCAGCTCAGGCACCTTCTCCTGCTCTTCCAGTGACATGCCTGCAGGTTCTCTAATGTATTCTCACTCCTTTCTTATGTGGCTGCAATTTTCTTCTGCCCAATACCTTTTTTCTCCCTTCTTAGATCTGTTGCCTCAGAGGCACTACCACTGTCTCTGCTGGGCTCAGTGCTCAGCTTTGGTCAGCAGTAGTTCCATACCCATGTAGTCCCCCTTGCTTGCTACCCAAACCACACCAGACAAATTAAATAACACCTCTCTCTCCTTCCTCACCTGTTCTTTCTGTGCAGCCTGTAACCACTGATGGCTGCACTCCAGCCTTGGGGTTCATCTCACCAACTTTGAGAAATGACAACTAGGTTGTTACTTTCTAGCAGCGTGGGGGCTTCCAACTCCTCCATATTTATCGTGTGGACATCTGTTTTAATTGTTAGGATTTTAATATATAAATGTAATCTGAAGTTCTGTTTCTTTCTTCTTTTTCTTTTGTATGCTGGTTTTTGTCCGGTGTGCTGGGTCCTGAGGTACATCCACTGCTTAAAAGTAGAGGGTTCAGTTACATGAAACTCTGAGAGTCTGTTGATTCATCTGAAATTAGTTTGATCAACAATTTATCAGTCTTTCTGAATATTTCAGAAGAAGAATTTTAATCAATTAGGTGTGCCATAGGCATGGTTTCTTGGAGTTTAAACTAAGAATAGTCTCAATTGGCAAGGTCCTGGCCCTATCACTTGACCTCATACCATAATTATGTACTTGTTTCCTGCTTTGCAGTGGCTGCATTTGAATGCAAAGTGAACTAGAATTAGTTGGAGCTGCAGAAACCCAGCCTTAAATCAGCTTAAACTGCTGTGGAATCCAGCCTTTAGAGGAACGTTTGCTGATGACAGCTGATTCTATTGTCAAGCAAGGAGAACACTGAATTTTTTATTTTTTTTTTACAGTAATTAATTCCTCCTGCTATCTAGTGGTATGCCCTTCAGGTTTTGGTTTGGTTTTTTTTATTATTATTATGGTTTTGTCTCAAACAAAATTGTAGAATTTTTAGGGGAGCTTGTTATTTGGTGGTGGTGGTGGTAGGGATTAAAGTCCAGTTTCTTCACTATCAGCATCTGGGTCTCATGAGTTAAACTGAAAAAAACCCTAATCATTTGCATAGGTCATTCTAAGTATCTATAGATTTTTTAAATATATATATATATAAATCTCTTTTATTATACACGATAAAGCTACTAATTTTTAGTGACAGTGGTTCTCAAATTGCCATGGTATTCTGTAGCTAATACAGATTAATAGAGACTGAGGGCAGTAAAATTTCTCACAGAACATTTGGGTTACAGACTAGTAATTTGTGTTTGTTCACTGTGATTCTTCACAAACACATACAGTTTTCTGTTTTGAAGGCACCAGCTGAAGAAGAACCTGCCTCATCTGTTTATCACTGGTTAATCATCCACTGCTTAAAAGAAATTTAAGAAGAAAGGGAAATAAAAGGCTGATTCACAATTTTGAATTAATTTTGGTTTGTCAATATTGTCATTTTGCCTGTGCAAAACTGAGAAATCTGCAGCTTACGATCTATGTTTCATATGAAGGCATGTCATTCTTGGTTGTCTTTCTGATAAGTTTTCTTTGTCAGGCATTTTCCTTGATTTTTGAACCTTTTCTTAATTCTACCCAAACTTTGTTGTTCCCTTTAAACATCAGGGCCATGATTGTAGGCACTTGTGTACCATTTATGTATTTCTAAATGGTTTTAGTGTCAAAAAAGTTTCTTACTTAATGCTTTCTACTGAAGAAAGTTATTTGAGTGATTTTTTCACTGGGACTCATTAGATGCTTTTCAAAGTTTGGTTTTTGAGCAGAGGCCTTCACTCTGTGGCCTACTTCAACTTTGAATTTGAACGTGTAGAGATTTTGGTGTAATTAGTAAGACAGAGAAAAAATGGTTTTGAATGCTGACCATTTATTTACAAGCTGAGAGAAGATATGGTGCTGATTTTTCTGAGTTACTCCTAAAGTGACAAAGCTCAGATAAGTGACACGTTTCTTCATATGAAAGCAAAGGATATTTCAAGTATAAGTAAGATAAAAATAACATAAAACTCCATTTATACAAACTATGTGCTAGTAGGGGGAAAATATCTTTGGGCTCATAACAAGATTTGTGTTAGCTAATTTTAAATATTAGCAGAAATAAGGGACAAATTAGTGTGCTAATGCGAGTGGCAAAAATAAAAAACATTTGTGCACTAACTTTCTGATTTTATATTTTAATTTTATTCAGAGATCACAATGCAGACATCAGAGACTGGGGCAGATACAGGTTCGACTGTGACTTTACAGACATCTGTGGCTGGCCAGGCAGCAGTGCCCACACAGGTAGTACAGCAGGTACCAGTTCAGCAACAGGTACGTGGCTGTTAATTCTGAAAAGATTTTAAAAAAAATATTCCTAATAATATTTCTTTGCAATATAATGAAGAGCTTGGTTCAAGACTGCTAAAGGAACTTTTGCTCTGCTCTTACCAATTTTGGTTTGCTGGAATTAAAATAACCAGAGAAAAGCAAGCTATTTTCAGGATCTCTTCCTTAACTAGAGCATCTGACAAGTTCTGGTAGTACTCGTACATGATTCTAACTGTTATTTATTATATAATTCATGCAGCATCTCACAGAAGTTTGCTTTATGCCACTGAATATTTGCATTTTTTTCTTTTAAATAATGCATATGTTTCTGAAATTTTTAACTGTATAATTTCTTCATCTGTTTGGATGTCCAAGTAAGTGCAATACAAAATGCAAATGTGAAAAGCACTGTTCTTTGCACCTCTGGGCTTGACTGCCTGCAGATATATACACAATGTCATTGAAGTTTTTGTGGTATGACAAACAATAACTCATAATGTAAATTTGTCAAGGAAGGAAGATAATTTGTGTAGCACCCAGCATAGTGCACTGTTCTGTTACATGAGGTGGTTACTCCTATGCAGCACCCGTGAGCTTTAGAAGAAATGGAAGCAGAGGAAAATGGGGATCTAAAAAGGAAAAAGTATGGAGGTGGAAAATGGCTTTCATTCAGTGTGAAAGCCATAATGGCTGTCCAGGACTTTTCCAAGAAAACACAGAAATTAGCTGTTCATGTGATGGGTGTTCTGGATGACATCTGATGTTTCTCACCAAAATCTGACTTCCCATTTTCCAAATCAGTAATATGAGAATGAGACATATTTTTATTAAATAGTGCCATTCGTTTCTGTGCTGGTGGAGCACTTCTCTCTAAATTAAACTCTTCTGCATTTGTTGAGTTCTTACATTTCAGTGCATTTTTATTTATGTGTTTCACAGTGTCATACATTTCACTAATACTTTTTTCCTGTTGTGTAGACTCAGTTTGTAGTGCCTCATAGTTCCATTGCCATAGTATGATGCTTGAATTTTGTTAAACTTTGTAGGAGAGTTGTCTATAACTCTTTTGTAAGATTTGTGAGTGAAATACTTTTTTTTCCTGTGTCAGATACGATCTGGATAATTTGTTTGATTTGTATCTTCTTTCATGATTACAGATGTTTAATACGTGTAGTTTATATTACTTATTCTTGCTATTCCTGTATTTCACTTTTACAGATACAAGATAGCAGATGTTTAATACATGTAGTTTATACCACTTGCTCTGTACTATTCCTGTATTTCACTTTTTCAGATATAAGATGGGAGTTTGGTAGTGCTACATGGTTTCTTGTTTATATACAGTGGTGTAATATTGCATACTGAATTTATGAAGTCCTGGTCTGTGTGAAGGACTGAAAACTGGTGACCTGTATAAAATAAAAAAGTTAATGCCATATAGGATACTTGAGAGCAGTTCTAGTGTTTGTATTGATTGAGCTGTAAGGTCAGGTTCTATGCGTTTGTGTTCTGCTCTTAGAGTAAAATGAAGAATGAGCAGGACTTTGGTATTTGTAAACTTCGTTTGTACCTTTTTGAAGTTTCTACCTTTTTGAAACTTTCTAAGATAGAATTGACTCCTTGTTTGTTGACTGGAGCCACCTGCTGTGGAGGGGCCTCAGGCCCAGCAGTTGAAGTCTCTGCATTGGGATTTTGTGACAGCCAGAGAGTCTCATGAATAGTCAGACTGGGAATTTTCCTTAGTGTATTTTCCCATATAAATAATGTGTTAATCTTTGTCACCAACTGTCTGTATCTTTTCTAAAGTTATGCTAGTTGTCCATTAATAATGTTACACTTGTGTCAAAACATGAAAGCCAAGGATCAGATTGGGTTTCTTCCTTCTTTGATTATACCTTAATAAGAACAGCAAACAGTATTTTTTTTGTTGCCCTGAGTGTGTAAAACTGTTCCTGATCATGTCTACATACATCTCTTTAGTACTGCTACCTCTGAGTATCACCTTGTATTGAGTACACCAGCGTTATGTTGGATTGTTTTTCCCTGTGGACATAGTAAATTATACTTTTCTGACTGACTCTTAACACTGACTGTACAATCAGCATATGTTTGAGAAAAGAAATCTGAAGGATCAGGGATGGAAGATCCAACAAGAATGTTGGGATATCCAGTGCAGACAGTATTGCAGTAATTTAAACACATATGTATGGGAGATATGTGTAGAGAGAGATGATTAGATTATGGAAGTGGTGAGGAGGAAGGGAAGAGTGAAGCTGTGAATATGGTGTGCCAGCAGGAAATGTGATGAAGAATGTAGGTGGGATAGGTAATTTGAATTGCAGAGTTGAAAAAAAAAAAAAAAAAAGGAATAGCAAATATAAAAACAATCACTGTATTGAGGAAATTGCAGGTATGATCTGTCCTGAGGAATTGCCTGTATATAGATTGCATTGGCCTAAAGTTAATATTGTCTCTATGTACCTTTAGTAGGAATTCTTTAGGCCAATTTGCCTAAAGAAAATTAGGAGAAAGAGCCATTATAATGGCTATTTTAATAAAGACATTCTTTTGATGGCAGAGGGAGGACTTAGTATTTCTGCACAGTCAAAGTTACCAATGTTGAAAGCTGGAAAGAAGATTTTAGGCAAGAGTATATAAAATATGGTTTCTTTTTTTCTATAGCTTATAATGGACATGCTTAATGGTTTAGCTGTATCTAAATTACCTGTGAATATTCAATTTTTTTATTATATGATCTTGTGAAAATACATTGCTAAAAACAATGAGACACTTCTGAGCTTTTGTTAAATTCAAGGATATTGTAACATGAGTATGCAAAACAATTTGATGTAAGCTGAAACTTCCATATTATGATTTGCAGTAATTTATTAGTTCTTTCTAGTGGATAGTGCAATTTTAGGTGAATTTGTTTTTAATTAATATTAAAGCAGTGTATCGTATTTCATTTTTCTAGAGAGGTGTCTGTTTCCCATGTTTCTATTCCTATATGTACACCATATTTAAATGACATTGCCTGAATGCATTAATTTGGGGTTGATTTCAGGACATCATGTTTCTTTTATACACACAAAATGTACTTTTTTTTTCAAACTGAAATGTTTCTGCCCTGAAGAAGAGCAAGCTGAGTAAGTGGAAGGGCAGACTTTTCTCTTCAGCTGTGTTAGTACTCAGGCATCCTGCCTTTTGAACAATCAAGAAAAGAGTAACTTTTAATATTTTCAGCTAAAACAAATCCCTAATTTCCATATAGCTGGTATTAGCATGCAGCTCATAAAAGTCTCCTGTAATGCTCTGAGATAGGAACAATAAAGGTGCCATTTATGAAAACCTTTGGATTTTTCTCTTGTAAAAGTGGCTCCAGTGGCAGCTGGTTTCATGCAGCACAGCAGAAGACACTGTTGAGATGGGATAGAGGGGAATAAGAAGCAAGAAGTAAAAACAGTAAGACCAAAAATGTGTGAGTGTAATTAAATTGTTTAAATAGCCTAAGGAATTCTCTTAGTCTTCTGTTTCCTTGAATACAGGGTTAATTTTTCATTAATATATAGCATTGCTTTTTCAACAGGCAGTCTTCAGCTCAGTGCAGTGAGCTTCTAAGGATGCAAAATTAAACTCACTTTTGAATTTATGCCATGCAATATGGAAGAATTGGAGAAATAAAACTAAAAATAAGCTATTTTATAAAAAAATACATCCATGCATCTGAAGTTGGGCAAAGCATTTTTTCGTTGCCACCGAATTTGGTGGCCATCACATTCACAAAGCATTTTATCATTCATTAACTGGAGATGCAGACTTGTGCTAATCAAAATTGCTCTTAATGCAAAATCGTGTTTAGCATATGAAACACATAATCAGGAGCTGACATTAGCCATTATATAAATATGAATGTGCTTAGAATATTACAGCATGTGCTATTTATATGTTACTTGCCAAAAGTAATCCATACTAATGAAGGAAAAAAATTATTTTTATCTCCAAGGACAGAAAATGTTGCGCGTCCAAGCTGTTTGCAAAGACACAGTGGATAATTATATGTTCTTTTTAAAATGGAATTTGAAACTCCTGATATATATATTACTCTGTTGTTCTAGTCTTTGCTCAGTACTACTTTGAACAGAAGCACTTTTTATTAGAAATCAAAGTTCACTCTTACATTTTGATTTATGCCTCAGTGTAATTTCAACACTTCAGTATGCTTTTATACACTTTGTTTTTGTTGACAAACTTTCATAGATAAAACATAACATAGTCCCTCATTTGTTTCTCTGAGGTGGTATAATTAGGAATACAATTTTTTTCCTTTTTTTTCTCTTCTTCACCTAGTAAATATAATTATACATGTATAATGAAATAAGTTTTCATTCACCTCTTGCTGTCCTGAAACATTTCAGCTGCTTACTTCTAATCCTATTCCAGTTTTTTATTTCAGGCTAGAGTCACTGAAGTAGGAGGAATGAAAGCTCTACTCTCTGACCTTTTTTAAGTCAAAAATTGCTATACTAGTTTGTTAATTTTCTTTTTTTCAGCCAGACAATAATGAAAATTACACTTGCTAGTTCACCAGTCCACCCTAGAATATAGTTTTTGAATTTGCATACTGTTGCTCTTTAATAAATACTTCATTATGTTTTCTGTTTTGAGCCCAGTTCAATTAATTATTGGAGTATTTTTTAATTCAGGAATTTTGGTTTAGGTCTCTCTGGGAGAATGGTCAACAATTTCTGCTCTGCCCCAAAAACTACAAGACTTAGCTGATACCACTTCTTTAATAGCTTAATGAAAGGTGAAAGGATAATGATAAAACAGAAGTGAAGGAAAAAAAACTCTTCTCTTTCCTATTTTCCACAATTTTTTGTTGTGTTTTGATTCCTCATAACCAGCTACTCTCAAATAATTTTGTACTCATAGAGAGTCAATACACACATCTCATTTCTTTCTGTTGAAGATTAAAAAGAAAATTCAGAGGCACTAGATTTAATTCTCATTAAAGCATTAAAAATGAAATAAAACAGGAAATAAAATTAGTGTTGGAAATATCATATAACAAAGATTTTCATTGTGGCAGAGGTTTCATATACAAAGCCATCCTAAAGACTCCTTACTTATTTTATTTGTCATAGCTTGACAGGAAAAATATTTGCCTCTAACCTTCCCTACCCTAAAGTTCTTAGTACGTTGCAATACCATGTAGTGACTACAGCTTCCTTTGGCAGGATAATGAATTTAACTGTAGCAGTACTGAGTTTCAGAGAAGCTGAAGCAAAGTAAGTTTTTTTGTAAATTTTTAAAATTACTGTATTGGAAAAAAAATTCAGTGACCCTCTTTGTATTGAACTTAAGTGTTAAAGGAAAAACATTTTGATTTTCAGAAGTAGGTAAAATGTTTTAATAGCACTGTAGCACATCCATTCTTAAATGTTGCTATAAAAAGTAAGTTACTTTCTATGCACAAACAGTCCTGAAATTTCTAGTAATACTACATATTAGGCTAGTAAAGAGCCTACATAAAAATTGCTGAAAAATTAAAATTAAGCAATGATAATCTTAACTTTAACAGATTTTGGTATTTTGTTCCATGGTAAATTATTATATTTTTGTTGTTCTTTACTCCATATTAGAAGAGAAACACATTTTGGGATTTTTCAGTTTCCTGTCCAGGAGACAGCAAACATTGATGTGCTGTGTACACACTTTGTCCCTGCAACATCCTCTCAGTTCTGATGGAAAGGTCTTGCACTGTGCTGAATCTGATGTTTCTGAAATGGGTGGCAGCTTGTATTCAAGAATATTGGGGGGATATAATGCCTTGCATAGAAGGGGAACATGACCTCTCTGTTTAAATGCTGTGTTTGTACACAATGTAGAGTTCCATTTTATTCAGTATATGCAGGTTACAGGAAGAAAATCATGCCTCCTTTATTAACAGCAAAATGGTGTGGGTTATTTTAAATAGGAACTAAGCCATATATTCATTGTGTGTGAATGGGGAACAAATGCGTTTTGGGAGCAGTTGGATGAGAACGTGGAATTGATACTGACAACAGCATCATTTCCACAGTGTTTCTCCCCAGCTGTGCTACTGAGAGAGAAAATGGGGCAGATCCATTCCATGTCAGGTGACAAGCTACTGGTTTTAAGAACAAAGCCTGTTTTCAAGATGTTTTCTGACAGCATAGGTCAAGTACATCAGTTTGGTGTTCTGTAATAGACTGATCAACAATAACTCCCCTTCTCTCATTATTTGAGATCATAGAATTGACTCACCCAAAAGGAAGAAATGTGCCTAGAGTTAAATTTTAAAAGTATCACATTAAGTTGCATATATGTTTCACAATAAAGCACATAAATATTTTGGCCAATTATTTGTGAGTGGGTCATTTTGTCAGAGTTTAGCTGAACTGAATATTGAGAGGTACAAATTAATAACAAGCTTACAGATCTTTCTTACAGTGGATTTGGATCAAGCCCATTCCATGAAATTATGATTTCAATTAATTTAAATTATGAAGTCAAAAGTGATGGGAATAGAAGTAATTTAATTTTGGAAGATGTTTGCACAATAGAGCTATTTATATTTTTTAATTCAAAGAATTTTCTAAGGTCTTAGTAAGGTGCATAATTTTGGTTAGAGTTTTTTGTGTTTACTTTGAGAACTGAACCTTTCTGTTAAATAACTAAATATTGTTAGGAGAAGGAATGTACACAGTTGCCTTCCCTTAATAATTAAGCAAACATCTTCAAAGTATACTTTTTGAAGTTGAGAAATTGTATGTCAGGTGTATTTCTCAATATGTGTAATGATTCATGTGGAAAATCAGAAAACTTTGATTTTAATAGATACATTAGCCATCACGTTCTGTCTCATTGCTGTTAATGGACAGACGCGTCTGATTTTTCAACATGGTAGTATAGCTGCATTCTAAACTTGGCTGTTTTGTCTCTTTTTCAGACTTTGGGTTTTAATGTCAAACTAAGGGAAGATTTATGTGGAAATCTATATTTTTGTTTCAAAGTCAGAGTCAATATGATGAAAAAGTAGGAAATGTGCTTGTTTGCAGAACTTTTTAAAACACAACACAGGTGAAAGTATTAGATTAGGATATTTTTAAATAGCTCTTGGAGGGAGTTCATTAAATGCATGAAACCCAGACTGATCTGGGATTATGGTGTTTGCAGTCCTAAGAACCAACTGGATTAGATTGAAGCAGCCTTATAACAATAAATATAAGGAAAATTCTTGTCACATAATATTAAATCTATTTACTAAATAAGTGCACTGATACTTTTTTGATTCAATTCCTTGGATAAAATTGTGTCAATCTGTGAAGTCTCTGCAAGTGCTTTGATATGTTTAGATTCTGGACTGCTCTTGGGCTAAAATATGGCTTCTCTGAAAGATGGAAGGTGTAAAAGGTGAAATTCTTCATCTTTACTGTGGCAGAAGACAAAAAATTGAGACTGGAGAGAAAACTCACATAACCTGAAACATTCCTATGATAGTATATGAATCAAAGTAATTGATGAGTAACTGACCTTAGCAATACATGAAGATAATCCATGCCTTACTGCCTCTTGCTGTTTAGTTCATTGAAGTAAAACCAGACGGTGTTGGAGTTTTAATAGCTGATAATATTCTAGGAAAGAGGTTACTCAAACTGGGGTTTTGGCCATAACTGTACACCTCAAAAAAAAATCTTGTATCACTGTAATTTAACTCCAGTTAAACAACAGCTAAAGCATCTTAATGAGAACATTTATTTCTAAACTTAGTGCAACATATTTGAGCTATGATTTTAAGGCTTGTACTATGTAGGAGTTAAATGAAATAATAATAGTAAAAAAATATCATTATGTAATCAGTGTAATGAAATGATACTTTCTTCCGTAGTAAATATAATTCTTCAGCTTGGTGCAAAGCAAAATTACGCTTCATCTCATCTTTGTGCTGTCCAGTTAGTTCTGTCTTTGGCACTGAAGATATGTATGCTTCATGAATGTGCATCTTCAGTGTAAGGGCTCCATTTACTAAACTTACAGCACAAATATTGTGGAGGAAGAGTAATTTTCTTTGCTAGTGCTGTGATATACCTTTAGTAATTTTGAAAACAGGAATACTCCAAATTGTTTAGAAACCACTAAGTGCACTGGAGCATTGGTACTTCTTTATGATAGCCCAAACTTCTGGTTTTCTTGTTTTCAGGTACAGCAAGTACAGACTGTGCAACAGGTACAGCATGTCTACCCAGCCCAGGTGCAGTATGTGGAGGGAAGTGACACAGTCTACACTAACGGAGCTATGTAAGTCGGAAAATGGTCAGAATTTTAATGTTAATTAAAGTGTGAATTGAAATACATCTTTTCAGTTAGATTCTATCAACTACTGTATATTAAATTGGAAAGAAAAATATTTATTTGCAGTTTTCCTAGTGTCAAAATAGTTTTTTGGATAAAAAATGTGAATTCGCACTATTTGTTTTTATTAAGGTGGAAGTTTTGTGCAAGTAGAATTCTTGTGATTGTTTTAGTTGCACCCTGTATGGCATAGTGTTGTTCAAAGAAGTATCTTCTAGTTCATGGGTATTTTCTGTCTGAAAGACATGTTGTGTAACTTCTGTCCTCGGGACAAAAGGCAAGGCCTTCTGTCTTCTTGGTTGCAATCCTAGTGGCAAAAGATAGAAAGGTGCAGCAGCTGTAGTTACTATCTAAAGGAGGTAATAATGTCATTCCATTCCTGTGTTTCATGAAATGAGATCAGTTTGGGGTTTTTTCCAAAGGAATGAGGAAAAGCAGAGGAAGGAAATCAGCAGTCTCATTTTGCTGTTTCTTTACTATCTTTTTTCACACGATTGTGCATATCCTGCTTTCCTGGGCAAGCTTTTTATCATCAAGTTTCTTTGTTCAACAGACAAGCTAAGAAAGACTTAAAAAAAAAAAATCTAGATTTGATCTGACCTGTGGACATTACCTAGTCTAATAGCAGGCTTGGAGCAACACCACCTTTGAAATTGGCTTGCACTTTAAAGTAAACTGTGTTGCTTGGAAAGCAGCTTCTCAATGTCATTTTTTCATTTACCATTTTTGCTTTCTGACTGGTTTTACAAAGAAATACAATTTAGAAAGCTTTTTGATTGTCTGAAGGTACTTATTTATTGATGGTAATCCAAAAGCAGTTCAAAAGAATAATATTATTTGGATTCAGAGATTTAGAATGCTGACAACTGGCTGTGTTCTTTGGTCATCTCTTTTTAATTTACTAATTTTTCACATACTGTCTTCTCTGGTTTTTTTTCTCACTTGTAAACCCTAAACAATGTATTTTAAATATGCATTAGGCTTCTCTATTGTACTGATTTTGTCTGGGATAGATTAATTTTCTTGCTAGTAAATAGTACACAGCTGTGTTTCAGACTTATGCTACAAATTGTGTTGATACTCTCTACTGTGAAGAAAGTAACTTTATTCTGGCCAAAACCAGCACAGACCTACTGCAGCATAACATCATGGTGACCATGATAGTCTACTATTAGCTTCCAAAAGAGGTCATTCTAAATAAGCTATCTTTCAAGTTTCTCTTTTCATTCTTTACTTTTAAATTCTTCTGTGTGCTGTTGGGACTTTTGGCTACATTACTGATCACAGTCCAAGGGAAAAACAGAAGCAGATGTGACTGAATGCTTGGTATGAACCTTCAGGTTTCTATTTTTTTTTTGTGTTTCTATATCTGAATCCCTCTGTCAGTTGCTGCAAAATCAATCAATAGGATATAAAAGAAGAAAGATCTTTTTAGCATGTGAGCCAAATCTAGATTGGTCTTTTCCCTCCTACAGTGAAGATTTTACCTATGTTTTTGTGAGCAGCAATGTAGTGGACAAGCAATTTGTTGCTCAATCCTTACAGGAAGATTAACCTTTCTAAAGATTAAGATCTCTATCATTTCATTGCAGAATGGACCCAGTCTGTGTTTCTACTCAGACTATTTAAAGATTCTGTATAGTAAAGCATATTTCCCATATGCTTTTATGCACCAGATTTTAGGTAGTTGCCTTATGATTATATGTTTTATATATTTTATGATAAATCAAAATCTTAATTCTAACTCAAAATCAGATATAGGATTGTTCTGCAATCTGTCAAGCGACAGTGCTGCTTTAGCAATGGAATGAGAAGTCTGCAAACCATAGTTAGGGTGATGACATTAATCGATACAGGAATCTCTGGAATAAATTGTCACAGTATGCCTGATGAAAGACGTCACCTTCCACTCTGCTCTCATGAGACCCCACTTGGAATGCTGTGTCCAGTTCTGAGATCCTCAGCAATTAGAAAGCTATGGATCTGTCAGAGCAGGTCCAGAGGAGGGCCACAGAGATGACCAGAGGGCTGGAGCACCTCTCTTAAGAGGAGAGATGAGGACAGGCTGAGAGGCCTTAGTGTGACCTTCCATTACTTGAAGAAGGCTTACAGGAAAGGTGGTAGAGGGACTTCTTACACAGGCAGATAGTGATAGGCTGAAGGGGCAATGGTTTTAAACCAGAAGAGGAGAGATTTAGGTTACATTAGATCAGATATTATGAAGAAATTCTTGTCTCAAAGCGTGATGAGGAAAATTGTCCGGAGAAGCTCTGGATGCCCCATCCCTGGCACTGTTCAGGACCAGGTTGGATGGAGCTTTGAGTAACCTGAACTAATGGAAGATGTCCCTGCCTGTGGTGGGGGGAGTTGGACTAGAAGATCCTTCAGGTCCCTTCTGACCCAAACCGTTCTACAATTCTGCGAAAGAATTAACCTTTATTTTAAAATACAGCACTTGAAAACCAGCACTGATTTACGTTCATTTACAATAGCAACAAAGGATGCAGTTACAATAAATATGTGGAAAAAGTTACCAAATCCTTTGCATTATAGAAGTAAGAAGTTTGTCAGGTTTCACATCTTTTGTCAAGTGTAACTGTTGTCTTCCTATAATACAATTCTTCCTACGCATTTTATATCATGATTTGTCTGCACTTAAAAGTTATTTGGTTTTATTATACTTGGAGTCAATATAATAATACAAAGGATGTAGCCCACAACTTGTCACATACATTGTATGAGAATATTTGAACTATGTTATCTGCATTTGCCTCTAGTTAACAACAGTTTTGCTTGTCAAGCATGTCACTCTATCCTGAAACAAAAGTGCATTGTTGTTGCAGTGGCATGCACAGGCTTACCTGGCTGTTCAGAATATATTAAGATTATTACTGTAGCACCTATGCTAACAAGTCAGTTGGTTCCACATACTACACCTGAACTTTCTTCTTACAAATTGTAAGACATGAATAAAATGTAGCCATTTACCTGGTAGTTCTGATGCTGCAAAGAGGGTTTTAATTGCTGGGAATGTGCAAAGATTGCTGTTGCTGTTGGATCCGAACCACATTCTTCACCAACTTGTTGTAGAACAATTTGTGGTGTTTATGTTGGCAAAACACACCATTTATGCAAACCTAAGAATTTACTATTATCATTATTGAAATCTTAACGGTTAAATAAAGTAATTACTATCAATATAGTTAAAGTTGTTATCTTCCTACTAGTTACTAGTATCCATCCCTCTTTTCTCCGGCATCATCCTTTTCCTTTTATTTCCCTTTTACATACTAAAGTCAATGACTCCTGTCTGAGTTACCAGAGTCACAGGAATTTACCACTAACACAGGAGTTATGTGTGGACAGTGTGTGATGGGTGGCTCCACTTGCAGCTATTTTTAAGGTGTTCCAGCACAGTCTATTCCTCATCCCTTCTTCACTGGTTTCCATTTCCATAGTTTATCTGAATTTATGTGGTCTGTTTTTGCCCAAATGGATACTTTTTGAATACTGTTATGCCAGTAACTCAGGATCCTCCTTTGCTAAAGTTTTGATCTAGGGTCATGAGTTGTTTATTGTGTATTTGATATTAATGTCTGTTAGACAGAACAATGCCTCAGCATTTTAATTATAGGTTTCATGCTGCACAATCATAGAAAGCTAAGCTAAAATGGAAACAGATTAAGTAACATTTATCTAATTGTTCAGTAATCACAGCTGGAAAAAAAACTCTAGACTAACACAGAGAAGCCTAGACTGTGAGAGCCTGACAAGCCCGACTCCTGAGGTCTTGCACAGTTAGTATGTACTCTTTGACATGTTCCTAACAGAGCCAATACCGTATTTCTTGGACTGTAGGTCTACTCTACTTAATCAGAATTTCAGAAATCTGTAATTAATGTTTCCTTAGCTGTCTAAATTAAAGATCCTGGGGATAAAATTTATAGAATTTCACTTTTATTTTCATTTACTATATTCCCCAATTTGCAGGGTTTTCTCTGGCTGTGCGTTGTGTGTGCTTTTATTCCTTTGTTTCCATGTGGAAAATGGGCTTGAACTGAGTGTTGAAGATCTCAGTTCTTTTTTAAAGCTAATAAATGCCTCACATAATTTAATGGCTGTATCATGTTCTGTTGTGACTGTCTCAGGGTGTATGGCACTTCTTTTTCTTCCCTTTACTTAGGATGCATCACCTCCAGAATCTGGCTGTGATAAGGTCTTCCCTCAGTATTAGACAAAGGATTCTGTTCTCTCTAGTTTCTGTGATGCTCATTATTAGCTTCAGTACCACAGAATTATCCTAAAAACTTAAAGAAGTTTGAGGATATTGTTCTGGCATGAAAGAATTTCTTGGTTTGGAGGTTTTCTGAGGTTGACCACTGATACATACTAGTCAATGGATCAGGTACTTACATAGAATCTAATCATAGGTGCAGATGGGAATAAATTATTTCCAATGTGTGCATGTGTACCTTGAAAATTAAGGGAGGACAAGAGCAAGTTTACTCTTGCTGTGCCACTGTTTATTTTTTTCCTTTTTTTCAGAATGTCAGTGTCTTTGAAGAGACAAAAGTGTCTGTAAAAGTTGGGCTCTGTAACATTATATTAAAATCTGTAATGTAGGGGAAACACATTGCAATTGATTTGCATGGTAATGCTGCGGCTTACTGAACATAAAAATCAATTCTTTTCTTTTTTCATGTGCAAAAAAAAAAAAAAAAAAAAGAGGAAATNAAAAAATAGTGGTTTAAACAACTTTGTACCAGAACTCCATCTCTTTTATTTCTAACATTATATTTTCTAAATCATTATAAAAGGTATGTAAGCAAGCAATGAGGCATAATAGGCAATGCCTTGAATTATTGTACCTTGCAATGCTAGTCCAACTCCTGCTGGTATTGTTAATTTTTAGTGTGAGATCTTAACATCAGGCACCTGTTGTGGGCTTGTTTAATCTGAATTGAATTCACACAGGGCCTGACTTTTTGTTGCTTGCTCTCAGTAAACACAATCTAATTTGCACAAACTTCTGGAAACTAGGATTCTGCAGCCTAACTACTTACACTTTAAATTGACTTGTGACTGATAGGCTTTTTAATGACACGTTCTAATAAGCTCCAAACTTCACATTGTTTCAGTAGTAGGAACTATCAGGTCCTGTTGCCTTCCTGCTATCCCAAGCAAGAGGTAATCATCACTGTGTTCTCATAAAGAGCAAGAAAACTTTGAGATTACTCCCTGTGCAATTTTATATACAGCTGTTAGAGGAGAGTAGAGCTAGGAATGCTTTTACAACCTTTGCAGTGGGAAGGAACTGACTATAATACGTGTCAGGCTATTTGAGAAAGTGTAATGTATTTGTGCTACAAGTGCTGTGGAGAAATAGAAGATCACTTCCTTATTTGAAGTTATTTTTCTTTTTGCTGCAACTTTATTTTAAAGGGTCATGTTACCATGTGTGATGACCTGAAAGAATTCAAGTCTGCTTTCTGAAAACATAATTTCTCAAAACTGCTTTCCAAAATATAATCATATCCAGCTGCATTTTTAATTTCCATATTGAATAATTTTGGTTAAATTAAACATTTTGCTAAGTTTCAATTCCTATGCATGTAATAATAACAGTTTCATCTCACTTTTAAGTACACAGTTGATCTCTGTTGTGAAAGGTTTGTTAAGTATCTCCAGTGATCAGGTATTCTGGAAAAGCCTGCTGGTTGTTTGGCCAAACAGAAGAGTGTGTTTATGTTGGAGCAGACCCATGGATGTGTCCCATTGATACACTGATACAGAGTGCTATTATAAGCAGAAATAGGTGCTCTGTTACAATCAGTCCTTATTTAGAGACTATATGTCATATAGAGGTCTACAGATGATACATGTGATACACAGATATACCTAAACAAGGTAAAAGGAAACAAATATTTCATCTCCTATTCCACACCAAGTCTGTGACTTAATTTTCTTTGAAATTTGAAGCCTTCTCTAGGATTTGCATTGCTTCCAATATTCAATTCCACTTTTGCAAGCGAGATTTGTTCTCCGTGCATCTTTTGTACAGCACATTTCTTCTAGCCATGTCTATTTTTCCTGTCAAGCAATGATTTTATCCTTTCATTACTTTCCTTACTGACAGCTGATACCAAGATTTTTCTTTCCTCTTTTGGGAGAAATTACAGTGTCAATCACTTGGTGATCATTTATTTCCATGAACTGTTTTTCCCCTGAGCCTACATCACAACAAATCCCTACATTTGTCCTCTGCTGCATGGCGTGGTTCACAGATGTGAAGATAGATGCAACATCCAGTCTGCTGGTGGTTATTGTGCTCATCACAAGATGAATCACCAAGGAACACTTAGGTTAGACATTAAAAAAAATTTTTCTTTGCTGCAAAGGGTGATCAAGAAGTGGAACAGGCAGTTTAGGGAAGTGGTGGAGCCACCATCCCTGGAAATGTTCACAAAACATCTCGATGTGGCACAAGGGGACATGATTTAGGGATGAAGATGGCAGCAGCCTTCAGTTAATGGTTGGACTCGATATTTTCTTCTAACCTTAACTCAGCAGATCTTTCCTGTAGTTCTCAGATAAACAGTATCCCTAAGGTGTCACAAGGTATCACCATAATACCTTGAATAGAGAGAACAGATTAATCAGGACCTGCACAGTACCTCAATACATGCATAGGTTATTGCAGTGCAAAGATCAACTGATTTTAACTTCCAAAAGAAAGGTTAATGGATTAAATGTCTGTTGGAGAAAAGAACTATTTTGCTTTGTTTTCAGCAGGCTGCAAGGCATTTCTTTTGGATTCGCTTCAAAGTTTTTTGCAGCTGATCTTGAGGTTTAAAATGGAAATAAAATAAAATGGAAAGTGTCTAAGTAGCTTAAAGAGGGGTAAGAGGGAATAAGGTAGTTTGAGGCTTATGTAACATTTCATGTTGTAAAACTTCAGTTTTGGAGATTCTGGAAGTCTCTACAGGTGAAGGGAGAAACTGTTGTAGCCATAGTTAATAAAGCAGAATTTCTGACTGGTTGTTGATGAGGTACTATTATGTTCCTCAGTTATTTAGAAGTAATACTTTCCTGAAGGTAAAGAAGAAATTATAATTTCTGTGTCTGTTGTTTGCTGATTAAGTAATCTTACATAGGTTTTCATAATTAAAAAAATAACAACAGTAAATTCCCTCGACTTTTTCTCAATATTAATAAAAAAAATTGTATAGATAAAGGGGAAGAAAAGCCTGACTTTAAGTTCTTGCATAGGTGTCTTCATCACCAGCTTACTGCATAAAACACGAGTATTGCATCCACCTCTTGTGTTTCTGTACAAAAGTGTCTGGGGTTTTGTTGTTTGGTTGTTGGGGTCTTTTTAACTTGTTTAGTTACATGCTGTATAAATTGGTATTGCCTGTGGATTACAAGAAATGTTACAGATTTTTTATGCTTAAATAAGAAAATTAATGGTTGGGTAAACTGATTGCTTGTTATTGTGCTTGTCAACATACAGAGATGTAGTCTTTGAAGTAATGACTTATATTTACTTCATGATTTTGAAATATGTTGAGTTGAATATCAAATTTAGTTTGTGAGAACAAATACAAATTCAAAAATTATAAGTAGATGATAACACATGAAGAATAATTATACAAAGTAAGTAAATAAGAACATGAAACATATAGAAGGTTTCAGTAGCTGAGTAGTTTATTAGGGTGAACTGGTTAATGACATGTGAATGTTTCATACTTGATAATTATTTTTAAAATGTTATTGTTGCATTCCTTGAACTTCTTTAATCTTTGAGACCATTTTACACGTTAAAATTCTGTTTGGTTTTATTTCTTAAATGCCATTTTTTATCATTACATGAATTCATGTCTAATTTTGAATTTGTCCTGTAAAAATAACTGCATTTCCCAAAATATCAACAGACTCAGATCTTCAAGCTTCAGTCAAGAGCTTCAGTGAATTTAAAAACAATAGACAACAGGATATTCTTGAACATTGGACTCTGTTAGCTAACATTTATATGAATTGCTTTTAGTTTTGCAAACTGCACATTGTGCAAGACATATAGCATCCAACTAGAAATCAAAATTCTATTGTCAAATTTAAAAAAAATGTTGATGCAGGCAGAACTTTGTAAATTACTTTGCAATATATTAATAATTGGGTTAACTCTATGTGCCTGCCTTCAATTTTTGTTGTTTCTTTTTCTCTTCCTCTTGGTGTAAGACTGACAGTTTGTCTGTAATATTCAGAGGATACTTGGCTTGTCATTGAGTTAGCTATTTAATGCTTTGATTTGATTAACTGTTATTCTCTGAGGAGACAGGGATTGTGTGCCAATCTTTGTGATTTTAGTTTTCAATTTCTAGAGTTATAACATGAAATTAAATACAAATAATGTATTTTCTTTTTTTTTTTTTTTNTTTGAAGCCGATCAACAACTTATCCTTACACAGAAACCCAGATGTACAGCCAGAACACTGGGGGGAACTATTTTGACACTCAAGGAAGTTCTGCACAGGTGACAACAGTGGTCTCATCCCACAGCATGGTGGGCACTGGAGGGATTCAGATGGGCGTGACAGGAGGGCAACTCATCAGCAGCTCAGGAGGGACCTACCTGATTGGCAATTCCATGGAAAACTCTGGTCACACGGTGACTCACACAACAAGGGCCTCCCCAGCGACAGTAAGTATCTCAGACTGATACAAAACCTTTGGGAATTGTGTTTAGTCACTCAGATGTTCCTGCAGTTCTTGTGACAGGATGCATTGTGGTGTTGCCTGGTCAGAATAAGGGCCACATAGTACTTTTTGTAAGGAAAAGCACTATGTGTGTATAAGTTACAGCAGAAAGGATACTGTGAAAACTTAATTATAAAAGCATAACTTTCCCTTGACAGCTTGTGAATAATTATGTTTCATATGTTAAATTTTGATATTCTGTAGTTTTCCTGAAAATGTAAGAAAAAGGCAGTGTTGTTGAGCGTAACTGTAGTAGATGTAAATGTTAAATAATGTAGTATGACATGTAATATTATATGTAAATGCTAAATAATGTAAATTATAGATCAGTACCTGTAACTTCCCTGCATTTAATTAGTTTGTTTGCCTGATATTGGTATAGTTTTGGTAGCTTATTTCAAAAAATTTCCAGTTGTTCAGAATACTGAGGTAATATGTTTCAACACTTCATTCTTACTTAACTCAATACATATTCTCCAAATTCTGTCCCTGATTAAAAGCTCGTTGTGAGAATGTCTGACAGTGCTGTGGGAAGATGCATTCTGCTACAAGTGTGGTGTAGAATATTGTGGATACATAAACATGAGCATGGAAAGAACTTTAACTAAGAACTTACTCAATCAGCCTGTATTTCAGTTAGGGAAGTGGGTTTATACTTATCTTACCTTTGCTGCCCTAAGGAGTATTTTTACCTCATGAATATTCTGGTCTGCACGTAAATATTAGGAAGTAATGGTGAAGAATTGTGAAACATAGGTTAGCAGCAGTTAAAAATTATAGAAAAGAGGTAAAGAATCTGTGAAAATACAGATTCATCAGTATTCAAAAAGGCAATAAAGTTAGGGAACAATTTTTAGGAACTAATGTAAAAACATTGGATAATTTATATGATCTGAAAATTCTCTCCAATTTGAAGCTTAAGGTGATTGGTATGGATAAATACAATGCAAGAAATTATTACTTTATAAAAAAAAATGCAGTATTATTTCCTGAAAACAGAAATTGTAAAGAGTCATAATTCATGAGTAGTATAACTACCCCACTTGAATATAGTGGGAGCATTCACAGCAACAGAGAATTTCATACTTGAGTTATAAAAAAGAGTGTATATTAACATTTGCCTTTATTTTGCATGACTTAATAGAAGAACAGTTTCTGAAAAAATTGTCATTCCTCTTTCAGATTTCAGATACCTGACTGTGAAAACAAGTGAAATGTTTTCACATTGAATGTATCCAGTAAACAAAAATGAAGAGCAGTAGAGTTATTTTGAAGTTGAAAACCCTAGAATTACTTGAATGTCAGAACTCCACACCATATTTTGCAAATTAAAAACTGGTTTTATTTTTTTTTCAAAAATTAATAATAGAATTTTCCAACACTGAATAAAAGCTGAAGTTCATGGCTCCAGCAGCATTTTTTGTCTTACTCTGTGTGTCAACAAAATAGCTTGTTTTAGTTGCTCAGAATAAATTCTATATTGCTGTATCAATTCCTATTCAAGAATAGGCAAAATGCTGCTATTTAAACAACAATTATTAAATTGCATTTTGGCACTAAAATAATTTCCTCTGTTTCTCAGGGTGTTATTTCTTCTGTATAAAATAGTTCTATAAGAGTGATACCTTAGAGTACATCAGAAATACATTTCTTGCTAAGGAGGTGATTTTAGATAATAGTTTTAGGCTAGGTGTGTTTCAGCTGGAATGTTCAAGAATTAATTGAAACACTAAAGGCTCAGTTTAAAATAACTTGAAAGCACCAAGTCTGTTTTAATTTTGCTAGGGGGCATAATTAAAATGAGTTAAACACAGCAATGTAATACTTCAATGGGATTGCATCTTAGATAGGTAGAGCTTGTTTCACTTGTGATCCTCATTTGATCTTTAACAGAATAATTCTTTTCATTTTTGTGTAGAGAATACATTGGAGCCATCAAAATAACCTGTATCCAGACTGTTTTGGTAGAATAATATGCAGAAAATTTTTCACAATTTTGAATTAGCATGGAAAATTTTCATATAGAGGAAAAGGATATAGAAATTAATAAGAATTTATTTATATTTATATGTGGTCATCACAAGTTCTCTTTATTTTGTCATAGAGGTACTAGTTCTGTTTACTCTTTTCAGCTGATAACTTCACTTGTTTTGTCATTTATCACTCTCACTGATCAAGTCATTACGTTCTGTTATAAGCAAATTATTGTATGAAGGGTGTTATCTCTTTCTGATACATCTAGCTTAAGTTAAAAGAAAGAAGGAAACAAGAAAGTTTTAGGTTAGAAGTCGAATATATAAAATAGGTAAATTTTATTAACTGTCATTTAGATAAATTAAATTAAAAATCTAATTTACTCTTTAGCAGGTAAGCTATTTGTTTTATGCAGAATTCAATAAAACAGACTTTTTAACTTAAGTTTATTTTCACTTTTTTCTTTATGGTTTAATGTTATTCTGAGTTCTGCTTCAGAATTTTGATAAAGAGCTAACATTTTGGTTGTAATATTTAATCCGTTTTAATTCTCTGTCAAACATTCATACAAGAAAGCTGTCCTTATTAAGCCATAGCATGCAGTAGCACTGCTTTTATAGCCAAAATATCAAGACTTGTGCTCTGTTAAAACTATTCCAACATGTATGCAGTAGTGGTTTATGTTGGTATTCATGAAGAACATTTAGCTTTTTCTTTTCCTTTTTTTCATTTCCATTGATTTCACTGCTTATTCCCATTATATCCCTTGCTGGCCTATTAAACTACTTTCTCTACATGCTGAAAAGGTTTTTTTTTTTTCACAAAACCGGAAAGGCATTCAGATTTTAAGAACTTCTATATGAGGTGCTCAGTAGATAAGCAGCTTTCCAAAATTATCATTTTCATATGAGTATGTTTGTGGATTGGTCAGGAACACATTGTGATTGCATTGAAGAAGAAGTGATTTAGCCTAGCTGGATGTCTATTTGAAACAAATTTGCATGTTGAAACCTGTATGAAGGAGTCATCTGTTTGGTTTATTGGCAGCACCCATTAAATGAGGAACCACTACATTTAAGGGACTCTCCAAAAAAATTGGATTGCCACGTTAATAATGAAATATAAATCACCTTCCATTTTTTTTCCCCCATATGTAAACACCTAAGGATCGCTCTTGTGATGAAAAAAAAAGGTGATCTAATCACCACATTTCATAATATCACAAGGTTAAAAAATGCATACCGTTTCTGGTAATAAATGTGTTGTTATGCTTGTCAGTCAGTGAGGGGCTCCCATCTATTATTCTTGTTTTCTAACAAGCTCTATGACTGATCCTCAATTTACAGTTGTCATTCAGCAGTCATCACCAGCCATGGGAGGTCTCCACTCATGCTGTTACAAGAAATTCATCCTACTTCAGTGCAAATCTTAATCTGCATGAAAATAAAATCAAAATTAATGTGGATACGATGTATCACCACAGACTATTAGTTCTGCTAGTAAACACAGCATGCAGAAGTTGCTACTCACTTTAAAGGAGGGGATGGCACCTGCTGAAAATATGTTGTAATTATTGGAGAGAAAACACCAACAGGAAGTAAGAAGCCCCAATGTAAATACCATATTCTGATAATACAATTCTAGTGGAAGTATTAAAACTATTTCAGAAAAACAAGTAAATCTTACATAAGGGCGTAAAGGTTATAATTTGGATTTAAGTTTGAGGTGAGATTTTACTTATTAATTTCATTCTCAGTAGAGAAGCTTTTTCCTCCTCCATTTCTTAACTTTTCTGGTAATTTTGATGTAGCTGAATCCATTTTAGCATAAAATAAAGCATTTCTGATCAAATCAAAGATGCACAAACTGTTAGGCAAAAAAGATAATTAGATCATTTTGTCTGACATCATATACAGGCAAGATATTTGCTTATCATTTCTGCAACTGGTCACAACGACTTTTTTTGTGGGAAAAAAACGGTATCAGGTGGATCTTGTGCCTTGATAAATATAATAATAAAAATAAACCTGCTTTGGTTTCTGCCTCAGAGCTGTGGAGCATCATGGCTTCTCCTCCTCTCTTAGAGAGGTTTTGGAGTAGCAATGTCATCAGAATAATTTATGTACTTCTCTGTCCCTTTGAGTGCCTTGCTTCTACTATGTAAGTCTTGCATTGAGACTATGTCATCTTCACAAGACAAGGAATGTGAGGGAAAGGGAGAATGATTCCTACTAAGGTCAGCCACACCTACCCTGACTGCATTCTGGCTTCCTCTGTGCATTCTGCTTCTCCTCTGGTACAGACTGGCCTGATACAGGCTGGCTTTTAGTGTGTTTTCTGCATAAAAGCCCTGTAGAAACTACATTTTCCAATTTTGGTAGTTTAATGTTTATTCTGGTATTTGTTTATTACCAAAAAAAAAAAAAAAAAAAAAAAAAAAAAAAAAAAAAAAAAAAAAAAAAAACAAGAGCTGTTCAAAACTCAGTTTATTACAATGTAGTACTCCAGTTTCTGATTTTAAAAGATTTTAAGAAACACAATTTTTTAATCATAATATGTCAAAAGTAGCTATCTTTTGATCCATAGGAAGAATTTGTGCAAATTCTTTTTGTTTGAAAATGCATAATGAACTGGATGCCAGGAGAGTTGCCATGATGTTCTCAAAATAGTCTGGGTATCAATGGCATAGATGCATCACCTTTCTAAAGGACTACAGGTTTTCTTTGTTTTTGATTAAATACATATTTGTCCTAAAATAGCCACTCTGTCTAAGGCTGTCGTGCCATAAATATTTTCAGATTTGATTTTAAATAGTGATCTGAATCAAATTTTCTTTTTCGTTTCTCTGTTTTGGTTCTCTGGTGTGAATATTGCATTTACATCCAATAACTGATGTATTTAGATGTGTTTTTCAGTGTAAGGTGGAAGGTATATATTTTTAAAATCTTTATGACAAGCTTGACAACAGATTTTTACATGGGATTTTTTTTTGTTTGGTTTGGTTTGGTTTGGTTTTTTGTTTTGTTTTCCAGTGTGGGGAAAATGACCACAGAGAAAAAGGCTTAGACATTTCTGAGAGACATTAGGTATACAAATAACTGGATGATGTGGGGAAAAGATGGTAAATTAGTTGATTTTACCCTGTGTTTGAGAACTTACAGCAAAGAAGATAAACATAGAATCATAGATTGTTAAGGGTTGGAAGGAAGATTTAAGATCATCTATTCCAATGCCCTCTGCCATGTGCAAGGACAGCTCCCTGTAGACAAGGCTGATCAAGTCCTTATCCATCCCCTTGAACACCCCCAGGGGTTGGGGAATCCACAACCATTTTTGGGCAGTCTGTCCCAGTGTCTCACCACCCTCACAGCAAAAAATTTCTTCCCAATGTCCAACCTTTGTTTCTCCTCTTTCAGTTTGTACCCATTATTCCCTTTCCTATCACTGCAATTCTTTTGAAGAGTCCCCAGAGTCACCTTCCCTGCAGACCCTTCAGGTGCTGGGAGTTTCTCTGAGGTCTCCACACAACCTTCTCTTCTCCGGGCAGAACAGAGCCAGCTTCCTCAGTCTGTCTTCATGAGGAAAGTGCTCCAGTCCTCTTATCACCCTCATGCCCTTCTCTGGACTTGCTCCATCCATGTTCCTCCAGGGCTGGTGCAGCCCTGCAGGTGGGGTCTCAGCAGAGCAGAGGGGCAGAATCCCCTCCTGGCCCTGCTGCCCATGTTCATTTGGATGCAGCCTGTGGGAGTCCAGGACATCCCCTTGGATGACCTGGGACCCAAGGAAGGGAATTTGAGCCCTGGACAGGGGGGTGTGGAGATGGTCCAAGGGGTTCAGAGACCTTGGCACAGAGCCAAGGAAAACACTGGGTTTGATTTTAGTCCATGGGAGAGGCTTTCGACACAGAGAGAGGAATTGCAAACCACCAGGATGTGAAGACAGTAGTTTAGCACAGTAGAAGATGAAAAATTCAGTAGTTTTAGGGTTCATAGAATAGAGTTAAATGGAGGACAAGATGGTGGAATTTGGGTGGTACCTCGTATTCCTTTCCTTCTTCCTTGTCCTCCATCTTTTGGGGTGGTGATGACACAAGGTAGTTAGAGTGGATTGGGTCACAGTAGAAATGACTCTTTTAGACCCTAGAGCACTGGGCATTGGTACAAAATAGTAAATAACAGACACATAGTTATCTGTATAAATGTAAGGTGACGTCCCATCGGGGGCAGTCCCCTCATGTCCCAGCCACTGTCCAGACCTTGGCTGGGAGCAGAGAAAATTCTGAGATATCAATTAATAAACAACACAAGAAACCTGGAAACAAAGCCTTGAGGACTCTGCTTTTTTCTGCCTTGGGGGTTTTAGAGGGCCAAGGACTTTAAACAACCTAAATCTGGGGTGAGGAAACCCTCCCCAAGAGCAGCCCAGGACACGTTTGGCTTTCTGGGCTGTGAGTGCACACTGCCAGCTGTTGTTGAGTTTTTCCTCAACCATCACCACCAAATCTTTCTCTGCATGGTGGCTCTCACACTTCTCCACTCAACTTGTAGCCTGGGATTGCCATGATCCAAGTGTAGGACCTTGCACTTCACCTGACTGAATTTTATGAGATTTGCATTAGCCCACCTCAAGTGTGTCAGGGTCCTTAGGACCTTGGCAGCAAAGTTACATTAGAAAATTTGGGAAGGAGAAGGTAATCGGATTTAACTCCAAGCCTTTTTTTATTTTTCAGTCTGTGACTGCCAAACAATTCCATATATTCTTTTATAATCACAGACAACATGCTGCATTCATTAGTCAGGATGCATGCCTTATGCACTTGCAGACTACTGGTGGTGGTGTACATTTGCAGCAGGTGTTTTGACCCAGATCTGTGATGTATATTAAGCTTCCATATTTACAATTTAATCAGGGCAGTTGTTAGGAATAAAAAAAAGCATTTATTTTTTTAAGTTTTAAGGTTTATCAGCATTCTTTTAAGGTCAGCTTTATGTAAAATACTGCACTTATTTTGCATCTTTTTTTTTTTTTCTTCTCTTTCTGCATATTTACATTTCCTTCATTCCACAGACTTAAAAAAATATCTTTCTTCCTGTCTTCATAGTACTGTTTCAATATTTTGGGAAAAAAATTTCACTGAACCTGTTTGCAGGTGTTGCTACAGCGCTTTTATTGACAGGAATGCAAATCTCTTAGATTTAAGACTCCCAGCTGTATTGGGCTAGATTGGATTTCTCCTCACATGGTCAATGCAATTTCATTTTCAACCTTGTTTCTTGTGGGCGAGCTTGTCTGCCTAACACAACCCTCTGGCACAGGTTTCAAAAAGCAGTATGAAATACATGAATACTCTGTTCTGAAATAGAACTGAAAGCCACCATAAAGCATGTATGTTTGTGGCACCCTAAAAGGGTGAAAGTGTCACCTTTTTAAAAGACCTGTATCCATTTATCCTGTATTTTCAGATTAGTTCTGCCTTTTTTAGATAGGCACAATTGCCACAAGTACCCAGGACTTAGCTAGCTGTACCACCAAATCAGTCTTTCTTCTATACATATGATGAATTATTAATTCCTGTATAATGGAGCATTGTCATGATTGCTGCTTTAGAATTTCACTTCCTTCAAAGCCTGAAAGGGTGAACCTTTGGAAGTGTATAAAGGGCAATGTGAATGAAAGGTGCCTGTGGAAAAAGAGACAGAAGCTATCTTTATTCAACATGTTGTGACAATATATTGAATACTAAGACACCACCTGCCTGCCCTGCTGCTGGTGGAGGGTGGTTTGCAAATGCAAACAAGATAAAGACTTGTATGATACCCAGATTATTCACTAAACCTCAGAACTTCAATTTCTGCACATCATCTTCTTTCTTTTGTCATCCTCAGAGCAACTTAGGATAAACATTTTGTACTAATTGTTAAATTGTTAGTTGATCATGGAAAATTTTAGTTGAATCATATGGAAAAACACTATTTCTTTCTTCTTCCTAAGAGGAAGAGAGGTTTTTGCAAAGTGTGTTTGGGATAGATGTTTGCTATGTCTGTGCTATATGCATCTTAGACTATGATGTGTAATTTGTTTATCTACTAACATGTTAATGAATACTAAAACATAACCTAGCAAAAACAGTCAATAACTTCCAAATCAGTAGATGATGTAAGGATTACATTACAGATGCATGTACTGGGATCAAACTGCTGAATTTTTTAACCCCAGGAGAGTATCCTTATTCTTTAATGATTTTGTCCCCATATCAGGCATTATTTTAGCTGGCAAAAAAAGCAAATTTGAGAAATTCACAATCATAGTTTTCTTATCTATAATGCTCTTAATTTGATGACTGTCTATGTTTGTAACTGTGCAAACTGATTCAGTGTTCCCACATGTAGTGTAACATTTATCATGGTTTAGTTGGAATTGGAGTGGGAGTGATAGCATATATTTCAGTTATCAGAACTCTTAAATAAATGTTTTTAGTCTTATTAAGAGAAGAAAAAGGAGAATATATGACTGATCACATATTCAAATAAGTGAAATTCTTATTTAACCTATCAGATAATTATATAGAAAATTGTGCCTGGAATCTCTCACTGCTTATTGTTAAAAATGGAAGGGTATGAGTCTTCCTTTTGTATTTATGCAAAATATAATTTTAAATGTTTAAATTACTTTCATCTTTCCGCAGAATATCATAATAATACACACTGTGTAGTTAATTACTCTGTGTTTGTGCTTAAATGCTGTTTGGATAGAGACATAATGTTTGGTTTTTCTAGAGCCTAAATAAAAGTTCCTGGCCAGAACTTAGAGCCTAAAAGCTTGAAGGAACAGATCCTTCATTCAAGGAACTTTTTACTCAGGTAGCCTCTATTTCCTGTACACATGGTACTCTATGACACATACAGCCTCCTGAAAATCCAAAACCTTGGAATAACAGGGTAGAAGAAAATAAAATATTTCAGCTGTGGGGGACCTACAAGAACAATTTACCTCAACTGCTTCACTTCAGGGCTGACCCAAAGGTCAGACAGGTTGGTAAGGGCTCTTTCCAAATGCCCCTCACACACTGACGGGCTCAGGGCACCATCAGGCTTGACCCACCCTCTCTATAAAGAAATGTTTCCTAACGGTGAGTCTGAACCTCCCCTGGCACAGCTTTGAACCATTCCCACACATCCTATCCCTGGATCCCAGAGACAAGAGATCAGCACCTCCCTTTCCAATTCCTCTCCTCAGGAAGGTATAGACAGCAAGGAGGTTGTCCCTCAGCCTGCTTTTCTCCAGACTAGACAAGCTCAACCCAGCAGCAGCTCCTCACAGGCTGTGGTATCCAGTCCTTCCACCAGCTGTCTTGCCCTTCTCCAGACACCTCCCAGGACCTTCCCATCATTCTGAAATGTTGGAGCCCAGACTTGCACCCAGCAATCATGGAAGGCCCTGCCCTAATGCTGGACGTGGAGGTCACATCTCTGGACAGCTGAGGATGTCAAGTTTGGTGCACCCAGGATGGGGTTTGGTGCACCCAGGATGTGGTTTCTTGCACCCAGGGTGGGGTTTGGTGCACCCAGGATGGGGTTTCTGGCACCCAGGATGGGGTTCGCTGCCCTCCTGGCTGCCAGGGCACACTGCTGGCTGCCAACCAGCACCCCCAGAGCCCTCTCTGCAACCCCAGAGCTGCCCCTCTCCCAGGGCAGATTCGTGTCTGGCATTTCTCTGTCCCAGGTGCAGAATCTGGCATTTTGACGTGCCATTTTCATGTCACTGGTGATTGCCCCGTGCTCCATTGTGTCTAGATCTCTCTCTCTGCAAGGGCTCTTGTCCCTCAGGTGAGCCAACAGCACCTCAGTTTGATAACACCAGTTTGATAACACAGTTTGATAACTTACTAATGGTGCATTCAACTCCTGTATCCAGATTATTGATAGAAATATGAACAGAACTGGTCCTAGAATTGAGCACCAATAGAGTAAAACAATAAGCAGCCAATAAACAAAATATAAGCAGCCAATAAACAAAAGTTTTCGGACAGGGCAAGTGAATCACTTAGTGTGTAAAAAAAAATCTGTCTTCAAATCAATCATATTTTATGCTCAAAACCAGTTAAGAAGTAATTTTATAACCTATATGCAAAGAGGGTTTCTGACATTGTAGAGACATCTATCAGATAAAGGTGAAAGTTCATTTTATCAAAATATTATCTAAAAACAGTGAACAAAATAATTAGTAGTGAAAACATTTTCTCTTTAGGCTTTACCTAGTAGATTATGCTAGAGACTAAATTTAAATATAGATCCCATTTCTGCACTTGATGAAGTAATTAACATGTTTTAGTGGTAACCAGTTTTGCTTGGCTTATGTGATGCATTAAAAGTGAACACAGATCCTTTGCCTTTTATGGCCATACTGATGAAATCCACTAAAAGAAACTCCAGCAACAAATCCTCCCAAATGACAGAAAGCCCAACAGCTACCCCCAAAACCCATAGAATCAATATGGCATTGAGGAAACAGTGTCATCTGTAATGCCACTTTTCAAGTGAAATTACTAGATGTGCCAATATTTTTAACAGATTAGTTCCCTGAACAAAGAAGGCCAAAAGCTGCTGCAGCAAAATGAGAGTGGGGCAGTGGTGGGAGTGAGCAGCAGGTGGTGTAACCCCAAAGCACTGTGGTACATCTGAGCAAACACTCAGATTTAGGATTTAAATGTCTATACAGTCTCCATTGTAACATTTTGTTAGAAGGGAAACCCTCTGGCTACAATATGAAGTAAACTGACCTTATGGTGATCTTTTCAACTTGTAGTTTTTTATCTTGCAGCACATGCTTTTAAAATTTGATCTTTCCTGTGGGATTGAGTACTTTGACCTCATGGTATTTTCCACTGAAGCAAGTCAGTGAAGAAGTCAAACTGTTAAAAGAAAGAACATTATTGCCAAGCAAAAATGTTTTCTTACATAATAATTGTATATATTTAATGATGTACCTTTTTTTAAAGACTTGCAAAGCTAATATTACACAATTTAAAGAATTTACTCCTCACAGCTAATACACTAAAATACTTGTCAATTGCCATGGGAAAAAAAAGGAGCATTTTACAGGTAAATTCAGATATCAGCTGTAGTAGTTTTCCATTTCTACTATACAGAGAGTAAATTCAGGCAATATTCATAATTTCACTAAAATTATAGTTAGTACTGTGGTATTTGAAGTAGGATAGAGACAGCTCATTAAAAATGTTTACAGAGATAATTATAAGTATTTTTAAAAAGTTTAAGTGGTGGTTCCATTGCTTTCATTTTGGCCATTTATTGTAGCTAATAATTGTGTGCCTTTTCTTACTGTGCATTCCATTGTCTCTGTCATTTTCATTGTTGGTTTTTGCTCTTCTGGCCTCCCAGATAAATTACACTTAGATTTTCTCCTTTAATGTTGTTACCAAACTGCTCAAAATCAAAATATCCATTGTTATTTAAAAGGAAAAGAAAGAAAATGGATGTGAGAGTAACCCTACATTTGCATTTGGAAAAAAAAAATCTACTTTGTATTTTAGTTATACTGTGTTTTCTTTTCCTTTTTAAAAGCAAAATTATTGTGAAGAAATCTGCTTTTCTAAAGGCTGGATCCTGCAGTCTGTGTAACTCCTGACTTTCCATTTACTTTGACAGCTGGGGATCTTCAAAGGGTGCTGGCAGGAGTAAGGGTTGATGTCCTGTCCCAGTGAAGCCAATGGTGTAAAACCTATTGAATTACTTTGGTTTGGGATTTGATTCTGTGATTTCAGATAAAGTTTTGTTTCTAATTCAATTCTTATTGCAAGCTCTGCATGTTTCTTCCTGGTCTAGCTGAAGGGAAAACATATGGAGGCCTTTCTGAAAATCGTTTAAGGATTTTTTTTATTTAATTTTTTTTGTACTTTAGTGATTATATTTTTGTTCAGTCTGGGTTATTTTTATTTCAATGCAGCTCGCCAGTAATTCTACTTCTTTGAGCTCATTCTGAGCAGCTTGGAAGGTAAAATGAACTTTGCAGCTGTGATTCTGCAGTAATACATACAAGCAAAATGACTTTCTGACCTCATTGAGGAGGCTTGAGTTCACTGGGACTCTAGAACGAGGCATTTTGATAAAATATTATGCCCTAGCCAGGAATAAAGCAGGCATTTCTGTTGATCTGTAAGGAATCTGTCAAAACTTCTCTGATCAGGCTTTTTTACTATCCCATCTTGAGTCCTTTTTTTAATGACATCTATTATCAGATTGAAATGGCGATTGAGACACTGCAAAAGTCTGATGGTCTGTCCACTCACAGAAGCTCTCTTCTCAACAGCCATGTAAGTTGTCTCTTCTTCACATACACTCTCTCTTGCTTGTTCTGCATGCTTAGCCTGCCTCTAAATGTTTGTTTTATTTTTATTATTACTTTTTTGCTCTTAATCTTCCCATCTTAGTTGCTTGTAATCTTCTACTACACCTCCCATGGCTTTATTTTGTCAGATTAAATGTCTTTATGGTATATTTGCAGAGTGTTACCTGTTTCCTATGCTCTACACCTATGTTAGGATGAGTTAACACATTTGACTGTTTTGCGGATTACAGTGTAAATGTCAAGCTAAGGTTCACTTAATTCTAAATTAGCTGGCTTTTGGCATTTTAAATACAATTGTCTACTGTCGTAAGAACTGTTCCATATACTAATTTTGGGGCATGTGAAGAGGAAGAGAAGAAACAAACAGCACACTTAAATAATATATTTAGGTTATTCTTAGGTGTTTCTTCATTTATTCTGACTGGAGAGTTTGTTTTGATATTGCTTATTTAAGAATCCTAAGGATCCTTATGATGACCTGGTAAAAATTGAAAGCAGTGCCTTAATTTGAAATACACAGAAATGTCTTATTCATCTGCCTTTTACTTTGTTCTTACCCTGCAAGTCTTACAGTTAAGAACTTTTCATAGCCAAAGCTAGGAGATATTTGGGCAAAAACATGATTTCCAAATATAGTGATAAGTTCATTATACATAACTTTAAAATAAAGTAAAAAGACCAAGTTAATTTTAAACTTATTATGTAAATAATATTATTACTTGTAGGTTGTTAGTCTTTCTGAATTTTTTTCTGTTAGTACTTATGGTTTTGAATTTTGTATTTTTGCCATGTTGATTGGTTTGTACTCATATTACTTCTTTTTTTTCCTTCTCAGCTCTATTTATTATATAAATTCAAATACCCTTATTGCTTTGCGGAAGAAATTGAAATTTAATTTGCAGTCTCAATGTAGAATATGATGGTAGGGATTGTCCTTTGGAAATCAAATTAAAAATGTATGCTTTAGAATGGTTTGGTTTGGATTTTTTTTCATGTTGGGGTCTGGTTTTGTTGAAATTAAAATTAAAAATGGTTTGTGTAGAATTTAGACAAATTTTTTTTTTCTCTCTTAAATCTAAAACTAGAAGAGGAAAACTGTATGATAAAAGTTACAGGAAATTATATACAGAAGGACATTTAGATTCCACCTTGTGTGCTTACAACATAATTAATTTGAAGATAAGCTGGTATCAAAATTATTATTTAAATAATAATAGATATTCTTAAACTGACAATATGAAAATCATTGTTTAAATGTAATTTTTAACAGACTGTAACTTTTTTTGCCAATGTTTTAAAACTCTCTGGAAAGACTTAAAACACTGGAACTATTGTAAGTTTCTGCTTAAACCTATTCAGAAGTCCATAGTCTTTGTATAAAACCAAGAAAGATGACAAGATAAGCTGCAGTGCCTCAGTAAACTGTGTTTCACTCATTCCTAATTCCAGGCACTATTCACAGTGTCTCCGCAATAACAAGATTTGCACAGAAGATCAGAGTCTTTCCAGCTGTGAAGACTTATCGTGGTATTTCTTGCTTGTGAACACTTTGTGAAGAATATTGTAATAGGGATGTATCTTTGTGGGGAAAGCAAAATTTAAAGCAACCCTTGTACATATTTTTGTGGCAATAAGTCTTTCCTGGTTTTGGTAGTTTTGAAAGAAATTTAAAATCTAGATCAAGCCTACAGGATGTTTGCCTGTTTTAAAAGCAGTGGTTATTGTCTTTAAACGTCAGGACAGTGTAAAAGAACTGTAGATGTTCACTTTGTCTCTTTAAACTTTTCTTGAATTTGCCTTCTAGTGGTTTGGTTTGGCATTTGTAAAAATAATTGGCTTAACAGATTTTTAAAATAGAATTTTAAAGTGTCTTTTTAATAAGCTTATACACTTTGCAGGTGAATAATTTGTGGGAATATTTTAGTTTGGAATTTAAATTTTCAACCTATGATACTTCATTGAGATTTTGTAGGATTTTTTTTTTCCTAAATACATGAGTTCTCATTTTAAGGAGTTTGTCATTTCTCCTCTTTTTTTTTCTTGATGTACTTCTGCATGGGATCAACTTATTCAACTAATTGATAGTTGAGTGTTTTATAAACATTGCAGCTTAATTGAAGTCATACTCAATTTAACAGTTCTGGCTCTCTAAGTATTTCATACCTTTCCCCATCTTAACAATACATTCTGGTCAGTACTACAAATTTATAAGCCAGGACTCAAACCTGAATAGTTTTAGAATTGTATTTCAGCTTGGTAGAAAAATGTTTGGGTTCTTTAAAAAGATTTTTACAATAATGTTTGGATTCAATTTTCTCTTAAAATCATGAATTAACTGCACCTTTTTTTTCAGGCTATAATCCATCAAGTAAGGATTTCAAGCCCTTGCTACTAAGTAACTCCTTCCAAGAGCAAAAATTCTTATATTGCACTTAACTTTTGATTTGGGGGTTTTTTGTGTGTTGAATAATGCAAGTTATGTTTGAAATAACATCTGTTAGAAATTCATATAATTAATGAAGTGCACTCGAAGTGATTAATAATAGATTAGAAACCATCTGGAGGAAAATATCTTTAATGCTACATACAGAACTTAATTAGAAAATAATTATTTTTTGTTTGTCAGTCTTTTGGGATTGACAGAGTTTTTCCCCTTGGGGAAAGCAGAAGTACTTCACATTCTGGGTGGTTCTGATTCAATTCTAGATGTAATAATATATGACAAATGTTATATAAATGTATTAATAAAAACAGAGATGTAATAACAGATTTTCAATTTGGATAGATTGCAACTGTTGAAAGTTGTAATTACCTTTGCTTTTAAGCCAAGGCAGGCTTATGTCAGATTACTAGTGAAATAAGTTTAATACATTCACACAAAAGTCAAATGTTTACAATTATACCTTTTCTTCAGCTTTATTTCAAAACGACAGACCCTCAGTTTGGGAGCACTTGTGAATGTTAGTACATATAAAACAATGATATAGTGATGATTAACTGTACTTCTTCATTTTCTTTATTTGAAATGCAAAATTGCCTGCAAACCAAGCTAAAAATTTAATGTCTTCGAAGCATTTGCATCTTCTTTCTGTATTTTTCTAGAGCTTAGAAAATTCTAGGGATCCGTGACAAGTACTGGGAAAAATAAGGAAGATGTTGACTTACCAAAAAATTAAACAATGAAATTTAATGTATTCTTGGACTATATTGGCTTTGATACATTTTTTTCATTTTCTTTTAGTATTAAATCTAGGAGTATTAAATTGTCCTTTTATCCTTTTTTTTTTCTTTTTTGTATATTAGTAACAGCTAGAGTTGTTTCACAAGTGTGCTGTACTTAGAACATGCAGTGATGTTACATAAAATCTCTTCTTGCATGTTTCTAATTATCTCCCACAACTACATGAAAAGATTACTGTTTTTTCCGAGAAACTCATTCTGTTCCTTTTGAAAATCAAAAGGGTTTGTATCCCTAATGATCCATAGATGTACCAGTTATTTTCAATGTTACCTAGGTAGCTCTTTGACTTTTATGCAGTAGCTTTTTTCTTACGTGTATCTTAATGTTTTTTTAATAACAAAGAGAAAGAGTATCGTATTCCAGGTTTACAAATACATTAACTACATATTGTGTCCAAGGGGTTTTTGTTTTTCTGCAATTTATGTGTGTTACATTCATGATTACTTTATTTCTTTGTGGCACTAACAATTTGTCTCCAAAGCATAGATACCTTTATCACGTACTGATGTGTGGTACTGAATCAAAAATATTTTAAGAAAAAGGACACTTTCCTGAGGTCACAAGTGCAATGAGTTCTGCTATTTCCTGGTAATTCTGAAGATATTAAAGCATTATTGTTTAACTAACATTTAAACACAGTCTGAAGAAGTAATTTTTTTAATAGACCTGAAGAGTGGTTCCAACTGTCAGATGTTATTCCTGTATGGCTGCAATATCTTTGATGAGGTATGTAATAGGGTGCTTTTTTCTGTTTTGTATGTGATGCAGCTTCAGTGGCTTTTAGACAACTATGAAACTGCAGAGGGAGTGAGCCTTCCAAGAAGTACCCTTTACAACCATTACTTACGACACTGTCAGGAGCACAAGTTGGATCCAGTCAATGCTGCCTCCTTTGGGAAACTCATAAGGTCAATCTTCATGGGGCTACGGACCAGAAGACTTGGAACTAGGTTTGTGCAATTGAAATCCTGAATTGTAATGAAAAATGAAGGTAATAATTATGAATAAGAAGCTTGTCTGCCAGGCAAAAGGGTACATAAGACTTGCGTTAAAATGTTAGTGTTTTCTGTCAGTTCTGTTTCTTCACGTTGAAGTTTTATGTTTTTTCAAGATGATATTATAGTTTTATGTCTTTTCTCTTGATAGTTTATGTGTTTATATTTTGTTAACTACCATTCACATTTTTATCATTACAAATAAAACATAACTTGCCTTTTAGAAATCACTAAGAATACTGTTTTCCCATAACTGGATAAATAGTATTTATTTGCATTTTATTTTTCTTACTCAAGTGGAGTTCAAGTTAATATGCTGATAACATTTGTTTAAGAGAGTGAATTAATTTCCCAAATGTAGTAAAATGACACTCATGTAAAACAGATATGACAGGGCAGCCAGACCTGATTTGTGTGTGTTATTTTCCAGTCAGTGTAAATTGTAAAAGTAAATGTAATGTAAATATGGAGAACCAGTATTACTGCTCTTTTAATTCTTGTTCTTCCATGAAGGGGGAACTCCAAATATCATTACTATGGGATTCGTGTCAAGCCAGACTCTCCTCTTAATCGACTACAAGAGGACATGCAATATATGGCCATGAGACAACAGCCCATGCAGCAGAAACAGAGGTAAAGTGTGAAACACAACTATTTACCAGTATTCCTCGTTCATCTTTTCCTTACTTTTCCTTACATGGACAAGTTGGAATGCCTGTTCAGCTTTTCTGTTGTGAAAATAAAACTGCTGGATACCCAGTTGATGTCAATGACATCAGGCACTGGTCAATGTGAAAGAATATTTACCTAGAAATTGTCAGAAGTTTGCAGAAAATAAATAATAATAAAATTACCTATAAAATAAACAGAATCTTCTTAACGATACTGAATTCCTGTCCTAAAAGCTGAATAAAAGCAGTAAGAGCTTTAATTTCAAACATTCCTGTTTCTTTTCATTGCTGTATCATTTTATGTTCACACTTCTTATCAGAGAACTTGCTATTAAGTTTCTTGGTATTTATTTCCTCTCCCTGTAAAGAATTAATGTGACCACAATGGTTTGCCTCAAAGTGCATGACGGTGTGTTCCCCTAGTGTCTGTTGTTCCTGAGGAACCTGTGAAAGCTCCAAAATAGTTGAAAGCAGTGGCACAGGCCTGTACTGGTGGTGAAAGAACGTGTGAATATGCATATTAAAAATGAGAAAAAAATGAAAATTAATATATTTCTTTGAAATTAATTTTGATTTGACTGGTTTCACTAGCCACCCATACTACCCTAAAGTAAAATACATTAGATGCATGATTTCATGACACTCATAGATAGAATAGCACCATATCGAGAAAGTCACCTTTAGAACACTTAGTTCTCAAAAAAATTCAATTGAATGAACAGTTTAGTATAGTGTACCAAGCATATTTTGTGTCCTTGTACACAACTGAGATATGGAAAACACAACTTCAAACTTTAACTTCAAATACAAAGATCACTTTGATCTGAAATTATTTTACTGTAATTTCCAGACAGTAAATATTAGTTACTAAATGGAAGCTCATGGTCTTAACTATCTTTTGCTGAGCAGAATACAGGAGCATGAGATATCTCATAATAATATGTAGAAAATGTTTGTTATAAAAACTAGGATTATATAGTAAGATATGATGATAGATATTTACAAAACCTCCCAGCAAGGTTATTTTACCCACTCTATGTAATTCACTTAAATGTTTTATTCACTTGCATTCAAAATTACATATGTGCACCAAAAATATGCCACAATGCTCTAACTAGAACTGTTTCTAGAAAAATTATGCCAGTCAGCTAAACATTGCCACATCTCTTGGCTTCTTTGTGATTCACAATGAAAAAGCCATTTTGGAATTTCATTATATAGCTGTTAGGACTGGATATTTATTTTTTGTATTATTTGCTTGATTATTTTATTTAACGCCACCATGTGTCTCAAATAGTTCCCTTATTTTCCTTACCTAGGTATGTTTGGCATAATTTTCTTATCCTCATGTCAGTTCCTTGGCCATATCTGAACAAAATCACACAAACGGCACTGTGTGCAGTCGGTGCACACTCCTCCTGTGCCCCATGGTTTGCACACATGTACTTGCACCAGCATGCACCCAATTCAGGCTCAATTCACACCAATCCTAAACTCTGCTGGGAGAATCTGCAAAGGTGTTGATGAGGGGTGGGAACTGCAAGGTACCACTATGCACAATAGGTAGCTGTTACGTGGAAAAAACTGTGCTACAGGAGGCTTTGTGTTTAGGTTCAGTGTTTCATGTATGGCTCTGTGTGTTCCTATGATTGTTATCCAGGTGTATTGAAAAATTCTAGCAGGATTTATTGAGAACTGAAAGACTGAATGTTGTAATTTTCACTATTATTGTAATACTGCTCTTTTGTCAGCTTATTTATGTTTCTAGTGGTTCTTTTGTCTTTTAAATCAGTGGTAAATTGCAGTCAATATACTTTTTTCTGGGTAGTCATACCAATTCTGCCATCTCTATCAGACACATGTAATTGAACAAACACTTCTAATCCTCTTCAGCAAAGGCTGTAGACTGAATGTATGCCACACATAATTTTTCTGCATTCCTTTTCATAAGGTGGGAACCATGCACCTTTTATATTTGCATAACTTCAATATCCCAAAGTGCTCCTATTGAAGTCTTCATTATCCTCAGACAGTAATGTTGTTTCTTCTTAAAAGTAATGAAACATTACCTTTATATCACAAATTGATGTCAAGCTGTGTGGAAAGGAAAGGATTTGATTTTTTTTGGTAAAAAATTTGCCAGTGTTTGTTTAGCTACTACTAAGCTAAATTCTACCAGAAATTGGGAGTGCTGCTGGAATACTGTGAATTCTGTAATGCATTGTTAACACTCAGTTCCCCTTAGTGTTTTTTTCTTCTATTATTTACAAAGTAATTAAGAATCTCTTAAATTCTTTTGTCACTTGTCCTGAAAATTTTTATTTTGAGATGGAAAAAAATCAAACCCTGTGTTCCATTTATGAAGAAGTAAACAGGAAGGATAATTTTGTACTTGATATTTTTGCAGGTATAAGCCTATGCAGAAAGTGGATGGAGTTGCAGATGGCTTCACAGGAAGTGGTCAACAGACAGGCACATCTGTTGAACAAACTGTAATTGCCCAAAGTCAACATCATCAACAGTTTCTAGGTATGGAAGCAGGTTTTATGCTGTTATATAAATAAGTAAGATGAACTTTGTAATCACAGTCAGTATCAATCCAGACAAGTACAATAGTTGCTTCTGCCCCTTCTAAAACCCTGATTCTCAACAGAACAGAAAGGCACTTAAATTACACATGAGCTTTATGTGATATTTAACAGGCATCATGTAAATATAAAATGAAAAATAGGGTGAGATATACTTCGTATTACATAAATGAAATTGCTTTGCATAATTATATTAAATGTGCATATTGAAACTGCTGTGAAAGTCATTTCCTTCATGTGGAGTACAGTGCTTTTTATTTTATGGAAGTTGGGGTGGGGGGACGGCATTGCAGTGCCATGCAGGTTACCCACTCCTGACTCTTTTGAAAGGGTGTTCTAGTGTTGTAAGTGGAAAGAGGGAAATTATTTGAACTGAAACCCTAAAGATCATTTTCAAAAATACCCAAATTGTGGATTTGTTGATCCAGTTAAATATGTATTCCAGTTGTAGAAACAAATTGCAATTTACTTAATTGTTTATGTAAAAGGAGTCCTTGGCTGTGCTGATAGAGTGTGTTGTTAGTGTTAGGCTTATTTGGATTTTCAAACACCAAATCCTTCAGCCTGATTTTGCTTTTACTAAAACCACTGGGAGCATAAGGGTAGCATTAAAATGTTTTGGATCTTCTTTCCCAGGTACCTTTCAGTTCATAATTTTTATCTTACCAGCCTCCCTCTCAGAAACAGTTGTGGCAAATAGTAAAAGCACACAGTGGTTCTACTTGAAAGTCTAGTAAATGTCAAGTGAAGATGTATATTGAGTTTATTAAGCCGCATCACACCTGGCTGCATAGAAACTCTTCAGCTGAACAAAAAAAATTATTCAAGGATTAGTCTCTCTTGCCCTGACTCTAGATATTTTCTTGCACCCTGTAATAGTCTGAAAAAGCATATGTCAGCTTTTCTATATAAGTATACTATGTACACAATAGCATTTAAATGTATTCAAGTATAATTTTGGGTTTCTTTTTACTAAAAATTATTCATGTATTTAGTATTTTGGCATACAACAGGTCTTGAATACGTTCCTGTTTGTGTTTGAATATTATGACCTTTTGGAATTTATTTATTTATTTGTATAATCCTTTTTTTTTTTTTCCCCTACCATACTGTAACTGGCACCTCTGTCATTATGTTGTCATGACAACAGATGCATCTCGAGTCCTGCCAGAGTTTGGAGAAGTTGAAATATCTTCTCTGCCAGATGGTACTACCTTTGAGGACATCAAGTCACTACAGAGTCTTTATCGAGAGCACTGTGAGGTATTTCCTATAAAACCATTTATTTTTGAAAGTTCGTGAGTTTTCCTGAAGGCCAGTATAGGAGAATAGTGCCAAATATATTGCAGCCATGACAGTGGCATGTGAATTTCCCCATGATGTTTTACTTATCTCATTGAAAAGGAGAGCAAAAAGTGTTTTCTGGAGGATCCCCTTTACAGGGAAGGAGTAATATGTCATAGATCCTGAGAATGAAATGTTGCTTCAGAATGTTAGACTTCAGATTGTGCATGCAGATCTTTGATTTACTTAATAGGAAATTAACTAATTTAATTTAGATTAGATTATAATTTAATTACCTTTTACATTAAAAGCAGTAACTTTTTTCTCATAACAAAGAAACACTGAGACATTTAAGCCACATTTGATACTTGATATATTCCCTCTCCTGCCCTCGTCCCGGGGGCTTAAGCTAGCTCAGTCATTAGGAGGATTTGGAGAGAATTATATCAAGGACGAGGCAAGATATCTTAGAAGAGGCCCTTTCCCCAGGACATTTGTCTCAGGCGTTTATTCTTCGAGTTTCCAGGGGGGAAAGAGGGCATACAAAGGAAGGGGAGACAATTTATAGCCTCCCAGCTCAGAGGAGAGATAGCTGGACCACGGCCAATGGGGTCAAAGAAGGGAGTAAGGGTCTTTCTAAGTGGTCAGGGAATCCAGGGGGTCAGGAGGGAGAAACCATTTCCCTAGAGAATTACAACAGATACTGAACACTATGTCTTTTAAAACTATTTTTGAAGGTGCTTCCAACTTACAAGCCATTATGAAAAGCAGCAACATGTCAGGTTTACTTTCTTATTTGCAGTAGCAATAAATATTTTCTGTGTTTAAATTTCTCTGATATGTTTAGATAGGCCACACTAGTTCCTGGAGGCTTCCATGCCAGCCTTATGCAAGTCTCTGTGCACAACACTTTTAGTGCTGGATAATTTATGGATATCAAAGGTATTAAAACAGATACCATTTATAACTTGAGAAATGTATAGTTTGCCCTGGTTCCACTATGTGATGAGGGAAAAGAGCTGTAGATCTAGTTGGAGCTGGGAGTGGAGAGATTCTGAGTAAAAGACAATATGGTCTCATGTTTTATTTTCTCAGGCAATACTGGATGTGGTTGTTAATCTCCAATTCAGCCTGATAGAAAAATTGTGGCAAACTTTCTGGCGCTACTCTCCTTCTGCTCCACCTGATGGCACTCCTGTTAATGAACCAAGGTTTGTTTGGTGTGTCTTGGGATAATCTGAGTGTGAAATTAAAAGAAAATCATACTAGTTTTAACTTAACAATTTTTCCTCCTATGATTATTTTCCAAATTAGATTTATGTTACCTGTTAGTTTTGTATAGCCTGGGTGTATGCCAAAGGGCAGTTGTGTCATCCACACAACTGGGTATTTTGCATGGGCAGCTACAGGGAAGGTGTCTCTTCCCAATATTTGACTCACTTCTTTTAAGCCAAAAGGATCATTCATATGTCTGCACTCTTTATGAGCTGTAGGAGAATTATGGGGACTTCTTTTTAAAATCTGTTTCCATGTGAGACAACGTGTAAATAAGTTATATTGGGTACAGCTGAGACATCTATAATGCCTGCATAAAAAAATACATTTTAACACCCAGGTTTTTACCTGCTGTAAATCGTGGAATCTTAGGAACTTTAGGTCAGAAAAGTCAAATTCAACTGTTAACTTAGCACTGCCATGTTAGCTGCTAAAAAATGCCCCTAGGTGCCGTAAGTGCATTATCATTTATTAATTTGCTACATTTTTTTTTAACACCAGCAATCTGAGTGAAATAGAAAGTCGACTTCCAAAAGGAAAACTAATTACTCTGTGCAAAAATGAGTCTATTCTGAAATGGATGGGTAACTGTGACCATGTGATGTACCAGGCTTTGGTGGAGATTCTCATTCCTGATGTCCTTAGACCTATTCCTAGTAAGTTCAACACCTGAAACATTTTTTAAGGATTTTTCTGCAAGCATGTGTATATTGGAGGTGTACTTGTACCTCACAGAGCGCCTTAAGAAAAATGTTTCAAAGTTACAAAACACTGTGTATAATTTATTCTTAGTTTTGTTGTGTAAGGAGTTGTGCTGGGAAATGCCTGCAATTCTAAAGGCTGGTAGTTTTAAATACAGTTTCATATTAAATACAATTTCTCTATATCTGTTACATCTTCAGGTAAAAATGTTTTCCTTTTACCCTGGCTCCAGGATGCTTGGGAGAAAGAAGTCCTGTGGCTCTGTGGCAATGTGCACTTTTGCCAGTCAATCCTTCCACTAAATTCAGTAATTTTCAGTTCGAAACATCACATACTAATCTTTGATTAGTCTGGAAGAGAACTGTGATCTTTGTGATTCTGTGTTTTGAGAGGTGGTCCTTTGTCCCTGACTGCTGAAATCAATTCTAATAACTGTTAAGGCAGTGAAAAATTCCTAGTCCAATTTATTTCTCCAATCTACTGTTTTCCTGTCATACATCCTGCATGAAAGAGTGAGTAATTGTCCAGTCATACCACCATCACCAGAAGCAGAGCTTTCTTTTCAAATATAATTTTACCAGAATCTGTCATTGCTCTAGCAGGGTATTTTTATGGGTATCTTTGGTAAAAAAAACAAATTCACATGAAGAAAGTTGAACTCCTTCATGAAGTATTTATTGCCTCATATATACTGTCCTAAATATTATAAACAAATCATCTTAGCAACCCACAAAATCCTCATAATTCTAATGAGAATTACAGCATTTATTTTAAAAAGTTGGATTTATTTTTTTAATTGGGGCTGTAAGTAGTTTTGCAGGTAACAAAGTTATGTTGTCATGCTGTGAACACCCTCTGCTATAGTGACTCAGCAGTAATAAGCACTCAGTAAGAATATTTGGTGGTAGTGCCTTGCAAAAAAGTTTTATTGACTTCCTGCTTGCCAGTGGAATAAAATCAGGTTTTAGCAAATTGTGTATAATACAAAAAAAAATTTGAAACTGTAAATGTATAAAATATTAAGGTTTGCCATTTACAATGCAAATTTTAGGGGTTTTTTTTAAGGAATGAGTAAGTTCTTAGTAGCAATTGACTTAATTTGTGCATTTACATAGCAGAATAAAGAAAAAAAGTTTTCTCAAATATATGGAATTATATTTGACAACTGACAACTATTGCTTGTGTAAATTATTTTTCATTGGTTTATATTTAAGGTTTTACTTCTCTAACAACAATACCATTAGGTAGGATTTTAGAGTAATATAGTGTATCACAAACCAGGTAATAATAAACCCCCCCCACAAATTTAATTATAACATTTAATAGGTTCAATGAAAACTCTCACTTGCAAAAGCAAGTTAAATTCTGAATAAAAAGATGGTGCAGACAGAGTTTTTCATCAAACCTGCTCCTCTCCTTTTCAGTTGCTTTTCCTGCAAAGCCTGGCAGTCTCTAGAGGTGTTTAATTGACCTCATGCTGTCTTCCTGCCTTGCCAATAAGATGCATCAGGCATTGCCAGTGAAAGATTTCAAGAAAATGGGGTTTTATTGAAAAAAAATTAATACCAGTTAATCAATTAATATCAGTAACTAGATGCATCATATCCTTTTCATGCTGTTTCCTTCTTTCTAGAATTACCAGTCATGTTTGAATAATTGATACCTACTGTGTTTGATATTCCTGTTTTGGGGATGGTTATCAGACTGCTGGATTCAAACACATCATCTGATCCCAGGACAAATTCATCCCAAGATATTCCCACCTACTTTTTGTGAGCAGTCCAGTGGTTTTCTGCTCAGAATTGCACTCACTGAGCTACCTTTGGAAGCCAACTAACATATTTTCTTGCTCTAACCTTTAGGACCAGCTAATTAAATTTATTAAATTAAATAAAATTAATTTTTTTAGCAGCTTTCCTTTAATGATGGGCCATCCAAATTTCTTCTTCAATGTTAAATGGTTAAAACTTTATGATTTTTAAACTACTGCTTTTGGATGAAAGCATCTCCAGTCATTACCAGACACTGAGATAATGGCTTATGGTTGAATATAACAAAAATGCAGCTGAAGGGTGAAGCAGACAAATTCGTCATCCTCTCTGGGAAAAGAGCAGAAAAGAGCAATTTGTAGGAAAGTTTGGACTCTGTAGAGGAGCTGGGACTGAGCTTCATTATAGGCATGTTCATGACTTTTTTAATAAATGGGATGATAGCAGCAGCTGCTGCTCAGAATAGGGAAAAATATTAATTTGAAAGGGCCTTGAAGAAAGCATAATTTTTTCAAGGATTTTTTTTTTGTTTATTTAGATCTTCAGTGTTTTTTTCTTTTAGACAAATCCTATTGTTGATACGTATTACTGGAGTAGAAAAAAAAAAAGACTGTTAAGGAAAAAAATTGCTTTATTTTTAACCTCTGTATTAGATTTGTCAGCTGAAATATTTCGCACCCACAGAAGGAGTGAAGAATTGCTGTGGATAAAACAACAAAATTCCTTTTCCTAAGAAAAGTGAAATGCTGTCCTTTGGAGTCAGGAATAAAGCCTTTAATTATCTATTGTCCTTGGCAATAGACAAGAGCTGCTATGTTTTAGAATGGACATCTTACATCTTCACACATGGCAGAATGGACTGTAACAAATTTGCTTGTGAGTTTGTTTCCATGACAGGTGGAGAATTTGTGCAAAATACACAATATATTGCACGATTCCAGACAGACAAAATATTAAAAGTACTAGAAAGACTCTAAAGCTCAGTTTTGTACCAGTCGGAGGGGTTTTGTTTCAGAAATTGAGCTTTTTAGGTGCTTATGCAAATCAAACTTTGAGTAACTGCCATTGTCACATCATTTAGTGTGTGACTGGTAACATTTAATGATTTAGGCCATTTACTTTGCTCCATGCTTATCTGCAAAAAGATTCTTTGAAAGGGTTCAGATGAACTTAAAAGCTCAAGGATGGTTACTTATGGTTTTGGTAATGGCTAGATGTATACTTAAGGATATGAGAAAAATTCTGTATTTAATGTATCTCCAAAGCTCATTAGAAATTCATGATGGTTCTGTACAATACTGATGCCTGATTAGCTACTTTAGCTATTTTATTTCTTCAGAACTTAGAATTCCTTTTATTTTTTCATTTTTCATTCTAGTTGAAGGCTTTCCTTGAGGCCTGAGCTGCTTTTCCATATTTATTTTTAAAGGACATCAGCATTGCAGTGATGCAAATAATTTTGTAACCTATATATATATATTTGGGTAAAAAAGAGTAATGAAAACGCTAGAAGTGAAAAAGCAGTAATTTTTTTTCTTAAATGTCCAAATACCATTCATACAGTATTTACATCATTACTTATTTTATATTTATATATTTATATTTACTCATTATATCTTGTCTGGTAGGTAAGAGTATGTGAGTGAATACATAGTCAATTAGTAAGTGCACAGAAATAATTTACAAAGCAGCACAAGTGAGCCAGGGGATTGACAGGATTGAAGAAAAAAGCTTGTTCTTCATGTGTGAACCTTAAAGAAGAAAAAACCCTGATAGCATAAGAGGGCTCAGCTAACACAGGTACTTTGTAAGATCAAACTGTGGTCATTTGCATAATTTCACTTTCTGTCAGTGAAACACACTCCTTTACTCTTTAAAACTGAATTAAGCAGCACTATGACAGTTTAAGATTATTTTGGACTTATTTGAGGAAACTGCAGTATTCCTGTAAGTGGATTTTTCCCCAGACTTCTGGGTTTTAAAGGAGGTGCTCAGGTAAAATGGGAAGCTGAAAGTTTGTGATGGAAAATTCCATCACAACTGCTGCAACTAGTCTTGTTCTTGTGTAGGAGTGCCCCAAACAATACTGCTAAGTCACAAACTTCTTTGGAAGATTGCTGATTAAAAGAAAACTAAAATAATCATTATTGCATAATCTCTATCTGAGTTAAGCATTTTGAACCTAAACTAGACTTGTCTAGTAAGCAAATGCAGCAGACTTGAAAGCTGAGTACAAGAGTTCTGAGGATGCAAAACATTTCCAGAAAGGTGCACTGCTTTCTTTTCATTCTGTTTTTATTCTCCAATGCACAGGTGCCTTGACCCAAGCCATTCGCAATTTTGCAAAAAGCCTTGAAGGTTGGCTTTCAAGTGCCATGAACAATATTCCACAGAGGATGATACAAACCAAGGTAGATGAAACTTGAAGTACTCTTCTTACAGTGGCAAACCAAGTGGGCAATATCATCTAAAAGGAGAAGCATTTTAACTTTAATGCTAAATTTCATGTTTAGCATCAAATAATGGGAGAGGAAGTAATATTATTTGATCTGCTACATGGTATAATTCAAATATGAGGACTCATTAATATACACTATCAAAATGAAAGTCAAGACTCAATCTGTAGAATTAATCTGTGGAGTAAAACATTTAAAAATAATAAATCTCTTCGTAGGTTGCCGCTGTAAGTGCCTTTGCCCAGACTCTGCGAAGATACACATCTCTTAATCACCTGGCTCAAGCAGCTCGTGCTGTGCTTCAAAATACTTCTCAAATCAACCAGATGCTCAATGATCTCAACCGTGTTGATTTTGCCAATGTTCAGGTAAAATTCAGCTTTGAATAGCAAGGGGGTTTTAAATGTTATTACCTCTGTGATTTTGGACATTATTGTCAGGCGTCATTTTCTGTCTAGAAAGTCAAGTGCTAATACTTTGCTCATTCATAGACAAAGTGACTCAATCCAAATGTGCCAGCAGATGCTTTAGGGAGGTAAGAGCTCAGAACCATTACCTGTTTCCATTTGCTCTCTTGAAATGCACATATTCTTCCAACTTATTATGCAAATGTAGAGCAAATACTTTCTTAGAATGGGTACCATGAATCGTGTCTTACTAAGAGCAAAAGTGATATTTTAGGATTAGATCTCAGTAGTGTATCTTCTGAATGTCTCTTAAAATTATTACATGCATAGCATTTTCAGCAGCAACTGTCTCCATTGTTTAAAACCCCATATATTAGTATGTTTTTTCTATGTGCTGCTGCCTATATTTACAAGACCTCCTGAATAATGGATTAGATTAGTAAGGTTAGAACCTATAGACCATAAATTCATGTTTTTACTAAGCTTAATTTCTCTACAGGTTTTTTGCTTGTCTGAGGAAAAATACTTTTGTCCCCTTGGCCAGTAAAGTGAAAGGTTTCAGATTCCTGGTAGTTCTCTGTTTGTCTTCATTGTGAAGGAGTGCCTATTGTATTTGTTAACACACTTAACAGAAATCAAAGATACAATATATTAAGTACAGTAATATGTTGACATGGATACAGAGTCTGTGAATGAGATGTTAACTTGGCACATCACAACTGGAGTTTAAATGGAAATGGCTTGCAGTTAGTGAGCTGTCATTTTTTTCTCATTTTCCAAATTGAACAGTTAGCCTTATTTAAACTTGGTAATGCTGACTAAATTGCTGATTACTGTATGCATAGTGTGTTTCTCCACTTGCGTGCAGCTTATGTTGTCTTTAAGTAATGTGTAATCTATCACTGAGTCTAGAGTCAGCAAACAATCCTCGTTTGCATACAAAGTTTCTTTTATAAGATGATGTAACAGGATCTGTCTTTAAGCTTAACTTCTTCAGAACAAAAGAAAGGTCACACTTGGTTTCTCATTGCTTCTTTTATTACTTTAGTCTCCTGCATTTGACTCCTCTTCCTTCTTGCCCTGCCTGAAATCTGAGAACAAAATTACAAGCGTTTCAGTAGAAAAATTACAGCAGTAGAAGCCTTTCACCTTTTTTCACAAACGAATGTGGGAAACGGGAAACTTTCATTGTTAACATTGTTTGTTCCAATTTCTTAATTTGATGTCTGTTATTTTATGCTATGCGTTTGCCACCTATTTGCTTTCAACAAAATTACAACAGATGTAAAATAAAAACCACTTCTTAGTTTGTCTAGTTGAGTGGGTTCAGTCTTTTCCATCCATTGAGCAGCTTTAACCTTTGAGATACAGTTGCAATTGTGTGTTTTGGCTTATATACTGTCAATTGAAGAGCTGCCGTGTGCTGTAACAGGAGCAGGCTTCCTGGGTGTGCCAGTGTGATGACAACATGGTTCAGAGACTCGAGACAGATTTCAAGATGACTCTTCAACAGCAGAGCACTCTGGAGCAGTGGGCTGCCTGGCTTGATAATGTAATGATGCAAGCATTGAAACCCTATGAAGGAAGACCCAGCTTTCCTAAAGCAGCACGGCAATTTCTGTTAAAATGGTCTTTCTACAGGTATTGTTTAATAGATTTTAAAGCATTCTAACTGTTCTGTTAATTGCTGAATTGTGCATTGTACTGGAGTTGACAAATCTGGTATCAAACAGTGGCTTGGTGCATCATGAAGGCCTTGGGGTTTTTTTCAGAGGACAACTGTTATCAACCTTGTACTCAGGACTATCAGCAAATGGACAGGGACTTAAATGACCCTTGTTTATTGTTTTAAAGGCCATCTGAAAATTAATGCAGGTGTAATTTTGTCCAGAGTTTGAAATATACTATGAATTGTTTTGGTTAAAAAACTATACAGTTATTAAGTCACTGTTTTTAGTATTACCTATTAAAACATTGTAGAATGAATGTTTATTAGATAAGAAAGGCAGAAGCTGTTTTTAATTTATGAAAAGAACATTAAGAGAAGCATTCCATGTTAGTTGCTTATTGAAACAGTTATCAGAGTAAACCTTGTTCTTTGAACCTGGCTGTAGCAACTGCTTGCTGAAGATATGAAGATATAATATATAATATGTACACTTGTGTGTACAAGTCTATTGTTTTTGAATTTAAGGTTTCAAAGCTTTTTAAATTCTGGCAAATAAAAGTGTTGCCCTGGAAAGATTGACACAACAGACACTATTTAAGCAGTAGTTTCTTTAAAATCAAATTATTTTCTTACCACTTTAGTTGTTTATGTTTTCAACAAAGTTTCTTTCAAGTTAAGTTTTACACTTGCTCAGTTAGTGGTAGTTATGCATAGGTCAGTACCAAAACCAAACCAGTCTGGTTATTTTTTGTGTGGTGTCCAACAGTACCTTCAGAGAAGGGAGAGAAGCAAATGATTCCCCTTTCCTGCTCATCCCTTTAGATCAGACACCTGAGGATAACGTTGCTTTTGAGAATATTGGTTTTCTGAGGTGAAATGTCTTGTCTGCGTGGATAAATGTTAAAATGGCTGTGGCATACAATACATAAACATCTATATATGTTTTATTTTCAACTAGCTCAATGGTGATTCGGGATTTAACCTTGCGCAGTGCCGCTAGCTTTGGCTCTTTTCACCTGATCCGCTTGCTTTACGATGAATACATGTTTTACTTAGTAGAGCATCGTGTTGCTCAGGCAACAGGAGAGACACCTATTGCAGTTATGGGAGAGGTAAGATAATATGTAAGAGACTAAACTGGTAGATTTAGCGATGAGCTGGAGAAAGTGGGGGTTTTTTTGCACATTTTTAAGCTTGTGTGTAGAGCGGTGAGATGTTCCGCAGTGTTACAGCAGGCTGAGTAACAAATACATGAACTGGCTTCAAACTTGTCTCACTGGTTCATTGTAAGAGGACTAAAAATCACATTGGATTCTTAAAATAAATTATTTCTAAGTGAACTGGTTCTTTTACAAATCTGCACAGATTCATGTGCACAGTTTGAAAAAAGTTGATCAACCTAAAAGCATTTTCCTCTATTTAAACCCCGAATATTTTATGTGAAAACAGAAAAGAGCACAGTAATAGGAGAATGTTACTTCTGTGGATCTGTTTACATGCATTTGCACAAATAATTCCCACACAAATGTATAACCTCTTTGAGATAAGAAGGGTGGTTTACATGCAGAATTTTGGCTTGTTTCTGTTCACATACCAGCACAGACATACACAGAGGTTTGCAACACATTTGGTTTTCTTACAGTTGTTTCAAAGACTGTTGGTTTAAAAAGCAGCTGTAGAGCCTCAATTCATAACTATTTTTTTATACTCAGCTATGTCATCTGCAAGGCAAAGTTTCTCTTTTACCTCTTTTTTTCAGTAGTTCATCTGACCTTTTATTTTGAGTCAGACAATAAGGAAAGCATGAATGGTTCCCAAAGAATGATGCTTCAAAGGTGCTGGAAAATGGATATATTTGAAAATATGCTAAATCATTAATAGAACATATTTGTTACATTTTTACACTTGCAAGTCACTCTTATCATGTTCTGTGTTACCTATAAATTACAGGTAATTTTGCTAGTTGAGTTGTCATTCTCCCCACAAGATATATTGATAGACTTTCTAAATATTATTAAAATATTATATATTCTCAAGAGAAGTTGGAAAATGTCTCAGCTTGCTTTGTCAAATTATTTTATATCATGTGTCATGAGGTGTTTCAGAAAAATAATGTTTTTACTTAGTAGAAAGACCCCCCATCAGTGTACATGCTCTTACATTTCTTGCCTTACATTTGCAGAAAATACTACACAAATATACAGTTACTGCATTTTTCTTGTCTCAGCAGACTTTGTATGTTAGACATAAATGTAGCATAGGGACTTGTAAAAAGTTTATGAGACTGAAGATGGAATACTTTGAGGAAGTAAGTATTGCAAAATTTTTGGAGGTGAGGGGCAGAATAGAAGTAATGCATGAAATGCCTGTCTTCTCATGTTTCTGTGTATTCAATGGCTAAAATAAAATGAGGAAGATTACAGTCCAACAAGCACTGTAAAACAGTATATAATGGTTACAGCTGAGAAAAGCACTCAAGCACTCCCCTACTTCTCCCTTCCTCTTCTTCCACCCTTGGGCACAGGTATTGGCAAAATTCTGGAAAAGACTGGTATCATCATTTGTGGTTAGAAATGTATCTGTCTAAACAATGTGCTTTTCATTTGATACCCATTGGTAGCATTTTACTCTTCCAAATTTCACACAAGAGAAATGGAAGAAGGAAAGGGAAGAAGGTTTCTAACTTACATGCATCTTCTATTAAAAGATCTGGATTTTGATGTAAATCAGTTATCAGGTTATAAACCTTCCTCAGTAGTGCCCTTCATTTGCCTTACAGGTAGATTAACAACACTATGACATACTTCATTTTTGTTCCAGTATAATTAAAATGGTGCCTGGGAAATTTTAAAGACAGATTTTTGTTATATTATTGGCAGTTCAGAATGAATATCCAGTATAATGTATGGCTTTATAAAACACAGAAATAGCTCACTTCAAATAACAAAGACCCTGAGGAAGCAATCTTTAAAAAAGGTTGTACTTTTCCATTTTAATTTTTTGAGGGTTTACTTAGTGATAATTGTCTTAATAAGCACAAGACTGAAATGGAATGGGAAATTACTCTGCTGTGCATGTGGCTGCAGCTAAGATCATGCATTTGAATGAATGCAACCATAAAACCAGTGGAGCACAGATTTCCTACATCATAGATATTCTAAGTCCACATTTGCTTAAGACTGTGTCCATTTTTTTCATTGTTTATTTTACAGTTTGGTGATTTAAATGCTGTGTCCCCTGGAAATATGGATAAAGGTAAGCATTTTAGTATCTCCAGGGTATAGTTCTGTGTAGAGCTAATGTGTCTCTGGGCAAAATAAATCCTTGTGTTTTAAAAACACAGTCAAACAGAATTTAGAGCTGTATCATCCTTTAAAGTACATGTATATGCTGTATGGATACATTGATATAATAGAATAGCTATGTATGTAATATGCCACATGTCATTATTACATGTAGGAATATTGTAGGTTTGTTTTACAGCAAGAGTATTTTAAAAATGTTTATTATTGTCACAATATTCCAATTTTTATGCATTTTTTTATATCTAATAGGGTGGAGGAGGGTAACAGCTATGGAAAGAAAGACAAGAGTATGCTTATGGATATTTAACTGTAGTGAATGTTTTGCTAAGTCAAGAAGCAGAATTGTACACAAGTAGTCAGGGAGGAATTAGTTCCTTACATTCTCTTCATGCCCTATTTTGACATGCATCCTTATACTGACCACTTGAGTGATTTGAGGTGACCTCAGAACACTCAACTAGTGAGTGCAAGAATGTTTGTCAAAATTTAACGTCAAGTGACCACAACTCTCCTCACCTCAGTTTCCCTGTCAGTACCTAAAAGTAACAACTCTTGTTCGTCATGTTTAGGAAATGAGGCATTTTCCAATACAAAGTTAAACATTGTTTGTTAGACCTTTTGAGATGGCAGTTGTTTTTTTCCCACATCAAAAGTGCGTAGCTCAAGTGATCAAACCTGAATATGTTTATCTATTTGAGATAACAGTTGACTCCTTTCCATTAAAATTTTAATTTTCAGTTTGTGCTTTATCAGATTGCTCCCCTGTATTCCAAACACTGCTTACAAAATAAAGAGTTTTGTGTTAGACTTCTCTACTTTGTGGTAGTCACATGCTGGTTTGTTTGTGCAGATGAGGGCAGCGAAGTTGAGAGTGAAATAGACGAAGAGCTGGACGAAAGTGGAGAGCCACAAGCTAAGAGGGAGAAAACTGAGCTAAACCAGGCATTCCAGGTGGGCTGCATGCAGCCAGTGCTCGAGAGTGGAGTACAGCAGAACCTCCTGAACCCAATTCATAATGAGCACATTGTTACAAATACTCAGACTATCAGACAATGCAGTGCTACTGGAAATACATATACTGCAGTCTAATGTGAAACCTCCCCTGGCCTCCAACACACATTGCATTAGCTGTTTAGTTTTAACATGAAAAAGGAAAAAAAAAAAAAAAGAAAAAAAAAAGAGAATTAAGTCCGAAGGTTGACTGTTGTCAAATGTAACTGTTCTGATCATTATTTTGTTGGAGTTGTTAAATGAAATGAGTGTACGTATTTTGCCAGGCCTGCTTAGGAATGAAAAGATTTTTGTAAACGGAATCATTTCACATTGGCCACTCAATATGAAGAGGTTTCTTTGTATCAAATGCAAGGAAGATTTTTTTGGAAAGTTTAATGTCAATGTTTTGTCCTCGTATAATAATTTAATTTTTTTTTTCATAGTTTAAAAAATATTTTAATGTTAATTATTAGTCATGATGCTGATTTCATATAGATAGGTTTTTAATTAGATGCACTTCTGTGAAATATCAAAAGAACTATTTTCTTTGATTTACACTGGAGGCATACTTATTTGACAGCAGATGTATCAAATTTGTTATTAAAGGTGCTTTTCATCGTACTACGAGAAGACACTATTTTGATAAAATTGTGAGTATTCAGGGGGATTTTTTTGTAATAATGCTGGAGGGTTGAGAAGATCTCCTAGTTTCTTCCTGTGAGGAAGAAGCTGTTTAAATGATGGAATTGTATTAGAATGTGGTAATCTGTATGGCATAAATGTACCTAATTATCTGAACATGATGTAAACAATGCAAGCTTCATTTAAAATCAACAGTTTCAGATATTATTTGCATACCAGTTCCTCTGTTTTGAAGACTACTGATTCTATATGTGAGGCCACTGAACAGATGCTTTTGATTGTTCAGTGGCGCTGTAGTTGTTAGAAACTGAAGCTAAAATGGAAGTGACTTGATTATTGTTAATTTTAAGTGTATGTGCTACTTATGCTGAACTGGACATACAGGAAAACATTCCATTTGGATGACTTTCTTCTATTCCAGGTCTTTTCCTACTAGTGGTTCAATCTGCTGCTCTTAGAAAAGATGATTTATAGAATGCAAGGAATGTAGCAACCTGCATCATTTTCCTTTGAAAAAACATTTCCTTGTTGTTAAAGTGGATTTAAATTTTTACAAAAAATTAGACAAGGCAGTGTAACTGGCACGCCTCACTTGTACTTATTCCCAATTGTGTAGAATTTGAATAGGTGGCTAGATGGACCATTGCCATTTAAGAATGTACATCAGGGATCATTGTACCTCGGCTATTACATGGTGCCTTAAACAGAACTGAAGCTAAGACTTAGTACTTTTTGTTATTCTTAACTCTTAAATTCATTCAACAAGGTGTGCCTGTCATTTTCAAATTCCCTAAGAAGTAAGGACAGGTTACACAGCCTTCAAAAGTATAAAAGGATTTTTTTATTATTAAATGATTTTAATATCCCTCTTAGAATGACAATAGACCTATTTTTTCTCGTTTCTAGCTGGATTTCACTTTAATAGAAATAAAATTTGCTTGGGAATTTGGAAAGCAAAACTAGCTTTAATACCAACTTCAAATGTCAAAATAGATTGACCATAGTCCCAAGCATGATTATATATTTTCTAAGCCCTTGCCTACTTTTAATTTTAGAAACTAAAAAGAAATAAATGAGCAGGTACATAATGCAGTGCATGTTTTCAATTTCTATATTTTGTGGTGTATCAGCCAGATATAACATTTTAATGGTTAAATAATATCAGTTTATAGAGACCATATTAATTGACATTAAAGAACTCAAGTTTTACTTCACAGACATTTCATCATGCAGACACATGAATTTGCTACACTAAAGTAGCGGAATTAAATGAGAAAAAAAAAAAGCCAAAAAGTGAATGAGAACACAAAAAGATTAACTTTACAGGAAAGACTGTAATAATTAGGATTATTTTATTCTGGTTTACCTAGTGTGTCTGAAAATGACTTTAAAGTCATATATACCAAATGGGAGAAGAGCATGTAAAATGGAAGTGTATTTATAGCAAACAAGTTTGTTGCTAGAGTTTACATATGCTCCAAATACAGCTGCACATAAACTAAAATGTCCTGACATTGGTGCACAAAAATAAATTTTAATCCCTTTGCAGAATTGTAAACCCATCCAGCTCATTCTGTGTAGGCATAATTCCTACTAATGTCAGTAGATGGCTTTTGCCTCAGTAAAAAGTAAAAGTGAGGTTTATATTCATTATTTCTAAACTCATAAATGCACTGAATCTCATTATAGATTTTGTTGTCACATATATTGCTCAGTGTGTCCTGATTTTTCCTTAGAAATCAGCACATCTGTACCCTTCACCAAAAATGCTAAAACTAAGCTGTGATAAATATTTACTCCCCTTCATTGTGCATTATAAGATGTTTACAAGTAAAATAAAGTGAAATAATTCAACTTTTTTTTTTTCATTTTCAGATTTTTTTTAATACTGTAGTAATTGTTTTAATTTTTGTGTTTGTTTGTGTTTTCTTATTTTTATTCTTTCTTGGTTTAATGTTGAATTTGTTGTTGCTGAGAAAAGAGTACAATTGTAACAGGTAAATCTAGCTTGCTGAATATAGTGGGACTTGAGTATCTTTCATTATTTAGCTCTCCACTCCACTCAGTTGTTAACTGCCATAACGTGAAAAACAAAACTGAACAAAAATCCGAGTACAAAAAATGGAATGCATTTCACAGCCTCTAAAAACAATCAATTACCGAGACAAATTGGAACTTTCACAGGCTCAGAAAACTGACTGGAGTCCGTATTCTTACGCTTGAATTCTAAAGATTTTACAAGGTATTTTTTAGAGCAACAATCTTACTGTGTTGTAAACTTACGAGATTTTGGGGGGGTCTTTTGTTTAGATTTTTTTACTGACATTTCAATCAAACTCTTAGATAAAACATTTTGCACACTCTTGCTGTTTGATAGCTGGGTTTTTGGTAGTGGTTGAAGTGGAGAATTGCAGATACCTCAGCGTGTATTCTGTAAGGTGGGGCTGCAGTGCCACACCAGCTCTGAGTTCTGCTGTCAGTGCTCTGCAGAGGTGTGTAGCCCACAGGGTAGACATTATGAGAGTTGACATGACTTATGTGTTTTATCTAATCTTGAAATGGAAGAATCCAGAATAATTATTTTAGAGGCGTTTCCCCCATTAGCACAAAATAGCACAGTGAGCAGTGTGGGGGGAAGAGGTCTTGTTGGACTACCTTTTCAAAGCACAGGGCCCAATTTTCAAAAGTTTTTTGTTTGTTAAAGTGTTTTGTTACATTTTCATCTTTCATGTGCTGAATTGGTTTTAAAACATGGTTTTTTGCTTTTTTTTTCAGTTTTTTTCTGCTTGTACTGTAGCATGCTCTAAGCACCTTCATTTTTTAAAAGTTCCATAAAAATTTGGAAAATAGATGTTTAAATTATTTGCCTATAGAATAATGATTTACAGCATTACTGCCTTTAGTTCAAGAAAACAGGAAATAATGTTCTGTCATTCAGGAATGCATAGGTCTATATACAAATTTAATTTAAAGCGAGGTATTTTTAAATATCTGAAACACTTTTTGTTTTATCTTATTTTGCCTAGGAGAAATGATCTGATATCTTTATCATTCTCATCATTGACATCTGCACTGTTTAGGAAAAAAAAAAAAAACATGTTAGAGATGCACTGCAATCCAATTTAATTCAGAATGCTTTTACAAAACAAAAACAACCACTGAGAGCCATAAATGTGCTGACAAAAACTCCAGATTTATTAGTAATATAACTATACCACAATAATTTCAGAGTTTAAAATACAAATTTGAGAGAGCAAGATGAATTTCTGAAAATTGGGCCCTTGTCACACTAACAGGACATGCTCTTTGTATACAGTTAAAAGCAAATTGATAAATGGAATTCTAGTATCTCTGCTAATTTGTTTGGTGATTTAACACTGACAATAAAAACTGGAATAGAAGCATAAACACAGTGCTTAGTTCTAGTATTAGGAAATTAATTTGATATAATTAATGCCTTGCATTAACCCTTTGAGCATTGTAAGTAACATGATGGGAACAAAGATTTTTAGATAATTTAACTTAGTCCACTGAGCATATACTTTGAAATAGCTTATAGTGTTGTAATTTTTTTTAAACTATGTCTAAAGTAAATACTTGCATACAATATGGGGATTTTTTGTATTAATAGGGGGCTCAGTAGATGTAGGCAAAATATTCATTGCCATTGATATGTACTGTGTAATATAAAACAGTACTTCAGCTCCCTGGTTTTCGTAACTGCATATATATACAAAGAAAATCAAACATGATTCTACAGATAGGAAGTTGTCTACTTTAAGATGCCTTTAGAAGATAAAGGTTTAGAAAATATATTCAGCTATTTTGAAAATTTCCTGAGATAGATTAGTATTGGAATACTCTGGTACTGTAAAAGAGAAATCTTTAGGATTAAAAGAAGGTTTAGTAATAATAAATTTTGCAGAATATTTGATGTGTTTGCATTGAAATTTTTGGCAGTGTTTGTGAGAAGCAGGAACAAAAAGTGCACAGTTATGTTAATATTCCTTTTAAAACTCAGTCACTGCAATAATGACTAGCTAGAAGATGAAGGTATTTTATTAAATTTCACATACAAGGCTGCAGTTTGGATGGCCCTTATTGAATGTCAGAATTTTAAAAGCAACCCAGAAATTGCACGAGCAAATATTTTTCAAAGCCCCTTTGTTCTTAAAATTACTGCTTACAGGAACAAGGGAACAAGTTGTAGCAGTAAGTAAAGGTTCTTTTAACTTAGAGATACTGATGCCACCTTACTAAGTGAGAATACAGTACATTTTCTACTGGTTTCTTGCAATATCAGTCAGCAAACACTAAAGCAGCTGTACTTATTTAAGTCTAGCTGAGGGCAAAGAAAAAGGGTATCATTTAAAGTTATTTAAGGGAATTACGTCAGTAGTATAGTGCAAGTAAGTTGTAAACATTTTTAGTCAGTTAATGCAAATTAATGCATAATTAATTAACATAAATGCAATACTCAAAGGGTTTTAATTTAACAACTTTTTTTATTCATAATTTACTGTAAATGCTTCTGAGTTTGCATGCCTTGATCATTGCTGCTAGTGATTTTATGTGCCAGTAGACCTGAGTTTAATTTACCAGTTTAACTAAGAAATAGTAAAAGCCACTTACAAAGTGACTGCCTAGTGTTTGTTTGAAGTAAAATATGCCTTAGTTTGAAAACGATCATTTTAACTCTTGTTTTATTCTGATTTTTTTTCTCTCCTTTTCCTGTTGAAAAAAAAAATAAATTGGCATTTTGGGATTGGAAGCCCTGAGTAGTTAAATATTTGGTAAGAATTGTTCTTGGAGATTGCTCATTAAGGCTGAAATTCACTGTAGAAAACAAGGCCCAGAAAAAAGCCTGTGGGCATCAAATGAGCCTCACTTAACACTAATTCAGGAAGATGTTCTTTGTATGTTCTTAAGCACTTTCTTGGTTATGGTGCAAACATCTTACAGGAATTTTCAGTTCTAGATTAATTTTACTCTGAAATGATAAATGTGGTTTGAAGAGGAATTCAAACTTCAGAGGAACAACCTTGAATGGATTGGTTTTTAACAGGAACTCAGTTCAATTCTTTTTGACTCACTGATACCAGCAAAAGCTTTTTACACAAAGAATATTTTATGGGTTCCCCAAGTAAAGTTTCATTCCATACAATATTAAAATGACTGCCTTGTATTTAAACATTAAATACCCATCTTAAAGTAACCCAGTTAAGCAATTTAAAATACGTTGGGAAAATACCACTTTGTACCAAAGCGAGTTGCCCATTTCCACTCATACCCACTGAAAATTTGGATTTACAGTTAATAACCAATGAGGCTGTTAAAGAAACTTTGAGTGCCTTTCAAAAACTTGGAAAATTGTGCCTGAGGTGGTAAACTTTAATTAGGTTAATTCTAGAGCTACCAATCAGTAATTTTATCATCACTCAGGGCTTTCTTACCTTCTAGGAAACTTCCCTTGTTGCATTTATTTTATACTGTATTTTTTTTAAGTGCCATCATTTAAATTTCACTTAGTAAGTGGCAGATTACATTATCCAGTCCCACAGCACAGAAACATCATAACACTAGGACATATTCAAACTCTTTATTTTCCAGTTGACTGAATATATTATGTAAATGAGGTAAGCAACTTTTTGTAGATTGTATGTGTGAGATAATGTAATGTTCTTTTCCAGTTTTTGGGCTACTGTTGAATATACTTTTTAATTATTTAAAGAAGACATCTTTACAGAATAACGTGATGGTTTTTTTTGTATAATGTATTTGATTTTGTAAATACGTATTTCCTGATGTGATTTTTGTGACAAATGCTAAATCTTTTAGTATATAATGTCCTCTCAAAACTGGCAGGAGCTAAATAATAGTTTGTTGGCAATTTGTATTGTGTACTGTACAATAACTGGGGACCTTTTATAATTATAAAAATATATATTAACTTTTAGTGTGTTGTATAAAAAAATGACTGGAACATACTAAAGACAGTAGGATTTTTCTGAATATTTCAGACTTGAACTCAGGCTAGCTTTCTTGTGTTTTTCAAAACAAAATTGTGTCTTGTCTTTTAAAATCAATAAATTTGTTTTCTTGTTACAAACATATCTGAATGGCGTCAGTTTTTATATAGCTAGATATTTTGGACTGTTGTACTGTTGATTTTGAGAAAAAAAATATTGCACTTACACCTTTGAAATAGACCACTTTTTTATTATTTAACAAAAGCAGAACTAAGTAAGAAGTGCGTGTCAAATGGCAAAAAACCCAAGTATTTTGAATCACAAAATTGCTAGGGTTGGAATGAACCTCTGAAGATCATCTAATCCAGCCCACCCTGCCAAGGCAGGGTCACTTAGGAAGTGTCACCTCAACTGAGTTGCTGTGATATTCCCATAAATAGAGACTGTAATGTACTTATTCTTTTCACTGTTAACAGTAATTCCCCATTACAGATTTATGTAGTTAGCAGCTAACATTGAGAAGCATGCAGACTTTGGCCTCCACTAATTAGTGGTGTCAGTTTGGTACCAGCAGAACCTACTTCTGCAATTTTTACTGTAAATATCCTGCAATATGCTAGTGTGTTAGATGTTTTGACAATTTCACAAAGCCTAATCTTACCAGTTCATGAATTCTATGGGTCTCTAGTATGTGTTGCAGGCACTATATAAGTTTCATATTATATTTTATATAAAGAAATGCTGGTTTTATTGTAATGGGGAGGACCCACCAAGTAATAGATGCCAAAACATCAAAAAAAATTGGATACCAAGATTAAAACAGGTATTTCACACAAAACTGTGGTAAAGGTAGAAGAGTTGCAACCGTAGAGCTTACTTTCCTCAGGATGTTCAGCCATAAATTATGGTCCACTTTAATTTCAAATAAAGAACAAAAGCTTAGTACAGTACAGTATTGGTCCCTGCATTGCATCTTATCTTACAATACTACAGCTACAGCAGGGACCACTTGCAACTAAAGAGTTGGGGAATTGTCAAGGTTGGAAAAAACCTCCAAGATCACCCAGTCCAGCTGTTCCCTCAGCACTACCCCTGTCACCCATAAAGCTCCAGACCACATCACCAGACCCAGATGCCTCTTCAACACCTCCAGGGACAGTCCACAGTCCACCACCTCTGTGGGCAAACTGTTCCAATCTCTGACCACCCCAACAGGGAAAAAAATTCTGGTATCAGAATTTCCCCTATCTCAGCTTCAGGTCATTTCCTCCTGTCCTCTCACTGCAAGCACAGCAGAAGAGATCAACCCTCACCTCACTGCAGCCTCCCTTCAGGCAGTTGTAGAGAGCAATGAGGGGCATCCTGAGCCTCCTCAAGACTAAACATACCCAGGTCTCAACAAGTGTTCCTCATATGTTCTAGAGCTTTCATGAGCTGTGTTGCCCTTCTCTGGACACACTCCAGCACCTCAATGTCCTTCTTGGAGTGAGGTGCCCAAAACAGAGCACAGGATTTGAGGTGCAGCCTCACCAGTGCC
>VWZU01012339.1:118493-129632 GCA_013397095.1 Sterrhoptilus dennistouni
TCGGTGCAGACGTCGGTGCTGCTGGCGAAGATCCAGCTGGAATTCCGGCGGAGGGTCAGGCCGGCAGCCGCTGGGAGCGCTGCCCCGGCTACCAGCGAGCCCAGCAGCGGGGGAAGCGCTTCTCGGCTGTCGGGAGCTGCTCCGCGGGGGAAAGGTACAGATTGGCCTGTCAGGATCGTTTCTCCTTCCTGTTCTTGAGTTTGTAACTTAAAGCAGGGATGGTCAGAAGAGGTCTTTCCCCTTTGCTTGAAGAACAGGGTCTTTTCTTGCTATGGGAGCCAAATGGGAGCCAAAACAACCAGGTGGAAGGGAAGGAAGTAATGGAAGCCAATCTGTAGTTGTATGAATATAACTACATTTGTTTTTCTGCTGCTACTGCTAGTTGGACTGCTGTGCTGAGACAGCAGCAGCACACAGCAGTGCCTGGGGATGCACTGTGCTGCTTAGCCCTGAAGTAATTCTCTCTGGCTCTGCCATTTGTAGGTAGACTGCCTTAAGATGCACTTAAGTGATGTCTGCATGGACACCTTCACTGACTTTCTTGAAAGCAATCATTCTTTCAAATTCATGTCTTTACAAGGTAGTAGCACAGGTGAAATTTTAAAATAAAACCAACTGCCTGAATCTAGGTGGGGGAAAGATGGTGAAAAAAAAAAAATCCACATGAAATTGATGTATGTGTAGAAAGCAGTTAGTGAGGTGGATGGATGAATGAGACCAGTCTGGAGCTGTTCTTGACACGCAGCGCTTGTCATGGGTGTGGTTTTTCAAAATGGAACTCAGTAAGTTCTGAAAAGATTGATGGAATGGGTGTTTTACAGTTGTGCTTGGGTTTTGATGAGCAATGTAAATGAATCAGTATTGGTACTTGTATATGGACTTGTGTTTTCAGTCATCTGACATGTCATTTAAAAAGGCACGAGTGACGTAAACTGACCACTAATCACAGCAGATACAGCTTCTGCCTTGCACTGCATTACTTAGAAGACTGATCTGCGGTTACTGTTCTCTTGGTGTTTCCTTTTATACCCACATTCTTGCATGTGAAAGACCTGCTGGAAGCAGAGAAAAATTCAAAGTTAACAATTTCTTGGTTTGTGGATTTTTTTATATTCATGGAAGGGCTCACATAGGACACAAATGAAAACTTTGATGCTAATAGTGTGGGAATATTGATATTTTTGTGTCCAACAACACTGGGCTTTAGTTAATTAAGCCACACTTGAAAGGTTTTGGATGAGGGTGCATCGGTGTGTCATTGTTGCTAAGAGAGGAATACTGATAACCTGTTTTGAGGTGCAGGCTGTCTTCTTTTTTCTTTTCCTTTCATAAGAAGGTGTTCAGGTTATGCCCTATCAGAACCTATGGGTAATACAAAACCTTTTAATGCTCGCCAGTAGTTCAGCAACTTGGTGCTTGAATACTTTGTGTGTTAGGTAAGATAAGTCTGCAAATAGCTAGATGGTACAGCTTGTTATTAGTACTGCTAATTCAGTGTGTTTTTCTAGCACTAAGATCTGCTTATTAGAATGATCTTATTGATATTTGTATTTTCTCATCTAAGATGGACAATTTTGCTGTGAAAAGTAAAACTCCTTTTACAAATGTTGGGCAGAATTGATCATACTCTAGTGCCTTATGTTGTTGGTGGTAAGATATATGTTATTTAAGCAATAAAAGGAATTTACATAATTTGAAATCTTAACTTTTTTCCTCCTCCCTGCTTCACATTGAAGTGATAAAAATTACTTTATTTTCAAACCTCCTACCTAAATCTATGTCCCCAAACTACATATTGGGTAAGTCTGGAAAAAAAATTAATAGTTGGACTCAATGATCTTAGAGATCTTTTCCAACCTAAATGATTTTGTCATTTAAGTAACAAAAAACCCAACAAAATGAAAAACTTCTATATTTCAAAACCATGTACTTTCTTTATCAGTAAGAGAGTATTTTTGGAAAATATTTTTATAGAAAACTTTTCATGTGTATTTTATGTGTATTTTCAAGTGATAAAATACTCCTGGTCAAAAATTAATCCCATTTCAGATCCATCAAGACTGGACGTTGTTACAGCACTCAGCTCATCTGTAGTTTTTGTACTTCATATATCACTGCTGCATTTTGTCTTAATCTTTTGTGCTATTGTCTGTAATTTAATAATAGTAATTAAATATAGAGCTAACTAGGAATGTAGACACATTGCATTGCATAATGTAGAGTATACAGTTTATTACTGGCACTCAGAGTGATTTTAAAGTCTAATAAGTGAGTGTGTTATACTGTGGGTAATTGGCTGCTGGACTTTGTGCTCCTTACCTGCAGTTGTTGGTAAGAATTCTTCCAGCTCAGGCCTTAAACACTTGCCCTTCATGTGGATGCAGTCAGGGTCTAGAGTCAAGGGATGTAAGTACAACCATTCTGATACCCAGAAAGGAACACTGAAGAAATAGAATTTCTCCTTAAGTGGAATAACTGGCTCCTGCAAAAGCTGGGAAATAAATACAGGATGTTAAAACAAGGGGGAAAAAGTGTCATTATGCTTTATCAGACAATGGACCCATTTCAGGTGTGGGACAATAGAAAGCAAGGATCTCCACAATGCTGTATTCATCTGTGTGGAGAAAGAAGAAACATTGGACTTTCTCAAGTGCATGTGTCACAGGCAGCAGGTGAGTTACCTCTGAGTGTGGTGTAGAGGGACCAGCTCTGAGCTGGAGCTGCCAGTAGTTTTGGAGGAGCATCCATCAGGAAGATTGTGGTGAGCTGTGAACCCAAGGAGAGCTGCAGACTCTTGTGCCTCCTGAGGCCTCTTGTGGAGGAGAGGCATTGTCAATACGGATCAGATTTTGGTCCAAATCCCTGTCTGGGACAGTTCATCACTGCTGGTTTGGAAATGAAAATATAATCTGCAAAGCACCTCTTGAAAGGTCAGCAGCTTCTCCTAAGAGGACTCTGACCTTCAGTCAAAACATTTTAATGGGTGCTGAACAGAAGAAATCCTGACACGGTGCATTGCTTTGGGGTGTGATACTAAAAACATAATTTATAGCTGGTTTATGGAATGATCATAACAGAATTACAAAAGTTCTGGTAAAAACAGTGGGAACTCCTCAGAAAAAAGTAGAAGATTGTTGTCCGGGGAGTGTTCCCAGAAGGCTGAGAGAAAATCCAGGGCTGTAACCTACTTGGATCTAAGGAAGTTTAAGAGCAGATAGCAGAGTGTCCTAAGATGCAAATATAGTAGTGTGTGGCTTCTCCAGGGCTGCTAGACCTCTTGGATTCCCTATCCTGTGTAAACTGGTATGTAAACACATCTCACTGATCTTAAACTGAGACCGGTGAAGTTATTGAAAGGTTCAGACTTGGGCACAGCAGCTCTAATTCACTTATACTATTGCTTAATTGCTCTGAAAGACCATTAGCCACAGCTTGTCTGAAGTATTTTTTTCTACCTTTTCTGACAAAAGAAGCTTTCTTGAATACTCTTACAAGCATACTATAGAATCCTTGGAATCTTGTAGTGGTTTTGGTTTCTTCTGTTGATTAATTACTGTTGATTAATTTGTTTGTCCCTTACAAGTATCAAGGATATAAACACAGACAGGATTTAAGCTTCTAAAAAAAAAAACACATCCAGCTTTGCTGTACTTAGCAGAAATAGATAATATTGTGCTCAGTCACAGCAATTTTAATATGAAACAAAGTTTAGATCTGTTGAAGCTGAAAAGAACTAACAGCAAACAGCCACAGAACCCATGTATTTCTGAATTAAATGCAAATTCTGGACAAAAGCCTATTATTACACCAGCTCTTCACTCATTATTTGTTTAGCCTGAGGTTATTAGGAAAGACAAAATCCCTGATACCTTTTTAAGAAAGGCTTATTAGCTGATACTAGTAGTTTGGAGGGAGGGAGTGAGTGAGTGAGTGAGTGAGTGAGTGAGTGAGTGAGAAAAGGAAGTAGTATTTTTCAGATTCAGCAGGTATTTTGACAAAATTCAACAGCAGCTTAAAAGAAAATATAACTTTTCTCTCTGGTTATATACAGAGTAAACCCTCCAATGTCTGGGTGAGCTGCTTTTGCAAACTAGCTTTTTTATTTAAAGGACATGGATAGGATGGTCTAGATGAACCTAGAAGAGTAGCCCTTATTTTTGTTTTGAAAAATGAGCAAACAGTCTCTTTTGAATCCTGTTTTTTTTCTTTCTCCTCACCTTCCATGTAACAGGGTCTGCGGTAGTCTTGTTAGTTGTAAATGACAGGCTTAAAAACTGGGAGGGTGGCAGATTAGTTTCTCTCTATCTGTTTACAGTTTGAAAAAGGTTAGAAAATCTGTAATAAATTTGTGGTTTGATCCTTATATGTGTTAGGTCAAGTCAGGACAGGGAGTAAAATTTGGGCATTACATATACAGGAAAGACTATGTTATTTAGATTGTTGGTGTCTTCATTTATGGAAGGCCATGAATTTTGTAAGCATTAGTAAAATTAGTGAAAGCCCATGGGAAAGTCTGTATCTTATCACATTTTATATTATTACTTGTATTTCTTTAAGATCCTTCACATCTCCCTATATTTATTTAAGGTCCTTCACATCTTCCTTGAGAGATGCCTCTCTGACCTTTATAATTTTGAATGAGCCAGGCAAAAATCCTCATCCTACAAAAATGTGTGCTAATAATTTTTCTGCTGTGATGTATTGAAGCCATTGACTCCATTTGGCACATCCATGGAAAGCGCATTACACTTGCATGTGTTTATAGGATTAGGTTATTTTGTGCTGAAAGCAAATTGCAGCTCTTTAATACAGATGTCTGGAAATCAAACCATCTGTGCTGAGCTTATGGTGATCTGATCATTTCAGTCTTGCTGTTGTTATGGGTGAAATCTAAAGGATCAGAACTCATCACAACTTTGAAGGATCAGAACTCATGTATCATCTTAACTTGTTCTTCACTGTTTTATGGCAGCTCATTCTCTTTAAGTCTTGTTCACATAAAACTATAGTTGAAATGTAATGGTATTCTCAGAAGGGTGTGGACGTAGAATTAGCAAAAATAAAGTAAAAATAATTCTATCTGTCTTTAGAAAAGGAGTGTGGCCTTCTCTTTCTGCAAATCTGGTAACTTTACACCAGTCATGTGTGGTGCCTGAAGAGCTCATGCCATGCAAGATTTTTTTTGTATAAAAAAGGAGGTGTACTGATCATTAAATATCAAGTTGAGTAAACAGAAACACTGTAAAATGAATTTTCAAATAACAGTATGAGGTTTTGCGGGAGTTATAACTGGATACAATAAAGTGGTGAATAGCTTCTGGTTGTTGTTGGAGCAGTTTTAAGTTACATCAGGCTTCAGGGGTCTTTCAATATTAAAAATTCACTGAAAGGGCTACATTTCCAATTTTACCAAGAAGCAAGCAGGGCAAGTGAGTATACTGCTGCATGGCAAACGAGGCAAACGAGTTATTCAAAACAGAAGAAAAGGAAAAATCCTGCTCTAAATCACACTAGAACAATCAGTGAAAGATAAAGGCCCTGTTGCAGCACCACAAGGAAGCATTTCTAGTGCATGTAGTTGGAACAGGTGGCACTTGAAATTAATAATTTCAATAAAATAATAAATAATTAATAAAATAAAATAATAAAAAATTAATAATTGTTGACAGTAGAAACTGCTGTCCCCCACCTTCAGAAATGTATTTTCTGGTGTTCAATGAAGCATTGCTAGCTGTACAATGAAACAGAAGCTCCCAATGGAAAAAGTACCACGAATCATCTCATTAATTGGTCTCTTCTCTTATTGTGGCCTGAAAAAAAAAAAAAAAATTTTTTTAAAAACAGATAGTGGTCACCAAAGCAGCTAGATGGAATTCTGCTTGTTTTTTTTCTATTCAAGCATCAGATGCTTGAGTCTTTTGGGCTATTTCTAGTTCTTCCAAAACTTTGTTTCAGGTAAGTGATTACCCCTTATCACAGACAGTGTGTCATTTGCCTTTTGATCTAGCAAGGAATATATTTTTTTGCTTGCTTTGCTCTTAAAGTGGGCCTGATGATACCACTTTAGTATGAAACTTCAGTCTGGTTATCTGGAGATTTTTTAACTGCCTGTGGAAAACTGTGGGCACTTCCAGGTTTTGAAGAAAAGCAGTATTGATGAGGAACAGAGCATGCATTAATGTGCAATTTGAGGGGGAATTTATGAGGAATCAAGGAGATGGCGCTGTGGCAGGACATCCCCCTACCACAAAAGATCAGCTGGTGCAATAGCTCTGAATTCTCCCCGACACATGACCGTAATGAGATAACCCAGACCACTTCTCTGACCTGTAAGTCATCACTTGCAAGTTATTCCTCTCTGTGCCACCAGGGGTACAACTCCCAATAAAATAAAAGATATGGGGAGATGAGCTGTAAATTCCTGACTGAGAGACACTACTTTACAAATTATAAAAGCTACACAAACTTTCATGGAGGCAGAAACCTCCTACACACAGCCTGGAAATGTGTGGGACTTCTTACACAGAGTTTGGACACAAATTTGGCGGATACTTTCCTGGAAATGGAGTGACAGAATTCCATGTGTACTCCATCACTAGTTCGGTGGTAAGTTACATTGTATCCTAATCTATACTATTTATTCGCTAGCTGTAAATATAGGTACCTTTATCACGCACTGTATTCTATCTACTACTAGTTCTTTCTGTTTTACTCCCATGTAGTAAGTAGTCTGTTTAAAGTCTTATGTCTGTCAATTTCGTTAATTCAATAAATAATTCATCTTGTAACAGACCTAATCGACCATTATTCAGAACTCATGAGTGAGAGCAATCTGGGGGCAGGCTGCCTCAAACAGAGCCACTCCCAGAAATCTGCAGCAAAGTCAGGACTTGCCCAAGCCCTCCCCCTCTGATTCGTAACAGGCAGCAGGGCTGTGGCAGTGCTGAAATAATAGTGAATGTGGTGTCTCAGTAGCTCACACATTTAGGAGCACTGAGGCTACTCATAAAGCAGCATAGTAAGAACAGTATGAAAGTACTGGTGTTTAATTGCTTTAAACAAGAAAGTCTCTTAAGGATGCAAAAACAGTCAGTGCTGACATCTGAGGAGGTTGTAATTTCTCACAGCAAACAGCAATCTGGATTGACAAATTCCTCCTCTGTATTCAGCTTAAGTACTTAACTCGGGAACACTGAACGCTTAGGGGGAGCCTTTGCTTTTGACAGTGGCTGTCACTTGTCCTTAGATAATGCAGAGCTGGCATTGCCTGGCAGAGCCCTGCAAGGCCAGCAGAGATGTTTAGGGACCATCACACTGCACAACAGCTCTGGCAGCACCTTGGCTTTGTCACTGTGCTTTGCTGTCCTTACCACAGGCACTAACCTGATAAGGGACAAAGGTGCAGGAGAGATAAGGAACTCCACTCTTGCAATTTTATACCAACATTTCCCGTACAGATGAACCTGTCCATTTCTCTCCAGAAGGCAGTGGTCTTGGGAAATTTGGACCTGATAAGGCTGAGCAGGGGCCAGAAGAGATGTGGGAGCTGCACAGGCAGAGCAGCAGGATGGGCAGCAGCTCCTGCATGTGCTCTGAGTGTGGACTGGGCTAACTGTGCCAAGACCTCACCACAAGGCTTCTGAGTCACCACATCTTGCAATCATGATAGAAGTTAGATAGAGCAAAGCCTTATCTAGATCTTCTAGATTCCTCTAGGCATTAACATGACCTCTTAAAGTTTGTTGGTATCATATCTTTATGATATCATCATTTATCTCATCTAGAGCAAATGTGGCTAACCACAAAGATTTTCAGAGTGGAAGTCCTTCATGGTAATAAGGGATTTTCAGACTTTTGCGGAATCCTGAAATGTAGGCTCTGTCTGGTGTGGCAGCAAGAAAATATTTATCTTGTGCAATCTCATAACAATATCTTCTCTTTCTGTACTCAACTGCCTTGATAAATAAGAAAATGCCACCACCCCTGTCTTATAGAAGAAAATTATGGATGGCACAGCTATGACTTACTACTCTTTATAATAAGAAGGTTGGTTTTGGGGACTCTTCTGCCACTAGACCAGTGACTCTGATTTTGCTTGTGAAATGACAAAGAAAGGGCAGCAGGGCACTGGGGAATAAAGAACTGTTGAAAGGCTGTGAAATATGGTATAAGTAAAGTTAATCTGATTTCAGAATTGCAGACATCTGTTCTGATTCTGCAGCTTTCGTTGAGGTAATAAATGACCCCCACAAGTAAATCTAGATATAGCTGCACCACAGGAATATGCAATCAGTTTTCAAGCTTTTGCCTGAGTAAACAGCAATTTGTTTGAGACAGTTTGCAAATCAGGGATTTTTGATTAGCCACTAGAAAAAGTCTCAGACATTGCTTCCAGACTATTGCATTGGATGCTTCAATGCACTTGAAAATATGAGTTTGTGCCTGAGCAGGCACAGCCTGCTTGGTTCACTTATTTAAGTGAGCATTTTGCTAAAGACAAAAAGCCCCTCATATGTGAGAACTCCAGCATGACAAAATGGTGTTTTGTGACCTCTGACAATTTGTTGGGCCTATTTCATACAGAACAGGTTGAGCCCCTCTCTTTGATCAGCTTCACAGAGGTCACTGGCTGGACTATGAATTGCAGGCAGCTATGTGATGTGGCTTAGGGGGAGGACAGCAAAGCTGAATCTCTGCTGGTCCAGTGCCAGACCACTTGCTATGTAACCCAAGAACAACTATTTCTAGTAAAATTTAATTGCCAGAGCTAGTCTTGGCTGCTGCTGCACTTCACTCCTGCCAGCTGCAGAGCCACTGTACTTCCTGCTCCACATGTGCAGGCAAAATCATCATACACAGCTGGCCCAGCACCAGCCTGTGCTTTATTCAGCCTCCTCCCTCTCCCTCTCTGGCTGCAACCTTGACTGAAGTCAGCAGTCAGTAGTGTTTTTTCAGGTTTGTCTGATTTTCCTGCTGTGAATCCAACATTTAGTTTCTTCAGGGCAAGAGTGAAAGTGCTGGCCCAGGCAGAATGTGTAGTAAGTATTGTTCTGTAAGCTTTAATCACACAGCCAGCACAAGTATCCATAGCTAATGTTAAATGGAGCAGACAGCCACAATATTTGCAGGTTACAGAGTGCTATCTCCACCTCTCATGCTGTTTTGTACACAGACTTCTTTTTCTGGAAAAGCAACCTATTTGCAATGACAGTGATCCCAAAGTCTATACAATACTGCACCAAAAGATTAATCCCTTTACTCTTCAGTAGCTTCTTGGCTGGATAATCTGGTTCTATTGAATTTCAGCCAGAGATTGCCCACATATTACAAGACTGTTTCTCTTTTGACAAATAATGGCTGAGCTGTCTCTCCCTCATATACTGCTGACTGAAAACCAGTCTCTTTCATACTCCATATTATAGAAGAAATTTGCCTTCAATCCCAAAATGAGTCAGCATGCATGCATGCGGAAAAACCCCAAGAAACAACTACAAAAGAAAACCATGTAAGGACCTTCTGGAGGATCAAGGCATAGAAACGGATTCTGATTATCAACTCTCAGCAATTGCATTAAAATGTGAGTCTATGAGCCTTTCTTCAGCATTTAATAGTTGTTGGTCCTGAGTAGTTTTTGATAGATAAATATGCAGCACCTTGCAAGCCACATGGTAACAGGGGCAATTAGTCATCCATATCACACTCCAGCAATTGTGCTGCATTTTATTAATATAACTGTCCCCAGGACATTGCAACCAGCTTCTGGTTTATGTTACACCACTTCCCTTTCACATTCTGAGTCAAGAGCATAAGTGTCTTTAAGGCTTTTGCAGAAGTGTCTTACCCCGTTTTAGGGTGACCACATCACTCCTATTCCCTTTGTTCTGCCATGGAACATTCCATGTCTGGAACATTCCAACACTGAGGTTGTTCTTCCTGCTGCTACTGAAGATCTGCAATCACTGACCTGCACTGCTCATTATGGATTCCCAAGACACAGGTGATGCTCTGATGCATGTGGCGTAGATGACCTTTGGGTCTGAGGAGTGGTTGATGCTCTGTGCTACCACTGACCCAGCCCAGCGCTTCTCTGGAGTGAGCACAGCCAATCTGCCATGCCTATGGCCCATGAGATGGGCATCACTCTCACTGGGATGAGAGGGAGGCCCTCTCACTGTCACCATGGTTGTTTTCCATGTCCCGTCGGCTCTGAACCCCTTTCCACCCAGACCTTCCATCCACCCTGTGTTACCCCCTCAGCCCAGTCACTGACAGAAGCAATGGGAGCTGCTGGTGGCACTGTCCTTCTCAGGGATGTCTGGTCTGAGGAGCTGCTGAAGGGACTGGGGGCTGAGGGAGCTGTGGGCAGCTGAGGGGATGGTGCAGCTGAGGAGGCTGAGGGGATGGTGGGGATGAGGGGCCGGGGTAGCTGAGGGGGATGGCAGAGGCTGGAGGGCTGAGGGGTGGCAGGGGCAGAGGACTGAGGACATTAGAGATTGGGCTGGGAAACTGACGATGTGAATACTCCAAAAGCATATTGTTTGCAGCACCTCAGCTGTGATGAGAAACAGAGACCCATTGTTTAAAGTTTCATAAACCATAAAAAAGTTTTCTTACCAAGGAAGGGAGTTGCTAAACCAAGACAGCAGGCCACGAGGCTGCTGTAAGTCATTGCCATTGTAAGTCATTTGTAAGTCATGGCCATGAAAGGATAACGTGAGTTAGGGGGCATCCCCCACATAACCACCAAAGACCTCCTGGAGACCAGTCCCCAAATTGTATATGCACACCCAACTATAACAGGCACAGTTTTGTATATGCAAATAAGTTCTAAGAAAGGAGGAAGAGAATTCTGGAACTGTGCTGTGCTGGTGTGTGTTAGGAGGGGTGATCCCCGGTGAACCCAGCACTGAAACAAAGTAATGCCTCCTTTCCAATACTGAAATTACAGCGTTAGAGAGTTGTTAAGAGAGTGTTAGCGAGTTTCAGTGACGCTGAGGGGGCAGTGGGGTCTGGGCTGGGGGCACTGAGGGGACCGGAGTGCTCTGAGGGCTCTGAGGGGACCGGAGCGCTTTGGAGGGACCGAAGCGCTCTGAGGGCGCCGCGAGCGCTGGGCACTGAGGGGACCGGAGCGCTCTGAGG
>VWZU01012339.1:136699-146762 GCA_013397095.1 Sterrhoptilus dennistouni
TTCGTCTCTGCGTCCCTGCCCTGGCCCCGTGTCCAACACCCCGCCCCGGTGCAGGCGGCGGCCGAGGGAGCTGCGCCTCTGCGGGAGCTGCTCAGGCTCGTTCAGACCCGGCCCGAGCACAGGCAGCGCACCTCTGGCGCCTGGACAGCACTTCCCTCTCTTCCTCTCTGTCTCCTCACTCTCTGTCCCCTCTCCTCTCCCCCATTCCTTCTCAATTTTCCTTCCTCCTTTCCTGTCTGTTCTAGCCCTCTTTCGTTTGGGCAACTCCTTTTTCCTTTTTCCTTTTTCCTTTTTCCTTTTTCCTTTTTCCTTTTTCCTTTTCCCTTTTTCCCTTTCCTTCTTCTCCTTCTCCTTCTCCTTCTCCTTCTTCTCTTCCCTTTTTCCTTTTCCTTTCCCTTCGAGTGCTCCCTGATCTGGGGCTGTAAGGTAGACACCAGGCTGGGCTGGAAGAACATTCAGGCTTGGGAAAAGGAAGACCAGTTGTCCTGGGAGAGGGCTGTGGTGATAACTTCCCTGCAGACCTAGAGACACCTTCAGCCCATTGTGTCTGGGACAGGGACAAGTGTTGGGCCATTGGCTGCCACCTTCGTGTGGTGGAATGTCAGCAGCGTGGCCCTAGATACCCCTCTCCATGACAACCGTCTTCCTGTGGATGCTGGGTTTGGTGGGACTTTGGGGACAGTGACACACCCCATTGCCTCAGACCGTGGTGTGGTGACACCCTCTCTCCATGGGACAACCAGGGTAATTACACATGTTTTGAGGGGCATGGCTGGGCTCATCAGGACCCTGAGGTCTGTGACATCTCATCCCTCTCTCTGGATACCCCTCTTTGGGACTAGAGAGGGGCTCCTGAACTTTGCAGGAGCCCCAGGGCTGTGACAGCCCCCACTTTTGGGGGAATGGGACTTTGTGGGACCCTCAGGGCCTTGGGACCCCAGCACTCCTGCCAAACCTGTCCCCTCAATAGGTGTGGTCACCCTGTCCCTGAAAGGGGAGCAGGTCCTTAACATGAGGGCTCCCCCTTTCTGTCCCAGCCAAGTGCCAACTGCTTCAGTCATGCTTGGTGTGCCTGTCTTCCCTGCAGCTTCCTCAGCTCCCTGCTGAGTCAGTGCCATTCCACAAGCTTGTTCAGCTGCCCCCAGAGATCCCTGGGTAATGGGCAGCCTGTTTTTCAGTGCTGGCATTTGATTTCACTTTGGTTTGTGTCCCCAGAGAGAATCTATCATTGGCTGAAATCACTCTGCAGCACCTGACTCCCTACCTGCTCTTTCCCTGCACTTCCTAAACCCCACCACCCGCACCCTTCTCCATCTTGTTGCCAAGATTTCCATTCTGGAAACAGGATTAGTAAAAGTAGGAAAGATAAAATTACTGAAATTGTGAGATTGCAACTAATACCTATTCTGCTTCCCTAATGTAATTCCCTTTTGCTAGAAATGTACAAAGTTGTGGTTTCTTTAACATTTTAATATTTATTACTATTTAGATAGGAGGAAATGTGAAATGTGTAGTCATAAAATGGCTTATGTTGGAACAGACCCATCTAGTCCCCCTCCACTTTCACTAGACCAGGTTGCTCAAAGGCTCATCCATCCTGGCCTTGAACATTTCCAGGGATGGGACATCCACAGCTTCTCTGGGCAACCTGTTCCAGTGCCTCACCACCCTCACAGTAAAGAATTTCTTCCTAACATCTAATCTAGACCTACTACCCTGTTTTAGTTTAAAGATAATATTACAAAATATCACATCTTCTCTGTAATAAGCAAGGCTGCAATATCATAGCTGCTGAGGTGTTACAGTCCACTACTGGCAAATTTTCAGATTTACACCAAGATAGAGGGGAGTGTTGATCTGCTGGAGGGTAGGAGGGCTCTGCAGAAGGACCTGGACAGGCTGGATCATGGGCTGAATCCAGCAACATGAGGTTTAACAAGACCAAATGTTAGGGTCTTGCACTTTGGCCACAACAAGCCCAGGAGTGCCACAGGCTGGGGCACAGTGTCTGGAAAGCTGCCCACAGGANCGGCAGTGCCCAGGTGGCCAAGAAGGCCAATGGCGTCCTGGGCTGTAGCAGCAATGGTGTGGGCAGCAGGAGCAGGGCAGGGATTGTCCCCCTGTGCTGGGCACTGGTGAGGCTGCACCTCAAATCCTGTGTCCAGTTTTGGGCCCCTCAGTTTAGGAAGGACATTGAGGTGCTGGAGCATGTCCAGAGAAGGGCAACAAGGCTGGTGGAGGGTCTGTAGCACTAGTCCTGTGAGAAGCATCTGAGGGAGCTGAGGTTGTTTAGGAGACTCAGGGGGACCCCATCTCTCTCTACAACTCCCTGTAGGGAGGGTGTAGCCAGATGAGGGTTGGGCTCTTCTCCCAGGCAACCAGTGACAGGAGAAGAAAACACAGTCTTATGCTGTGCCAGGAGAGGTTTAGGTTAGGGATGGAGGACATTTGGAAGAAGTTCTTCACAGAAAGGGTGATTGGGCATTGGAATGGGCTGCCCAGGGATGTGGGGGAGTCACCATCCATGGAAGTGTTTAAGGAAAGTCTGTATGTGGAACTTAGTGCCATTGTCAGTGGACAGTGGTGTTTGGTCATAGGTTGGACTCAATGACCTCAAAGGTCTTTTCCAACCTTGTGATTCTGTGAAGATGGGAGCAGAAAAGATAGTCATCAGTGACCATACCTGCAACCACTGCACAAAGGGATTCAAATTATTTACTGGACAGTAGAATACCCCATAGGACCTTGGAATTGGTAAAGATCCATCACTAAGGAAGCAAGGTCACTGTAGTTTTAGAAAAAGAAGCTAACATGAGCGGCAGGACATTTCAGAAAGGAAAATGGGTGTCAGTGCACAAGTGCTAAATACAGTCTTTTAGTACAAGGAACATTTGATCCAGGATGTTCTCATGTTATTGTCTTGTTCTGTGTTGAATGAGAGCTTTCAGAAAAAAGACACTTTTCTTTAAGAACTATTTCATTCTTGGTTTTATACTATGGATTTCTCAAGTCCTTACTGTATGTTTTTATTCTTAACTTATTTATTTTTCTGGCTCTGTATCACCATTCACATGTCATCAGAGTACATTACTCCTCAGCCCTGCCATTTGCTACGTGCCTGTACCAAAAGCACTGTAATAATACTGGTTATGCAGTGAAAGTGTATAAGAATCTCAGATTGCAAATATATGATGGCACAAAATAGTCTGGTTCAAACTACTTGGTTTTTAAGCATGTTATTATCAGTGTGGGTTACTGAAGGGCACAGCATGTTTTGTTTCTTTGCAGGTTTTTTTCTTTAAAACGTGGTCATTTTATACCTGAAATTTATATTATAAGTTCCAGTTCTGAGTTCTCACTGTTCACTGTTGCAAGAACAGGCAATCCATGTATTGCACTTGTCCTAGTTTTGGCTGGGTTTTTATTCCCAGCAGCTAGTGCTGTGTTTTGTCCTGCTGCTAAACATATATAACAATACCCTAGAAACAGTTCAGAGATGTGTCCAAGAGCACAGGCAAATGTAGTGTGATAAAAAATAATAAATCTTTCTGCAGTCATGCTCCCTTTTTAACCCTCCTTATGATTCAGGTCTGGTTGTTTAAATCAACAGTATTTAGTAGAGACCATGCTTGTAAGTAAGATTCCCTAAAGAAATTATTTTCAAAAAAAGCTCTAAAAGAACAGTGGATAAAGAAAATATCATTACTAACACAGTGCCCAGGGGTTTAAATTACAACAGTAAAACATGTAATTACATACTGTTCTTCATGTCCAACAGAAATTCCATTACATAAAATAAGCATATAATATAAGAAAATATACTTTAGGGAAACATGAAAATCATCAAGCTTCAAGGAACAATCATCTCTGGCAAGTGAATGATTTCTTTGTAGTTTTAGTCTGCATCTTACTGTTTAGTATCATTTCAAAAAAGAAGTTGTTATGAAGTGTTGGCCGTTACCTCCTGTGGTAATAAGATACCCTCAAAAAGATGTGCAGGAGTGTTTGTAGCACAAAAGCAGTTCCTTAAGGAAAATGCAGTCTGGCATCACTCTTACTGCTATGGATTTTGCATTATAGAGGCATCTCAGTGATAGTTCTGGATAATGGTGGCTTATTGCTTCTCTGAATAGATTATTAGATTTATTTTTTCTGCTTGAAATTTTCCATCCTTATACTGCAGTAAAAATGTTGGAGCAATAACATCAGCCTGTGTTAGGAAAACTGATTGTCATTGTGTTTTTTCACAACTCACACTGCATGTATTTATGAGACTGAAAGGAAGGTGAGAGCTGCTACAAAATGCAAGCTCTTGAAAAGGTCTTAGTCATCATTTTCCTAAAGGAATTTTCTTTCTCAGTGCATAGACAACAAATAGCAATGAAAATTCAGTGTTATTCAGCCCTACAGTTCTTCTATTACTCCGAGTTAATATTTTACTTAAGAACCACTAGTTACGATATCATTAACATAAAAATGGCAATTTGTTACTCATTCTGCCTTTCATAACAGTAACAAGGAATTCTCGACTTGGCTTACATACAATGAGACTTCTTGAGATGAATAAACTTTACCTGGCTGGTGTGACAATTCATTTTTGGGAGTAACATCAGAGGTGAGTAGTGTCTGTGGTAGCTGATAGATCTGAACAATTTGTTAGGTATAGCTCTGCTTCCTAAAGGACAAAATTGTATGTGTGTGTGTGCATTCCAAAAGGACAGTTACACCAACACAGACACAGAGACTTACACAGTTACTGTGAACAAAAATAAGGTTGACATAGACAGAGAAATGCCTTTACTGGCACCCAGGTATCCATCACCACCCCCTTCATGAACATGAGCACAGTCCAGTCCTTTTCTGCCTTTCCAGGTGATCTGGATTGGATGTTTTCTACTGAAACATGAACACACCTGCACTCCCCATATTCACAGGCACAGCATGTTGCTCAAATAACAGTATAGAAATTAATTTAAATTTATCCATGTGCTGTTTGTGGCTGTATGTCAAGTTCCTCACCCAGTCCTTGGTGCAAAGCTTGGGTCTTTCTACAAGCCATGTGTCCTCCTGGGTCATGAAAGAGTTCACTTTTCCCTCAGTGCACTGCACACACACAGACACAGACTGATCCCCCCAGCAGGCAACCTAAGACCCTTTGGACTTCTAAATGGTGTTTCTAAGATCTGTAAGCCCCCCCATTGCTCTGTGACCTGTGTTCCCTTCTTCTACTGCACCCTTGCCCTCCTCTCTGACCAAACAGTGTTTTAGTCCTTTGGACTGACTCTCTTGTACTGTACCTGATGTCTGTCCTCAGCCTAACTTTGCACGTACCAGATGTGGAAGCCCTTGCCTTGCATAGGAGACTGAATGGGACTGAAAACACCATTAACAGTGAAATCAGGCAACTTTATTTCCACGACTAAGTTGGATTCAGGATTTGTGTGCACGCAGAGGAGAAGCATGAGCAGGATAGAGCAGGCCTTAGGCACTGAGGCTGCCTTTGGATCAGCAGACATTACCCCAGAAGAAAATGGCCATTGTCCACTGCAGCCTGCACTGGATCCTGTTCATCCTGCTTCTCTAGCCAGTTTTCTCTTTAGGACCTGAAGGAGCTCCTGCACCTGATTAAAGAAGTCCACCAGCTTCTGGAGTGAAAATGGGCAGGAGCTAAACCTGTCCAATGGTGTTGGCATTGGCCTTGGCTTCTGAGGGGGGGTTATGGCAGTCACAGAATGTCTTGATGCCCTTCTATCTGCCTGCGGGTCTAGCTGGACCAGGATCCAGTCATAGAAGTGCTGAATGGAGGTGTAGACTCCAGGCTGGTTTGCTGTCTCACAGCCTTTTCCCCAGCTGCTGACACCAACAAGCCAGAAGAAGGCAGCATTGTTGTCTTTGCACACCAGAGGACCACCACTGTCACCCTGCAGTGGAGCAAAAGAGGAATAAGGTAATGTTGGATGCCTGCTGTCAGCACTAGGGCTGTCTCCTTCTCCCTCACAGCCCTTGACAGAGCTGTATTCCTGGTAGAGAAAGTCTCAGCTCAGGTGCTGGAGCCTCCAGAACTTTGGCTGGGAGCAGGTCAAGGGGCTTGTATGGCAGAGCTGTCTCTCATCTTTGCACAGATGAGAATCCAGGATGTGCAGAGGATGGATGTTCCAGTGTCTCGACCTCTGGATTGCGAAGAGCACTATGTGTGTCCTGGCTGTAGTGCCAGGAATCTGGGACAATGGGGACACTGGACAAGGACCTGCAAATGGGGAAGGGGAGGGAAACCCTAACAGGGGTGGGCAGACAGGGCTGGGAGGGTGACTGGCAAAGCAGGCCCTGGGCTGTGTTGGGGTGGTGCTGCACAGGATGCCTGTGCTGGTGGGGCCTGAGTGGCTTCTCTTAGAGTCTTCCTACCTGGCAGGGGTCAAAGCCACCCACTGGGTAACCAGCACACAGGTGTTGGGTGTGGATGGCCCCTGTGTACCAGAGGCTGCTGTTACAGAGCTGGGCATCAATGAGGTGGACCTTGGCCTCCTGCAGGACATCTCTTGGTCTTTGAACTGTGAGCACAGAAAGAAATGAGCAGACAGAAGTTCCTTGGCCATTCCCCTCCCCTGCTGGGGGTGAAGCCCTTCCCTAAGGCTTCCCTGGGGTTCCCTAGGCAAATACCATGTTGCTCTGCTTTCCCCCTGCTGTCTGGCTTTGGGGCGTGGACCAGGACAACCTCTCCAGAGGCAAACATCCCACAGCCTGACTCTGGCTTCAGCCTCTGCTGTTGGGAAGCCCAACCCATCTCCCTGGTGTGCCAAGTTTGCCCTCAGGGCATGTGTCCTTTTTTGGGAACTCACCTCTTGTAGTGGTAGAACCCCAGCCAGCAATGTAACAGGTTCTGAGCTCTGACACTTTGAGTGTGAGGTCAGGCACACAGCCCAGCTGTACGTGGTGGCTGCACACGACAGGCTGGTCCAATTTCAGCAAAGCAATGTCGTTCCTGTCCTCACCAGGAGTGTAGTGCTCATGAACCCGCAGCTGCTTAACCTGGCGCACTTGCACCTCAGGGCCCAGACGAGTCAACTGGGTGGCCCCAGCCACCACCTGCCACGTGTTGCTGTTCCTAAGAAGCCCACAGAGAAAGGTGAGAGGGAGCAGAGCCGTGTGCTGCGGCAGCACAGGAGTTCCCTGTTCTCTGCTTCACAAGTCAGAGAAGAAAGCAATGTGTATGACTGCCCTAGCATGACTTAGTCTTGGGGAATGTTGACCTAGAGGATTCTAGGAAGCAGTGGCCAGAGTGCAGTGTTCTCCTGAGTGGTCTCTCAGTTGGGGTCTGCAATGCCCAGGGATTGGGCTTACTGCAGGGAAACAGAATGGGAGCAGCCCATGGTGCTGCACCTGCTGGTGTTGTGGAGATACACCCATTCCCATTGCTGCTCCCTACCTGGCATTGATGAAGCAGTGGGCAGCTGTGAGGACCCACTCAGTGCTGATGAGGGACCCTCCACAGATATGCCCTGTGCCTGGTTCCCAGGGATCTTGGATGCTGACAATCCCAGCCCAGGATCCTGGCTGGACAGGTGGGACACCAAGGATGTGCAGTTCATCATAGTCTGGATCCATGGAGTCATAGTCGTAAGCCATGGGGCCATGGGAAGCAGACATGGGCCAGAGACCACAGGTCCCTCTGGAACAGAAAGTCATTGCTGTCCCAATTGATGGCTTGCTGCTGCTGAAAGTCAGCCAACTTCCCTCCTCGCACAGCATTGTTTGCATGGACAGCAGAGCCAGGGAATCCCATGGGGCATGTCTGTCCATCCCTGCTTCTGCTTGAGCCCTGTGGACAAGTTGTGCTGCAGCCTGGGTACTGTCAAGGAACTGAAGCTCCTGCACGGGGCTCACAAAACTGTAGTGTGGCCAGAGGGGACAGCAAAAAACATTCAAATGTTGTCCAAACTCCCTCCAAGAGCCTGAGGCCACTTACCCACAGGTGTCCCATGTGCTGAGCACAGACCTGCACATCACCAGTAGGATAAGGAGGCACAGCAAATTCATCACTGCCAGTGGCAGGTATCCCCTGCAGGGAATCAGGGCTCATTTTAGTGCAGCCCCCAGCTAATGCCTGCAGTGCCTTTAGCCCCAGGGCTGATGTCACAGAGCAGCTGTTTCAGAGTTTTGGGTACAATGACATTAGGGGGTGGGCAATGTAGAGTCATAGAATCATAGGCTGGTTTAGTTTGGAAGGGACTTTATGATTATCTATTTCCAGCTCCCCTGGCTGAATACCTTGCTCTAGAGCAAGATGCTCAAAACCCCATCCCACCTGGCCTTGAACATCTCCAGGAACAGAACAGCTTCTTTATACAACCTGTGCCAATGCCTCATCACCCATGAAAGTTCCAAGCAGGAAGGGAGGCAGAAGCTGGGACTGGACATTCCTGATAGGAATTCCCAGTGAATGCTCTGCTGGCAGGATGGTGTGTGTTACTTAAGGATGAAACTGATATTGTGCAGGCCTTGTGGCAGGCAGCAGCATTTGCCTTCCAGCACTTCCTGCTAAAAGCTCGCAGGAACACACCCCATGGGGCATTAGCTTCTTTGGAAAGTTCACTGACACTTCGCTCTCTGCATCAGTTTGCCACCAGGTCCTTCCCAAAAGACATTCAGAGAGCAGTTTGCATGTGTTTGGGCGCTGAGGATCCAATCCAATTACAGCTGTGGTAGGTAAGCAACAAAGTGCAAGCCCAATAAACCAAGGGCTCCCAAACAGTGTCAATCTTCCTGCACAAAGCACAATGAAACACAGATGTAACAACAATCCATGCCAGCTACAGTAACACCGTCTGGCAGACTCCATGTCCTTGTGTCTATGGCTTCTCTTGCTGTTCTGGGCCCACACTGACAGGGATGGTTTTGGCATCTGGGGTGTGTAGCCAAGGACAGGCAATTTGAAGCTGTAGACAGGGTGGTCCTGCTCTCAGCCCCACATGCCATTCTCTGTGGCTGTGGTAAATCCTGTGCCAGTCTCATCTCATCAATCTGGCTGCTGTTCACCTGTTGGAGTGCAGGGCAGTCATGGTAGAAAAGCAGGAGCCAGCCACATCTGTTGAAGTTGCTGAGCAGAGTTAGCTCCCTGGAGGGAAGGAGCAGTGTCTCTCTTCTGGTGTCTTCTCACAGAACCTCCCCCTGCTGTTCTAACCCTGCCTCCCTTTACAAGACTTTGCCACTTAAACCCAATGCAAGGTTGCAGAGAAGACCCATGAGAACACAACGGGGATGATAAAAAGGGCCTAATGATGAGAAATCCAGTCTGGTTAACTTCTTAGGGAGAAGGTGAAAGATTAGGAACAGGAGCTTGGTACTAAAGGAAACTTCAGGCTGGCAAGAAATACTTCACAAACTCTAGCTGATGTTAGGTAAGCTCAAATAGAAGGCAAGATGAGGTTTGAGGTTTTGATTTTTTTTACCAGTAGATGAAATTACTGTTAAGGTAGCTTGTGAAAGCAAGTCAGGGACAAACAAATTTGAATGGTGCTGAGCACTGTCCTTTCTTGGGCAAATCATTTTTCTGCTGGTTTACTTTGAAGAAGAGGTTAACATTTTCCCAACTGGTCTTGAGTTTCAGAGAGTACAACCCTACTCCAGGAGATCATTCCAAAGCAGGTGGCTCAGACAAATGCAGCTTTATGATTTTGCGTAAACACATCCTGACTGGCCCAGCTGTGGCTATTCCAGAAAGCCTACCCAGGCTCATATTCATACTCAGCATTAGGCCATTTTGATTCCAGTCTGAGATGCAAATTCTATTGATGCACCACACAGATGCAAAGCGCCCTAAACCCACCCTTTGCAATCCCTCACTAAGCCTTCTGCCATAATTGGGTTCTTTGTGCAAGCACCACATGGTTGTCAAACATCTGCTTGGGAAGGTTTTTGAGGAAAAATATTTTAATGGAATATATTGAAACATGGGGAATGTTCAAAAAAATCTCATTTTAGGATGATTTTTTTTTCTGCTGCTCCTCAAAGTGTTGAAAGTTTGCTTCTTTAAATATTTCTGGAAGGGCCTGTATTTTGCTCTTGT
>VWZU01012339.1:146816-185053 GCA_013397095.1 Sterrhoptilus dennistouni
TAAAGGATACTCACATAATGTTCTGTGTATCTATTTTGACAGGAGAGACAAGAAGACATGAAAGCAAATAAAAAAGCAAAACAATACATAGAGAAGATAAAAAGATGGGGGGAAAAGTGAGTAGTTCAGTTTACAAGAAAATACCAAAGAGAATTAAGGAAATGATCACTTGGAGATCAAAATATGTTAAAATCACTTCTGAAGCTTCTGAAAAGAAGAGTTGGGAAGTATACTGTAATGTTTCAAAACTGACAAAAGGAGTTTTGTGTTTAAAAATAGTGTTTGTTGTACTCATTAATCTCTAAAGTGTACCTAATAAGAAATAAATTTTTTTATTTAATGTACATTATTTGTCTTGCTTGATTGAATTGAACTGGCAAGCATAAGAGTATGCCTTTTGTGAACTCAGCTCTCAATTTTTATGTTTTTTGCAGAAAGGTCTGCACCTCAAAATCACCAAGACATCTTCCTCTCTCTGTAAGTGTCAGTGCTGTGTGTGAGGGGTGAGTGATCCACAGCACAGCAGGTCCTGAGCAGGTCCAGCCTGTGTTGGTTAGCCTGGAGAAGAGGAAGCAGGGGAGACTCTACTGCTCTGTTCAGCTCCCTGAAAGGAGGCTGCAGGGAAGTGAGAATTGGTCTCCTCTCCCAGGTAACAAGTGGTAGGACCAAAGGAGCCTCAGGAACCCTCAGTTCACTTGTAACAGTTGAGAAAATGGCAGATTTTTAAGAACTGACTCAAACTACCTGCTGAGGAGGCCTCCATTCTGGAGTAGGCAATTGTTTATCAGCAGTTATTTCACCTGTCTACAACTCAGGAGTCCTTTATCTTAACATTTTGAAATCTTGGTCAGTTTGTCTAACCGTAATACCTGTGTTGTGCCTTTTTTGCACTTATAGACCTTTTCAGTAAAATTATAGAAATATCTCTTGGAGGAGAAAACTAAGTATAGGACCACCTTGGTGTGTGTTATTTAAGGATGAAATCGATATTGTGAAGAATTATGTTTCACATTAAAGACAAACTTTAATTTCCTGTGGTTTCCTGATTTGTTGAAGTTGCCTCAGTGGTAAGAGGAGAGAGAAATTAGTATTCTCTGTCCTATCCTTGTGAAAGAAGGGGAACTCCCCATTTTTCTAGGTAAGACATACTTTTGACTAAAATAAACCATTGTAGAGTGGTCAGCTCTTGTAGGACAGGAAATAAAGGACACGTAATGTACAAGAACAAGTTTATGACCTTATTATTACAGTTACAGTTTATTGTATTTGTGCAGGCATTGCTATTTTGTATTAGCAGTGGCTACTTACATGTCAAAATTCTATTTAGGCTGTGTGACAAAGAGCAAAAGAGAAATGCTTTATACAACTTGGGCAATGATTTAGTGCTGTGACAAAATAGTTGACATTTACTTACTTGAACTAATGTGCACTTAAATCCTTTGCTGTTTCCTGTTGTTTTGCATGACTGGAGGAATCAGCAGTATGCCAAGACACACTCTGCTAAGTACATAAATTGGCACTGGAAATTAAGGACATTTCCTTTCTTAAATGCAGAAGAAAACAATCTACCTGCTGCAATCCATTCCAACTGAGCAGGGACCTTAATTAGGTGATTACAGAATATTTTGGAAGAAAAGCTGTTAATTACACATCAAAACAAGCAGGAGAAAGGAACTATCAATTCTTCCAAAAGAAGGAGAAGAAGAAAAAAAAGAGGATTGATAAGTAAAACAAGCTGTGCTGTTCTCATTCTTATGCTGTATTTGGCATAAAAATATGCTGGTGGAATTGATTTTTTCTTTCTTTTTTTGGAAGTACACATGGAAAACATATCAATTGTTTCCTGTTTCGTATTTTTGACTCAGACCTATATGAAAATTCCACAGTAACGCTACAAAACAAATACCCATGGAGTCTGATGAAAATTAATTAATTTTCACTGGCATATCAAAAGTGCAGCACTAAAAAATATCCATTTCCTTAGATTTGACCTGTGACATCAACAGTGCCTAGCTTGCTTATGTTTTTTGTTTGGCTAATATTGGTTTCAAATCTAAAAGCCTTTTGGGGGGATAATTATGAGCAGGTTTACTGGTTTTCTAAAATCTCTGTACTTATTCTCAGCACCCATTGCATGAGTGAGAATATTTAAAAGTGATACAAGGCTATTTATTTACAAGCAAAATAAACTTTTGGTAAGTTTTGAAGCAAAAAAAAAAAAAAAAAAAAGTGGAAATCACTTTCAGAGTGCTATCACTGATTTGTAAGAAAGCAGTCAGTAAAATGTTCAAGTTGTGTGTTACATCTAGAAATACCCTGAGTTATAAGAAGTAGTATTCTAGTTTGAAAATTGAATGTAAAGAATAACTGTATGTTTTCATAGTTGCTAGCCAATTAACCATATTGAGCTCAATAATGTTGACTACTGTTCTTATATACATTAGCTCTTAGAGTGCTTGGTTGTGAAATCCTGCCACAGCACACTAACTGTATTTAATAGGCTCTCCTTGTGAGCCTTCATTAAGGTTTTTTAATTGGTTCTTCTCCATTCAGCCCCTGCCCTCCCACAGCAATTACCAGAACTGTGAAAGAAAAAGCAAAGGCAAAGAATACTTGCCAAAAAAAAAAAAAAAAAAAGAAAAAAAGAAAAAAAAGAAAAGCTTATTCAAGAGCAGAAGATAATTTTCAGAACATTTGTAAGGCTTTAAAAAATTACAGGTTTTAAACTGGGACACGTTAATTCCTGTGCATGGTGGGACATTCTGCCAACACATACAGCCTGCCTCTTTCATGCCACTGCTTCAAAGTCTCCCAGATGCAAATATTTGCCTCCCTAACACATGGATGAATAGTGGGGAAGGGACAGTTCTGGACATTTTTTTCCTCATTTAAAACAACTCCCTGCTAATTTTACAGCATAAGGCAAAAATGAAAGATTTGACTTCATTAGACAGTGAAACATTTCATTTCTGTAAATGCAATGGCCTGAGATGTTATACTTAAGAGGAAATAAAGCCTCTGCCTTTGCAAAGTAAACTACAATGGATTTGGCAGCATTTTACACTTGCTTGCACAGCTGCAAATCAAGATGAAAAGACTTCCAATTCAAATTTGAAATCTTGTTTTTTTAACAAATCCAGTAATACCACAGAGGACTGATTTCCTGGCTTTATTCCAATGATATTTTTCTGACATACATTTGGCTGAGTGTTGTGCTTACACTTTCAATTTCATAAATTCTTTATTAAATACTAAAGAGCTGCTGATAGTTTTTACTACAGAGTAAAATAAAAATTACATTGAAATTTATTAAGTTTACTTAGTTCAGCTAGTGCTGTAAGCTATAGAATTGTACATTTTTATTAGAAGTATTTTATTCTTTCATCCATTTATAGGTATGCATAAAACATATTGTAATACAGCATCTGAAAAGAGAGGTTTTAGATAGACTTACTAATAGATCTGCTGGTGTTGAAAAAAATCAGTTTGCAGAAGGAAATATTGTTCTTTCAGCTCTTTCTTTTAAGTTGAGATTTAGCTTGCACTAACATTTAAGCTTGAATTGTACTGGACTCAGTTTTATTCCTGAGAGTTCCTTTGATATGGAGAAAGAACTATATCTCTGTTTGTTTTTACTGTTTTACAGTAGGCTCACATAGGTTCAATGGTCTTATATTTTAAAATATTCTTATCAATACTTTAGGTTATTGAACAAAACCTACATCGTGTTCATGAATGTAACATGTCAGATGATCTTTGAGCAGTATGCAGCATTCATGCATACCAAACATTAAAACATTCAGCACCTGTTTCCAGGTACTTCCCTGTGGGAGGGAATAATCCTGTGGCTCACCAGCTAAATACTGCAATTTTCTCTCAATGGACTCAGCAATTTAGTTCATTTTGAGACATGAACTAGAGTCATCTTGCATACCCTTTGTAAGTGTTCTGAGATTTCTCTTTGCCTATTGAAGAACACAGAACATATTTGTAAATTTTCCCCAGCATAGCATGATATAAAACTAAAAACTATAGGATGTGTGTGTCTTTTTTACCTTTTCTGTAACTCTGTGAGAAGTATCGATATTGCAAGCTATATAAATATCTATTTGTCATTTGTGTACCCTCTAGCAAATGAAGAAATCTTTAGAGCTGTAGAACAGATTTTAATGAGATCTTTTTTCCATGTAATGTCATCTACAAGCACATAGTGACTTTTATAGAATATGTTTCTCTGGTTCAGTGTATGCCTCATTCTGAACAAATGAGCTGGAGTCAAATCAGAAATGCAGATATCATTTTAATACCAAAAGCATAACTGCAGTGTAACCTCTAGCACAATACATCAGCCTTTAGCTTTCCACATGCTGTTGGAAGGTTGGTTTGAATGAAAAGCCCCAGGAAAACAGATCTTCCTCTGAGGAAGTTACATGCTGCTCAAAATAATTAAGAAACAGCTGCAGTTTCAGAGATTTTTCTCCAAGTCAATTGCCTGTGTCAGTTGCCACTTGCTTGTGGCTCTGCTGCCTCCCTTTCTGTGCCATAGTCCAGGGATTGGATGGTAACTCATAAAAACTCCAGATGCTGCCACCACCCTTCCCAAATTCAGCTTGGCAGCAGGAGTAACTGGCACCCAGTTCCAGGCTATCTTTAGATCTCCATTTTGGGACCCTTTTGGTCAGCAAAGTTCAGCTATGGCTACACATCAGCTGCTGGCAAAGGAAAAGAAAGGAATTTTTGTCTGTGATGAAATGGCTGTATATAGTTAGAACAAAGTATCAACACTTCGTTACTGTTACTGAGAACAGCCTTCAGGGCATTTTTATTGACTAAAAAAGCTGTAAAAAGAGCAGGGACCAGTTTAAGACCTCATGGGAGGTTTTGAGTTGTGTTAACTGAAAATCTTACTTGATTTCTATTTACTTCAGACACAACCAGGAGCCCCTGACAAACCTTCCATTGGAATTGGGGAGTCTGGGCCAGCTCTTGAGACAGAGAGCTCCAGACACCTTCCAAATCTTTAGAAAACACTGCAATTCACAGGTGCAGCCCATACTCAACACACAAGACACAGGACCCATTTACAGGAGGTGCTGGAGCATGTTACTCCTCCTCCTCCATCCAGAACTGGCCTCAGAATTGGAAAGCAACATCAACGTGGCAGTCAAGGGACTGCAGAAAGGCAGACCTTGTGCATAAAAGATTGCTCCTCAGTGTAAGCAGTGTTGTTGAAACTGGCCTAAAAGACAGAGCAGGAGCTGTGCTACACCCTGTTGACTTGCACCTCTGTGTCCTGTGCTCTGTGCTGTGCTCCATCACACAACAGCCCTCCAGGTTTCTCCCTCAGCTGCCCCAAAAAGGGTAGTATCCACACACAGTGGGTGGCTGGGAGACACAAGGAGCACTTGTGGAGTGGTAACTGACAAGTTTTATGGTGATTTTGCAGGGCCCATCTGAGGTGCTCCTGCCATCAGAAAATGTGTTGGAATTTGGGCTGGGCCCAACCAGGTATAACCACAGGTTTCCCTCATCCCTGTTTTCAGGGATGCTTGGTTCTCAGGAATTCCCAGTTAGGATACTTAGAACCATGAGAATGTGTTCAAAGAAGCCCAAGTTGCAGTAAGAGCCTCAATTCTGCTGGGTTCACACATCTGCTGTGCTCTGCAAAGATTCCTTCTTCCTGGAACAGCAAATGTCAGTGATGGGACCTCAGTGAAATGAACACCAAAATTACCTCAGTAACCAAATGTAATAATTTACACATCTCTGAGCACCTTCCCTGTTCAGGAGCCCTCACCCAACCCCCCTGGAGGGAACCAGCCCTTGCCAAAGGCCTTTCACACCACCAGACCTCTGCAAAGGGCTGTGCCATTGATGCTCCCTGGCATCAAGTAATCAGGGTTGTGGCACTTTCTCATTTCCACTGTGCCCCAGGCAATCCATGCCTGAGAAGAGGGACGCAGGCAGAATGAGAAGGGGATGGCAGATGGCAAATTGAACACGAGCCAGCAGTGCCCTGGCAGCCAGGAGGGCCACCCCTGTCCTTGGGACATCAGGGACAGCATCAGCTGGGCAAGGGAGGGGATTGTCCTGCCCTGCTCTGCTCTGGGGCAGCCTCACCTCCAGGGCTGGGGGCAGCTCTGGGGGCCACAACAGCCCAAGGTGAGGACACAGAGTGTCCAAAGGAGGCCACAAGGATGGGGAAGGGCTTGAGGAGAAGCTGTTTGAGGAGCAACTGAGGTCACTTGGTCTGTTCAGCCTGGAGGACACTGAGGGGAGAGCTCAGGGCAGTTGCAGCTCCCTTGTGAGGGGAGGAGCAGGGGCAGGCACTGATCTCTGCTCTGCGGTGACAGTGACAGGACCTGAGGGAAGGGACTGAGGCTGTGTCAGGGCAGGTTTAGGTTGGGTATCAGGAAAAGGTTCTTCACCCAGAGAGTGCTGAGCACTGGAACAGGGTCCCAGGGAAGTGGTCACAGCACCAGCCTGATGGAGGCATCTAAGGAGGCATTTGCACAACGCTCTCAAGATACACAGTGTGATTTTGGGGGGTGTCTGTGCAGTGCCAGAAGCTGGACTTGATCATCTTTTGGTTCCTCTCCAACTCAGCATATTCCACAACTCCATGAACAGAATTATCTCTCAGCCCTCCCTCCTCAGAGACGCTCCAGCCTCTTCTCCTCTCTCTGCCAGACGAGCCCCACACCTCTCTCAGGACAATCCTGAGGAGCCCAAAGGCAAACCCAACCCACCAGGTGAGATGAAAACATCACTTCCTTCGACTTGGGAACACGTAATCCCTAATTCCCCCTAAGGACACCAATGGCCACAACACCACACGGGGGCTTGTCGCCCGCCAGGTATCCCCAGCGGGATGTTCCCCCGGCGGGGACACCCGGCCCGGCTGTCCCCCCACGGGGGAAGGTCCCCGTCCTGTCCCACCCTCACAACATGGAGGCGGCACCGTGAGGGGAGGGTGTCCGCCCCGGCGCGCTTTACGGCAGGGCGGCGCGGCAGTGTCGCGCGGCGGCGGCGCGGCAGACGGCAAGCTCGGTGGGGCCGCACGTGTGGAGAGCGGAGAGTGAGGGCGGCGGGCCCGGGGTGGGCTCTGAGGGGAGCGGAGACCTCGGGAGTGCGTGGCCGCGCCTCTCTAAGCCTCCCTGAGCCTTCCTACATGTGCTTCTGGTGCCCCACGGTGCGCTGAGAGGGTTTGAGTTCGCTGTGGCTGTTTATTCCTGGCAGGGTGGGGTAATGCTGTCTCTGGCTCTGTCTCGCTCCGTTTGCAGTGTGGCCGCGATGGAGAGCAAGGGTAAAAAGAAGTTCGTGGGCAAGAGTGGGAAAGGACCTCGTGGAAAAGCGCCGCCCGGGAAAAGGAGGTTTAAAAAGGATAATGGTAAGAAGGGGGAAGGGTCGTCAGTAGGAGGTTTGACTGGGTGGTTGTGGTTGTGTACTGGCTTATTTGGAGGGGGTATTTTGTGGGTTTTTGTTTTGTTAGGGTTTTGGGGTTTTTTTTTTCTTTTGTTTGGGTTTTTTTGGGGTTTTTTGTTTGTTTGTTGTGGGGTTTTTGGGTTGTTTTTTATTTTTGTTTTTGGGGGGTTTTTTATTTTTTGGTTTTTGTTTGTTGTTTGGTGTTGCGGGGTTTTTGGGTTTTTTGTTTGTTTTGTTTTTAGTTTGGGGTTTTTTTGTTGTTGCTTTTCGGTTTTGTTTGTTTGTGTTGGTTGGTTGGTTGGTTGGTTGGTTGGTTTTTTCGTTGTCGTTGCTATAGTTTTGGGGGTATTTTTGGTTTGTTTGTTTCTTTTCCCTCCCCTGGTAAATTCCTATTTCGAAACAACCCGTTTGCCAGTTGAACAACAAGAAATGTATGTTGTCTGCCTGTATTTCAATAAGACTTTTGACAGCCTCTTTTCTCCTTTGAGACCCTCACAGGGGGCGAATTAAGGGCTGCAGGAACAATTAGTGAGGTGGAACAGGAACTGTCTGAAGGGCCCGGGCTCTGCTGTGCCCTTGGGAGATTTTATCAATCTGGGGGTCAGTGCAGGGCCGAGTTGGGTCCAGCAGCTTCATGGGGGAGCTGTTTGATGGGGCAGAGGGCAGAATATTCAGATTTACCTGTGACGCAGAACTGAGTGGGTGTTGGGGGCACCAGAGGGTCGTGCTGCCCTCCTGGGAGATGTCAGCAGGGAGGAGGAATGGGCTGGCAGATCCCTGGTGGAATTCATCAGGGGGCAAAGAAGTCCTGCAGCTTGCGGGGAGCAGCTCCCTGCACTCAAAAATCCTGGGGAGAGCCCAGAGGGGATCAGAGCAGAGCAGGAGCCAGCAGTGAGCTGTGGTGGGCTGCACTGGGAGGAGAGTTCTGATCCCTGCTTTCCCCTCAGCCCTGGCCAGCCTTCACCTGCAGTGTTGTGCCCCAGCTCTGCCTCTGCAGTGCCACAGGGATACAGACATGCTGGAGAGGGCCCAGAGAAGGGCTGCAAGGGTGATAAAGGGACCAGGGCATCTTTCTGAGACACCTGGGTCAGTTCAGGCTGTCCCAGAGAGGATCTGCTCAGGGTGTGCAGGTGTCTGAAGGGAGGGCTCAAAGACAGAGATGGGCTTTTTCTGGTAATTTTTTTCTAGGACCAGAGAACAGTGGGCACAAACTAAACCACAGGAGTTTCCTTCTCAATATCAGGAAACCTTTTTTACTCCTGGAGTGGCTGTGCCCAGGCACAGGTTTCCCAGGGACATGGTGGAGTCAAAAGCCACCCAGACGTGGTCCTGGGCAGGTGGTTTTAGGTGGTCCTGTGTGAGCAGGAGGGTTGGACCAGGTGGGTTTGAGAGGTGCCCTCCAACCACAGCCATCCTGTAACTCTGTCCTATATTCAGAAACACTCTACTGACTGTGTGAGCCACTGACTTGCTGAAATGCTTTAGACAGGTTGCATTGCAAGCCCTTAATCTCTGTTTGAATTCAAAATATAAAATATTCTCAGCCCTTAATCTCTGTTTGGCTCACCTAAAATGTTCTCAGTTTAAAAAATTTAAAGTTGATAACCTTTTGATTCTAGATTTGGCATTCCTACACATTAAGACAGAATTATCTGAGAGGTGAAGCTGGGTGGGAACCTGCTGTGGGTTAGGATTGAGGAGATGCCTTCCACTGCTGTCTTAGAACAGTTGATGTTGAAACAGCTCTGATCATGAGCTATGAAAGTGTGGGAATTTGGGGGTTGATGACTTTGATGTCAGGGATAGTGAAGTGTTTAATGTAGAATAATCCTTTTTATGCCTGAGCTGTTACAGAGCTGCCCAGAAAACAACGCCTGGGCAGAACTTCCCCAGAGAAAACTTAAAACTTACACACCCAGGGGCTGTGGTGAAAACACCAGCTTTGAGAAGCACATAAGAATTCTTGTTAAACACAGAATTATTATTACAAAGTAGTTTAATTCTTGTTACAGCAATTTTTTATTTTTTTTTTAAATTTTGAAGCAACAACAGTTGTATGACAGCATTTTAATTTCTGTTGTGTTGGTTAATAGATTCAGGTCCAGCAAAGAAAGTCTTTAACAAAGGAGATGGGGAAGAAAAGCCTAAATCCGTTTCCAAGAAATTTTTTAAAGCACAGGTAAAACCTGGAAATGCTACTGTCAAACAGTTCAAGAATAATCAGCAACCAGAAAAGTTTGGAAAGAAGAGAAAACTCCAAGATGCTGAAGAGGGAGGTGAGCAGATTTTTAAGCCTGGATGTCAAGGGAAGACAGGTTTTGGGAAACAAAAATCTTGTTCTTGTTCATCAAGATCTTCCTCTTTCTGTCTGCCTTTCCAAATTGGCTGAATAATTCCAGATCTTCTTCCTGTTTAATCTTTGCTGTGGGAAAAATGACTTCACTTGACTAAACCTGAGGCTGAAGTAATGAATTTGAAATTTTCTTGGAAGTCAAAAGTAAAGGAACAGTAGCAAGTTTAAAAATTGTCATAGCATCCTAAAGCTGTGTTTATTTTAATGGTTGCGTTAAGTGGTTAGCTGGAAACTGGCAATTGTTACACTTTTGTGATTTGCTAACACAGAGCTTTTCTAACTGTGTTTTGGGCTGTTCTAAAAGCACTTGCTATGAGCTTTGGAGTAGAAATTCATGAAACAAAGTTGATTATTTTTATACATCGTTCCCTTTCTGTGATCCAGACTATCTCAAAGGATCATATCCTTTAAGAGAAAAAAAAAAGCATAATGAATGTTAACACTGCTTTTACATTTTACAGCTTTTTTTTTTATTATTTCTGGTCTTTATACAGAAAGCGTAAATAGTTGTCTGCTTTTATTATGTTTAATGGATTTCTTTTTCAGAACAATTTCTTCTGCTTGAGATCTTCATCTTTTCCTGTCCTCTCCTCTAAAGTAAAGCCCTACTAGGGCAGTTAATCAGTGTAAAAATGAGGACTGTGCTCTTAAATGAGGGGTTCTGAAGTTCTGCAAAAATGTCATTTGTTTGAAGGAGAGTAGATTATGTTGAGTATTTTATTATTGCTGTTCTTGCATGTTTGCAGGCTGGATTCAGGTGGAATATGCACTAGATGTCTGAAAATCTAGTAACAGTAGAATGTTTTTATTAGGCTGCTTTAAAAAAAAAGGAAATCCACAGCAAACCTTTAAGTGTTTTTCATTAGAGTAAATTAAAGCCTCCGTGTATTGCACTGCTCTCGAAGCATCACAAGTTTTTCTTGTCACTGTTGCTTTAGGAGGGTGATATAAAAATCAGTAAATTGCTTTGTGAAAAGGAAAGCATGGGTTAAATACCATGCTGCTAAATGCCAATGAGCAATACTTCTAAGCTCTAAAAATTCAAGGGAGTGTCTTTAAAGCATAACTTGTGGCCCTTTTATGAAGTTATTTTGCCCAGGTTTGTTGTGTGGCAGTGTACAGTGGTTGTATAGCAAAATGCCATGCTTAAGGAATTTCACTTGGAGTAAAAAGATTGGGCATGTAAAAAGGGTTTAACTTTTTCCTTTTTTGAGTTTTCAGATAGATACCTTTGAGTTAGTGTTCTCCTTTAGGATGAGGGAAAAGGTGTGTGTGAATTAAAAGTGAATTAAAGCAGGAGGATTACTGGGGCAGCCATGGCTGCTAAGTACATCTTCAATCAATTTTCAGGCTGTTTAAGAGATCTGTCATGCACCCTGTGACAGTTTTGAGGAAAATTAATTGTGTGCCTTGTTCTTCCAGTGTCTAGAAGCAGTGATTGCTGGCTTAGCACACTTAATTAAGATTTGTGGTTTCATCTTAGCTGGCTGGGCGGCTGCATGCAAAGGTCCTGAATCATTAGCAATTCAAGTCATAAAACTGCCACAGTTCAGACTGGGAAAGAGTTCTGTTGCTGCTCTTTTATTGACTGTAGAAAATATGTTTATTTTTGTCCTAAGGATCAGATTCTAAGAAGCCAAAATGGAGTGACTTCAAAAAGAAAAAGAAGGAGTTAAAGCAAACCCGACAAACTAATGAAAAAAGTAATTATGACATAATTGTAAAATCAAAACAAATATGGGAAAGCATGAGAAGGTAATGATTTTTTTTTCTTTCACTCTGTTGACTTCTAGTCATAAATTGCCAGAATTTATGCTTCTTTCTCATTTTGTAATTATATAAAACTGTATTTCCAAACTGAATCTCTTTGAGTGAACAGTAACACTGCATGCAATTTTGTAGGCAGTTCAAACAGAATATGGTAATGCATGGTCCTAAGAGTATCTGGATTGAGCTTGTATTTTAGGCTAAAATTTATAAATTTGTGAGTAATTGCTTAAGAAATTGTCTTTTTTGTTGTTGTTTTGAACTCTGAAGTACAGAGCATGCACTGATTCACCCTGATCCTGCATGAGTTTTTTGTGTAGGTTCATTGTCTCTTGAGGGTGTAATTCTAGAACTGGGGCCCCATGTCAGCAAGAAAAGTTAATTTTGCTTGTTCTAAACGTTTGTGCTTTGCAACTCTGCGAATTTGAATTTATGTTTTTTAAAAAAAATTTTACTAAAGATAAAACCAAAACCAAAACAAAAAACCACAAAAAAAAAAAAAAAAAAAAAAAAAAAAAAAAAAAAAAAAAAAAAAAAAAAAAAAAAAAAAACAAAAAAAAAAAAAAAACAACACCAACAAAACAAAAAACCAACCAAACAAAAAAACCTTAAACTGTGGAATTCTGCTTTGATTTCCACGAACTGAAACAGCTCAATCACATCTCTGTTCAGGGTTAATGAAGGACAGTGTAAATTTGGATTGGCAGAAGCCAACCTGGTTTTTTTTTGTACTGTCTTGCTTCTTAAATTATAGGTATAAGTGTATTGTGCTACAAAAAAAGCTGCTTCTTCAATTAGAATTGTTTTTCTAGGTTTGGGTTTTTTTCTTTGCTTGTAGGAAAAAATGTGATAAGGAGAAACGAGAAAAGCTGATGAATGAACTACAGAAGCTTCTTCATGGGAAAATTAAAAATGTAAGAAAAGACTAATGGCAGAATGCATAAATCACAAAATCTTCTTTAAAGAATGGTGAAACTGTGAGTAAAAAGAACAAAAACAGGGCTGAAAGGCTGCATCTGCCCACCTGTATTTTGGGACAGATGTCCTGGGATGGTTTGTCTGTCAGCTGGCTGTTGTAAAAGGATGCCAAGTATCTTTAGTCCTGTGAAATTTGATGTTAGCTGGGGTTCAGGAACTCAGGTTTGATTAGTCACAACTAATTAGTTGCAATTTTCTAGGGAAGTTAGTGTCCTCGTGCTTAATTATACTAAGCAGTCTTTCTGCTTTATTCTTGAAGTGTATAAATTTGCAGTGGAGAACATGTTGAGCTTTTCCTAGTCCATGCTGAAGTGGAGCTGTTTCATCACACTTGCTCCGAAATTATAAAGAAGAGGAGCAAAATGGAGAAACCATCTAATGGTTTTATTTCAGAATGAAAAACCTTAATGCATGTCCTTAATTGTCAGCAGCTGTTGTATTTTCTTAGAGTACTTGTGGAGGGAAAAAAAAACATAAGTCTTGGTTTGTTACAACCAGGTAATTGCTTTTCTAATTTTGTAATTGGTATTACAAGTGGCATGAAACTATACCAGAGAGCACATGCATTAAAATAATCATGGTGCACACTGTTTTTTGAAGGGCCTAAAGTAATGAGATCTCTCTGTCCTTCAGCTGGCCTTTGCACATGATTCAACCCGAGTGATCCAGTGCTTTATTCAGTATGGTAATGAGAAGCAAAGGCAAGAGACATTTGAGGAACTGAAAGGTATTCTCATTTTACTTACATGTTTCTGTGTTGTGGTTAGGATGCATTTAAACAAGCCAGGTTGTTTTCTCTTGAGTATTTTTTTTTTTTTTTCTGAACTGATGCATCATTTCTAGTCAACTCTTTATACTTATTTAAATAATGACGTATTGTTTTATAGAGTTAATGCAGCGAAAAATAGACCTGCTGAATGCTTCTCCTTTCTTTTAGGTAGCCTGGTAGAGTTGAGCAAGTCAAAATATTCCAGAAATATTGTGAAGAAATTTCTTATGTATGGGTGAGTATCCAGTGAATTTGCTCATCAGCGTTGTCTTGTTTCATTTCCAGTGTGAAATGCTGCTTCTTAATCTGTAGTGGATTGATCAGGAATAAAAAATATGTCTCTGGAAACATCTTTGTGATATTATGGACTAAAATACTGCTAACAGTATTTTTTCCTTTTACAAGAAGTAAGCTAATGCTGGAAAACATGACAAAAAAATGGTTAGATGTATGCTCAGGGTTGATCTTTGCTGTATTTAAAACACTGGCTTTTAAAAATTTTCTTTGCTAAGCATTTAAGGATGGCATTTGTTATTCCCTGGAATTTATTCACTGTTTACTTTCCCTCAAAATGCCTTACCATTTCTCCACATTCCTGGCTTTCTTTACTTATTTTTCCCAAGTGCCATAAGGCTGATTCAGATTCATAAATTTCATTGTTGCTATTATAAAACTTACTACCTAAATGTATTTCTAAAAACTATCAATAGGTAATCTTATCTCTGTAAGTTTTAACTCTCGCTATTTCCTGTATTTCCCTGTAAAACAGGACAAAAGCACAAGTTGCAGAAATAATAAAAAGTTTTAAAGGCCAGGTGAGAAAAATGCTCCGTCACGCCGAGGCATCTGCTGTGGTGGAATTTGCATATAATGACAAAGCTATTCTGGAGCAGAGGAATATGCTGACAGAAGAACTGTATGGGAACACTTTCCAGGTTTACAAGGTGGTATTTCAATATTTTGTGGTTTAAAATAGTTTAGCCTGTAAGGTGTTGTGTTAGTAGTGCCTTACCTATCTTACCTACTGTTTCTTTTGATTACATTTCTTTCTGTCAGCTGTCCAAAGGTAGCCTAGTTCAGCATGTTTAAATGTAATGATTACGTACACATTTCTAGTTTAGATGAAATTGTTGTGAGTTTTTTTAGTCTTAACTATGTAAAATATGTTATGTTTATGTGTGAGCTTGCTGTGCTCATCCAAGACAGTTTGTTCTTCTATAGTTTCAGTTTTCATAGTGTCTAGGCTAAAATTAATCCTTACTGAGGTAAGATTTAAGCGTAATTCTTCATTAATACTGTAGATGAGTCTTGTGTCGTACCTTATGTCTTGTGAGAACTCGATTGTGGGCAGAATGGGCCAGTATCCACACAGAGTATTCCATTTAGGCTTAATTTTTCTCTGTGTTCTCTTCTGTGGAGACTGTAGTACTTGAGTCCAAACTCCACAAAAACCCTGGTCTATGGTAGATCCTCAGCAGGAAGTTGGAACCTTCTTAAAAACTACAACCTCTCTGCTTTTGAATTCCGTTTTAAATTTTTGCTGACTTGGAAAGTTAGTATCCATTAGGGTTAGGAATTTTGCTACAAAGTACAGAACTGTTTACACAATTATTAACTCCACTCCATAGATTTTTTTCCTCCTGTTCACTTATACCCAATATTTCTGTTAAAATCATCTTAAGAAATTAACATCTTATTTCTGAACCTGTATTTTTCTTAATGGCTTATTATAGGTTTTAGTTAGGCATTTTTCCAACAATGAGTAGTAGAGAGGCATGTTTGTTGTGATTATGGGCTGTAATTTGCACTGAGGGTCAAACAGCCCATGAAATCAAGTGCAGTGTTACCTTCCATCATTCTGGTGTTTTTGGCATAAGTGCTTTTAAGTAGCCATACCTTGTGGTGCAAACCAAGATTCAGCACAATGTAGTTTATAAAAAATTGAAATGTAGTCTTTAAAAAGTAGCAGGGATGATTTAAAAAATATTTATTCTCATTGTCTTTCCAGTCAGACTTCTAACAGCAGATTATTTTAAAAGACTTACTAGTGTAATTCTTTTGTTAAGATACAAGTATTTCTGTGTGTAAGGTGTATGGTGGATATTCCTCCTCTCTGCTGTTCCTGAACTGGAATTTCCTGGGCCTTTTTTAGCTTCCCAGTTCATTGACTTGTTTTATTGCCCTCTGATGTGTGCATAGAGCAGGATTTCTGCTTAGCTCAGGAGCAACTTAACACAGTACCAGTTTTGTGTGTTTTGCCTTGTGTCTGGCATGAAGAGCTGATATAACTGGCAAAAAGCAGCTCAGCTTATAGAAGTGAGTTTTGTTAGCTAATGAGGAATATTTGATTTATAGAAACTGAAGTTTACAGCTTCTGGCATATTCAGAAAAGGCAGCTTTTTGGTTTTTTAATTGAAAAAAATTGTTAGCTTTGTAGAAAATTCATTTTGTTTTTGCTATTCGTGACATTTGACTGTAAAAGGGTCAAAGCATCGTAATTTTTTTATGAACTCTGATACTCTGCTGGTACAATTAAACCTCTGACTGTATTAATTTCAGACACCAGCTGCCCCAACACTGGATAAAGTGCTAGAAGCTCAGCCTGAAAAGAGAGAGTCTATCTTGGATGAAATGAAGCAGATTCTTACACCAATGGCACAAAAGTAAGGACAAACGTTGGCTGAAGGTGTGACAATCTAGCACAAACCAGCTTGTTTTTGACATACAAACAATGACACTGGTATATTTATATAAGTTCTGGTATATTTATAAGACAACAGTGATACTTTTTTAAGCTGTAATGTTGCTGTGCTGAGTAGTCTATGGATTTGTCGCAGGTGTCATAATGAATATCTTACCTTAATTTTGATCTCTGCTTTTATGAATTAAAGTGTCCTCTGTCCCAGTCAGACGACTGGTGGAAATGTTGCACTGTGATGAATTTCCATAATGCATTATTAGATATGATTCCCCAGTGGTAAAATACCTATTTATGGTAAAATAGGTTCTATAATTTTTAAGTTTTGGTAGTATCTTCCAGGCATTGTAAATGTTAAACATTGGAATCCAAAATGCGTCCTGTGTTTTTTGCTCACTGCACTGCCTAGCTTTTTAAAAAACAAATGAGGTATTGCTAGCATAGTTTAAAATGGTTGTTTGTGGGGAACTTGTTGTTTATTTTCATCTGTCCAAATACAGAGAGGCGGTGATAAAGCACTCCCTGGTACATAAAGTATTTTTGGACTTTTTCACTCATGCTCTTCCAAAGCAAAGATCTGTAAGTATGTTTATTTTGCTTTTTGTCTTCTTTTCCCTTTCCCTAGAATGTTGGTTTTTTTTTTATCTTGTGAAAATGTAATAAGTAAACTAGAAAAAAATGAAGATCTTTCATTGATAAGAGTTCTACACATCTGGTGATTCTAGACAGATGATTGGAGAGTGGTGTTGTATGGAGATTTATAGTCACAGTGAACTTTCACAATACTGTTGGTGATACTTGAATTTCTTTTTAAAAAAATGAGATGACTATGATGTTTCCTGTCTTCCTGCTAAGTGATCCTTCTCAGTAGCTGGGGAATAATTAAAGTGAGGACCATTGCTTGCAGTGGTCCAGCTTTCCAGTGTGTAGTTTCTTAACCACTTGCAGTGATTGTCCAGAAATCTCTTGACCAAAATACAGTGAGATTGTCCCTTCTGTCAGCAACTAAACTTTTGTCTGCTGTATCTGTATTAAGTTGCAGGTTGAAAATTATATCAGACATTCTTGTATTTAGGCCTAAATCCATCTGTGTGATGTGACATTAAGCTGGTGTCCTGTTTGGCTTTAGCTGTCTTCAGGGTGTGTCCATCAGCCTCACCTTGGTTCTGCAGCTCAGAACCATCTCACTTCAAGTCAGGCAGAGCCTTCTAAACTTGCTGTCTCATGCCTCTTTCTGCCAGACCAGACTCCTGAATTCTCCTTTGTCACTGTTAATGAACCCAAAGGGTAGTGAAGTGGACTGTTTGTGTACCATTCTGAGTCCCGATCTTCAGAGCCCAGAGCATTCTGCATGGCTTCATGCAATGCTGTTCCTGAGAATGCTTCTGGATTCTCAGGAATCAGGGGAATAAGGGAATATCTCCTTGCTTGGCTTTCTGTGCAAATGTGCTGATATATGGATATTCTCCTTGGAGTTTGGAAGCCTCTTCAGCAAATCTCTTCCTGCCTGTGCTTACAGCCAGTGACACGAATTGTGTTGTGGCTGAGCAGTTTGTGAGTGACTGGTAAAATGCTTGGAGCCTTTGGCTATAGAGCAAGAACAACTTGGGATAGAAAGGGGTATAGGTGGGAGCTACATTTGAAGGAAATCTATTGGATAATAACAGAAGTAGTATCTACCCAAGTAGCTGTGATATTTTTTTTTTGGCTGATGGTATTGTGAGATAGCTTCAGAAAACCTTATTCCTTTGATATGAAGACACAACTTTTGGCTGTGTCTTGTAACATCTGATTTATAACATAACCTGGTGAGTAAATGACTTTTTAGTTCTTCGTACTTGCTGGCCAGTACTCTGTATGTGTGAATATGCACCAGCTTCATATTTTTTCCTAAATTAATGGTTGTCTTTTTCTCTAATTTCTGTCTCAGTTCTGAGCACCCTTTCTTGATTTTTTTGTAGTAGGGCAGCTGACAAGCTTCAATACAGTTGTGATTTCATGGCATGAATATGATGAAGTGTAGTTTTAAGAGGAGAAAACATCTGTCATTTACTATCTTTTGGACTCCTCTTGAGGCAGTTTTTCATAGCTCAGGGAAAAATAAGAGTGGTTCTGTAGAGCCAGTGATGCAGTGTAGTGTGGGCAGACAAAATAATTCTTCTAGGCCTTTGCTCACCTCCCTTGAGTTCCTCAAGCCTTTCCTTTCATCTTTTTTTGCTTTATCACCTTTCCTTCCTTAGGAAATGATAGAAGCCATCAGAGAGGCTGTCATCTACCTAGCACACACTCACGATGGGGCCCGAGTGGCAATGCACTGTTTGTGGCATGGAACCCCCAAGGTAACATTTGGTTTCCCTCCACTTTGTCCTCTCTGGCTGCCCACACAGGTCCTTCTGCTTGTACACATCTTCATGCAGTTAAAAATTAGAGAGCAGGGTTGAAAACTGGCCTCTCTTTAGCTGTTGGCAAACTTAAGCAGTATTTTTTTGTGAATCAAATGCTTTCGTTGAAACTTTTATAGTGGAAGTGTCTCATTTTATTTTTAGCAGAGGTTTTAGCACTGACACATGGACCCATTTTTCCATGTGTCAGTGGAAAATTATTTTCCTTAACCAATTAAGGTTATGGGCATTTCATTTTTCTCATGAATTTTTAATATAAGTGAAATTGACAGCAGGGAGAGGACAGCAAAGAAATCTTAATATGAAACCTTATATGAAAGCCTTCCTTGGCTTTGGAATGCCAAGACTTACAAAATGTTATAGGAAGTGTGTTTTGGTTTCATCTGCTGATACAGTACCCAGAAATACTTTTGGTGTCATGTATGTCATCACATCTTGGAAATACTGTAATGCCTCCTATGTTTTTCTGTATTAAAAAATAAAAAAGACAACTTATTAAAATAGTCCACTCATTAATGAATACAGAAAAAAATATTAAGTTCCCAGGACTAGGCATAGTAATGGATCTAAAGAAGACTGAGCAATGATTGCAAGAGCCAAAAATACGGGAGGGAACTTTGTGACAAAATATTCTTACTAGTAATAGGGGTTTAAACCAAGCCAGTTTCAGGTCCTGTTGAATATGTTTCCTTCCAAATGAAGAGATGAACTGCATACTTCCTTGATTAATGGACAAAATATGAGTGAACATATGTGGCGATTTGGGGATTTTTGTTTGCTGTGTTGTTTTCCAAGTTTTCCTGAGATCTCCCATTGGTGATCTGGACTTGTAAATATATTACAGGATCTCTTTGGGATCAAATCACAATTAATGTTTAACTTTTCACACTGGTTCTAGGTGTAAACTAATATATGAGTCTTTGGTGGATGCCTTTGCTTTAGAAAGCAAATTGAAGATTATCTTTTTGAAGGGTGTAAATAACAGTTTAGTTACTCAGAATCACTGGTATTCTAGGCTCATTCAAGTTTCCCCTTTCCTTTTGGATAGGACAGAAAAGTCATTGTGAAAACTATGAAGACGTATATTGAAAAAATAGCCACGGTGAGTGTTCATTAAGCATTTATTTCATAGTCTCTGAAGCTAGGGATTTGATAGAGGCTAGCTTGAATCTTCTTTGGTACTGAGAACAACTCTGAGATGTTGCTAAAACCAGTCTTATAATAGCAGTGATATATTAGATAATATAAAATAATTTAACTGCATGGAATATTTAGAGACACACCAAGAAGATTTGTTGTGAGCACTACATGTAGTGCTGTGCCTCGTTATGGCTGAGTTCATTATTATTCCTCAGTTTTCTTTCTACTTATTTTTTGTTGATCCCAACTTGGTATTGCATCTTCATGTGGCTCATTGGTTAATTCTCCTGGATTGGGAATAAAACAAGCTGTATAAAGAAACAGAAGAAAAATCAAGATGTGTTGGAGATGTCATTGAAAAGGCTATTTCAACATGGGTGTGAAGATGTTCAATATTTTTTTCAAGTCAAGAAGCTTCAAAATACATTGGCATACAATGGAAGAATTCTGTTTTATTTTTTAATTGATAACATGTGTTTGGAGACTGCAGCACCAGCAGAGTAACAGTTGAAACCAGATTTCATGGAGTTGGGCGAAACTGCAGCTGTAAAGAAGAGCTTTTTAAACTTCCCTTCCTGGTTGCTGTGGGGTTTTTTATTTGCTAATAGTTACTGTGGTCTCAATCAGTGGCCTTCAAGCATTTTGATAAAATCCTAGTTGTGCATCCTCAATACATATATTTATGTATAAATTACATGGTGCACCTTATAAAACATACACAGAATTAGAAAATTTGAAAGGATGAGATAAAAATAACCAGAGGCTATTTTTATTTTTTTATTAATGGTGCCAAAAATTATTTTCTTTCTGCACCACAATGGATTGTCATGTGCAACCCACTTTGAGGGCCACTGGTCTAGGCAATGTTTATCTCCATAATTTTCCACCAGAATAAATGATTTGTTTCATTTTATTGATTATGTATTATATGGAAATATGAGACAGTGGGTAAATAACACCCGACACAACACTGGAGCACAGAAGATCTGGCTGCACTTTGATGTAGACATAAAAATGACATAAAAGTGAATTTGGTTGTGCCCTTTTGAGTGGGAGTTCATCTCCAGCAGTGCAGTATAGACTCTATGGCTCATAGCAGAGATACAATCTCCAGAAACACTGTATGTGACTTAGTTCAGTTTTAAGCAAATCTACAATAGAAATAAAGTCTGTATGTAATGTAATGTAGGGAAAATACTACGATTTCAAATGCTGATAATACAGTAGGATTAGGTTAATAATTTGAATGTGATAAAACAGTATTTCCACTTGAAGTGGAAGATCTACCTTTGTTTTAACAACATATTTCTATTAACAAGCCTTGCTTTTAGAGAAACCTAAATGTCGGAATTCTCTCATTCTATGACAGTAGTCAGAATTTGCTTGTGCTTCCTGTTGTCTTATGTTTGAGACAAACCCTCAGAAATCCTGATTCTAAGTCAGTATATTCGTAAAAAAATGACTGCATGTGGTTTCTGATGTCTCATCTTTGCAGGGTGAATTTTCTCATCTGGTCTTACTGGCAGCATTTGATTGCATTGATGACACCAAACTTGTGAAGCAGTTGATTATATCAGTAAGTAATTGAATTTGTCCTAAAATAGTATATTAAATAGTGTCAAAGTGTTTGTCAGTGTATAGGAGGATGAAAGTAGGGATCCATCTGCTTTTTTATACTATTTAGATACTTCCCATCTTTTCTCTTTCATGACATTTATGTGTCATGATTAGTTTTTTCTTCTCCTAGCATACCTTAGCACTTTCATACATCGTTTTAATTATTCATTTGAATTAATTTTTAAGATAGGTTCAGTGCTTGCTGAATTTTTTCCTTTTAGTACTCGTTCATTCTGGAGAAAGGGTGACTGGAGTTTCTTTAAAGTCAATGTCTTTTATCATAGAAGCTTGAGCTCTGCTGGTATTTCTATAGATTAAATTGGTGAAAAACTTCAAAATTATGATGTTACCTTATTGATTTTACAACTGGGAATAAGGTATTATCCATCCCAGCTAGCTCAGTTGCCACACAGAGGTGATGGAATGTTTACTATTTGGTCATCCTGCCACACCAATCTGGACAGAAAATGGAAAACAAGGTGTGGCCTTTGCACATACACAATTGGCCCATCAGGGCTTACGTGAGGTCAAGAATGTGGAAAGGATGGCAGGAAAAGGAAAAAAAAATAGGATTGAAACCAGCTCTTCAGATAGTGAATGAAAATTGCTAGTAGATGGTGAGGTGGAAACTAATATTTAAAATTACTTCAAAGAGCAGTTAGACTTGAAAAATACCTTATAGAGGTTGTCATTCTGTCCATAAAATAATTTAGCTTTAGGAAGGTAAAAGTCTAGTAAGACTTGAGGGGGAGAAAAAGCAAAGGGGTTTTTGTAGTTTTGTTGTTTTGGGGGCGTTTTTGTTGGTCTGGAGGGGTTTTTTGGTAGTATTGCAAAATTCGTCATTTATGTGGGTTTAGAGTGTGGCTGAGAATTTGTAGGTAAAAGAGGGTTTTAAGCTCTTTAAATCCTCTTGAGGAAAGTCTTTTATCATCATCTCTCAGGTCCACAAAATCTTAATCGTGGACCAAAGTCTGTGTTTGGTGATTTGAACTTTTGTGTGTGATTGGAGCTGTACATTGAGCACGTGGCATGTGTAAGGATTTGGGCAGATTTTAGCACAAAATCCCTCTCTTTCCTGAGGACTCCAAAAAGATGGAGACATTACCAACAAGAGATAGCATGTCTCTGTCATTTAGAGTTTCTCCTGGTGCTTTTTCACAGTTCTGATACTGATAGTGACCAAGAACTGTTACCTAAATGATGTTTTGTTGTGGTTTGTTTACTCTCATAGGAAATAAAGGCTTCTTTGCCCGATATCATAAACAACAAATATGGAAAGAAGGTCTTGTTGTACTTGCTAAGTCCTAGAGATCCTGCACATTTTGTTCCAGAAATCATCACACTTCTGCAGCAGGGAGATGGAAATGCCTATAGGTAACTCAGATGTGAAGGTTACATGTTTTTTTCTTAAGAGTCCAGAAGAAGTCATGTAACTTTTTCTCATTATTTAATTTCAACTTTTCTTCATAATAAATCTAAGGAACGTAATGATATATAAATAATACATTTGCCCCTTTTGTGAAGGGCAAATATTGTGGTATATTTTGTATGTAAGCTCATATATCGAATTTAGTGTAGAAGAAAATCTGTAATATGCATTACTGGTGCTCGGGGTAGCATAAAAGTATATCTCAAAATCTAGCAATAAAAATGGAAATAGTTAATTTAATTTCAGTCTCTGGTATTGACATTGATGTTTACCAGCTTTTGAAGAAGGAGAAATTCTAGATGACTAATAAGCTGTGTAAAAAATACATCTCCATAGCTGAGATAAAAAAATGAAAAGAAATAATAAATGTTATACGAGGTTTTGACAGTCAGCGTTAAACACTTTTTCACTCCATGTGTTCTTAAATTCTGTCCAACATGCATTTAATTGTACATGAAACAAAGGAAACAATAATGCTTATATTTATTTGAATCTAAAATGTCTCAAATATCGCATACTTTCTGAAATTTCTCATTCCTTGATGTGCATACAGTGCAAATCTTCTGCAGTAACGTGCTGTCTCTTTCATCAGCAAGAAGAACACTGAACTCCGTCGCCGTGAGCTCCTGGAAGCCATTTCCTCACCTCTGCTGGAATATTTGCAAGAACACACCCAAGAAGTAGTGATAGACAGAGCTACTTTTGTCTTGGTTGCTGATATTTTAGGAACAGCTCTTGGTGACATCCAGCCTGCACTAGATGCCATTGCCAAGTTGGCAGCAGAAGAGCTGGTTCCAGGGGGGCGAGATGGAGAGGTAATGTACAGAAAACAAGGTTCTGAGGTGTTGCAGATCCTAAAATGAAGTCTGGTCTTGTTTTCCCTTATGTAAGACATCAGTGTACTGCCCTGATAGCACTTGTACATTCGATGTGATCCTGTTTTCTGAGTTGTTGATTTCATGGTTTATTATTGGTCCATCTGGAGTGATGGCGGCTTGAGCCATCAAGTGTTTCCTGTGAGTTGTAGGGCAAGGTGCTTCATGATCTTCAATCTTCAGAAGTGCTTTGAACACTTACTGGGAGAGTTGCTGAGAAGCAGGTTATACAGCTTCTCTTTTAATGTTGTCACTGTGCAATCAAGCACTTTGCAAAGTTTTTCCTTTTTATAGGTCATTTGACTGTTTACACTGAGAGGGACAGGATCTCTTTGGTTTGCTTAGCTCCATGCAAGGAAAGATCTTAGATAAGAGCTGTTTGTCTTCACAGTATGACCTTTTCTTCAAAGAATGCCCCTCCCCTACTTTGTTAAACTCAGTCAGATATGTGTCCATGGACTAAAAAACAAAAAAAATACAATATATGCTATATTTAAGATAGAGATCCTCCAGATTTCCATAGTTGAGGTGTTTTAGCTCTGTGTTTGGCATTCTTTGATTATGAAATTTTTGACTATGAAATTTTATGTGAACTACATGTGTTTTCTGTGGCTTTCTGTGGACCACACTGTAGGTGATTTTCAAGTGTGGAAATGTGAAAGGTCTGGAAGTTCTGGCAGAGAAAGTTAGACCAGGAAGTTCTGTTTAATGAGAACAAAGTCCTTGGAAGGGTGGATGAAATGTTGGTTGATATCGTTTATATTACTGAAAATTAAATGTTATGGGGAAGATGGTAAGAGTTAAAATGGTCAATTTGAATGAGCAGCCAGAAACTTACATCAAACTTGTTGATATTAGGATAGGTCATGACTCAGTGAATCAGTGTGATGGCATAGTGAACAAATCAAGCAGAAATAATTATGGCCAGACATGTAACTGAATTTTGAACCAACATCACTAAATAATTCTGTTTTGTTTTGTTTTGTCTATTCCCCTTAAAGCTTCACATCGCAGAACATCCAGCAGGCCATCTAGTTTTGAAATGGTTGCTAGAGCAGGATGAAAAAATGAAAGAGAGTGGAAAAGAAGGTATGTTGGAAATACAGCTTTATTTGCTCAGATTGACTTGCTCAGAGTAATTTGCTGAACCCAAATAAGATAGTTAGTTACTTCTTTGAGTATACTAGTATATGGAAAATTTAACATTATTGTTTCTGTCTTTTTGCTGTTGTGAGCTGCTGTACAAACAGAATGCCAAGGATATGTTTGCTTTTTTTGCAATTCAAGCAGTGGTTGAGTTTTTTCTCAGGGCTTTATTGTGTACTTGGAGGGGAGTTAATTTCTCTGCTTAAAATGTTCTGATAGCTTTCCTAAATTACATAGTAGGCTAAGGATAATAATACAAACAGTAAAGTCTTTCTTACAGGAACCCCTGTTTCATTAGTGCCTGTAAGCCAGGCTGTGATCTTTGCTGTCTTCATTAGTGCTGCTGGGTTAATGCTTTGTAACTGTTACTAAAATAATTTGTGCCCAAAAATAGGACATCTTTGCTAGTTTGAGTTCCATAAGGCAGATATTGGGCACAGATGTCCTCATCTTAATTTAGCTTTTAAACTTATGTTATTACATAACTGTAAAATCTTCTGTATGTATCACTCTGTCCTAATAGTGATTACTTTTTCTCATACAAAAGCTCAAAAAATGAAAGTAAATGGTTGGCAAAGTGTAACCTTCCCTGTGTGTAACAGTTTTTTTCTATGTAGAACTGTCAGATCTTGTTAAACTTTTTATTTCTTTTCCTCTTGCTACACTCAGGTAGCCAATATTTCCCTTAAAAATGTTAGTTGTGCTTTATCAAATGTTTCTGAAAGTAGACTGTTGTCCCACTTCTCAAGCAGATTTGAAAATGTGCAAAGGAAGTTTTATGAGTGTCTTTCAGATACTTGCCTATCTGAAATGATGATAGTAATCTGGATTTATTTCTGTAGAAATTGTACCATTTCCAGTGTAATCACATGCTGTTCCCTTCAGTTTCTTCCAACAAGTACCATTCAGAATTGTTGCTCTGAGTTTATTCAATTGTCATTAAACTCCAAGCAAATTGTTACCACGTGGGGAACAAGTTGTATAAAATCTGACCTATCTTGAGGTGGAATTAGGGTCTAAAGTGAGAGTGAAAAATATCTTCAGTGTTTGGAGGCTGGTGTTGGTTGGGGTTGGGTGGGATTTTCTGCATTGTTTCTTTTTCAGTGCAGCTGAAAAAGTTTTGGCATCAATAAAGGATTTGCTCTGAGATGTTAAGTAACTTCTGTTCAAATTCTTTTCCTTCAGTTGTGGAGACAGATGCTTGACAATGTAGCATTTTTCAACGGAGGTGTTTTTGTATTTAGTATATTGCATACAATGATCTGTTGAACCAGAATAATTCTGTGATTCTTGCCAAGTTCTCTCTTTGGGCTGGATGCCTTCTCTAAGATGTTAATGGCCTTTCACACCCTTTTCGAAAAACAAACAAATTTGCATATTTTATAATAGTAAACTGTCACACAGTGCTGCTGTTGTCTAACAAACTCCATGCAGTACTTGGAAGTTGTCTAATATCTATAAAGGTCAGCCTTGCATTGCATTGTCAGTTATTTTGAGGGAGCAGAAGTTTGTGAATTCTTGGGGGAGTGGAAATAATTTGATTAAATCGAAACTACAGAGAACTTTAAACAGGCTTCTATGTGGAAAGAATATTCTCTCAATTTTTTCTTTCCCACATTTTGCAGTTTGCTTTGGGAGAACACTGGTGGAACATGTTGGTGTTGAGAATCTGAAGACCTGGGCAGAAGTAAATCGAGGTGCCATTATTCTTTGTTGGTAAGTAAGGCAGACACATGACTGCTTCTGATTAGATTACATTGTTAATTTCTTGAACAGCTGACAGAACACCAACTGAAATTGCTACCAACAAAATGACATTCAGGGTGTGCTGTCTTGAATGCAACTGGCAAGTCTTGAATGAAAACAGGGATTAGAAAAATTCAAACCAGAGTTTCTATAGGTTATACTTCAAGTTCCACCTTTTGTAATACTAGGAAGCAGCTAAATCTTCAGAAAGTCTGAAGATTTAAAACAAAATAATTTTAAAAATTTTGCCTACCATGTCTTGTTTTACAAGCACAAAACTCTCAAAAGAGCAGTCCACAGATAGCTACATTAAAATAATTAACTTTAGAATACCTATGACTGGTGGCAGCAAACAAAAACCTGGAAATTGTTTTGTTTGTTTTGGTAAACTGTTGCCTTGTGTGGGTGCCTTAATTGCAAAGCCTAAAAAGTTCTCATACTGAAGTAGAGCAGTGTGTGGAAGAGACCATGTGTAAGAACAGACTATGCAAAGCCCTGTTACGAGCTAACTGCCTCACAAGTTTGAAGCAGTGGACCATGCACCTAGTGAGATCAAAGGCAACCCACAGGGATCAGATTAACGTTAACATTTTGTTTTATCAGGAGTGAACTGCAGTGTTAAGCATTGCTGCTTTCACTTTGTAGCCGCCGGTCAGTATCAGGTCGTAGAAACCCAAGGCTTTGTCCTGTAGCCTGAAGTGTGTGGTCGGTGTGCTGCAATTTGTGTATCAGCCTTGCCCACCCTTCTGGCATCTCATAAAGACTTTCACTGAACCAAAGTCAGCAAACAATTCAAACAGACAGTATGATTTTGAGCATTAAGTCCCTTGACCTCTTTCTTCTGCTCCACTTTTCTCTCTCCTGAAGTTACTTTAGATTCCTTGCTGTTTGCCTTCCATCTCTGGCCTTTATCAGTTTGGAATAGGGCTACTTCAATGTTCGTGCTCTTTTGCAGGGTGAATCAAAAGTCATTTTCACTTCTGTTAACTAATCTGAGTTTAATTCTAAGGTTTTTTAGTCATTATCACTCAGATCACTAGTGAGAAGAAGAGTAGTTGCAATCCAGATACAAAACCAGCTCACACAACATCTCACTAGTCATATGTATGTGGCTGTTAAGATTGTTCAGCTGCCCAAATGATAATGATCTTTCCTTGCCTCTTATAACAGGCCTTTAGAATTCAACAAATGCACCTAATGCCTTTAAGTTATCTGATCCTGCACACAGGTGTTCAGTGAAGTTTTGTTAGAAAGGCTATTTTGTTATTCACTGATGCTGTATTAGTGCTTGGATGTTTTTCCTTTAAGTCAAAGCTGAACAGATTCATTTAACATGTGACATTATTGGTGTATGTATTAAGCTGTTGGGATTGTCCAAATAAAGTTGTAAAGTAAATTAATAGATATTTTTTCCCCGTATTTAACACTTGACTGAACTGTTTGACCATCAGCGTGACAGTATTTTTTTAATAGTCATTGAAGACTTCGAGATAAAACAGGAGACTTGTAATTCGTCATTAAAGAAACTAGCAGAGGAGTGGTGTATTTTGTGAAAAAGTCTGTGAGGAATGGCTGTCTTTGCCCTTCTCTGCTTTACTCGTGTCACTACAGGTGGAGCCTTGAAAAGTGTCCTTTGTTACCAAGTCAGGGATCTGACTTCCCAGACTGGCAGTATTTTCACCCATACTGAAACTTAACTAACAGGAGCGACAGAAAAAAGCATATTGTGTGTGTTTGTTTGGTGGAATTTTGTTGGTGGTCTTTGGTTTATTTCACTTAAAACTAGATCCTTTGTAGACTAAACTTCACTTGATGATTTTTTAGGCATGATGTCTTCTTTGTTTAGGCAGCTGAGAGCACACAAACATAACCATCTCCTTTTGTTCCATTTCATGTGACACTTGCTTACCTCACTGTCACATAGCAATTAATCACATATTTGTTTAACTGCATGCACTAAATCAAGGGATTACCTAAATTGTACAACAGTGATAAGTTAGCCTGGTGTAAAGTAGCAGTAGGGGGTTTTTTTAACATTAAAAAATGTTTAATGTTTGAAAACCTTTTCATTTAAAAAACCCAGATACTTCTTGTAGTGGTTTGACAATGGCCAAATGCCAGGCAAATGAAAGCCACTCACTCACCCTCCCCTGCCACAGCTGGGCAGAGGAGAAAAGAAAAAGAAAATTATGAAAGGGTTAATGAGTTGAGATAAGGACTAGGAGAATACATTTGAAATGCGAAACAAAGTTTAAGGTAGAAAATGAATTTATTACTAACAGAATCAGAGGAGGATAATGAGAAACAAAATAAGCCCTTAAAAAACTCCACGTTTTTCTCCCCCGGCCCTTCCCTCCTTCTCACCAACAGCTCAGGGAGACAGGGCATGGGAGTTTTGGTCAGTTCATCACCCGAGGTTTTCTTCCACTGCCCAGGGAGAGGAGTCCTTCGCCTGTGGGACAATGGGGTCCCTTCCCAAAGGAGACAATTCGCCATGAACCTCCCCAGGATGGTTCTAGTCTCATGAGCAGCATTCCTCCCAAAATTGCTGCAGCCTGAGTCCCTCCCACGGGCACAGAGTCCCCCCAAAACTGCTGTGGTGTGGGTCACTCTTCCACGGGGTGCAGCTCTCCAAGGACAGGCTGCTCCAGCCTGGGAGCAAAGGCCCCCTCTCTCCATTGAGGATCCCACAGGGATCCTCCTCCTCCAGGGATCCACCTGCTCCAGCCTGGGCACTTCCTCCAGGGGCTGTGGGTGGATCTCTGCATCCCTGTGGATCCTCAGGGGCTGTGGGTGGATCTCTGTATCCCTGTGGATCCCCGGGGGCTGTGGGTGGATCTCTGCATCCCTGTGGATCCCCAGGGGCTGTGGGTGGGTCTCTGTATCCCCCATGGATACCCAGGGGCTGCAGGGGCACAGCTGCTCCACCATTGTCTCACCACAGGCTGCAGAAGAATTTTGGCTCCAGGGCCTGGAGCAGCTCCTGCTCCTCCTTCTCCACTGACTTTGGTGTCTCCATGTTGTTTCCCTCACATGTTCTCATCTCTTCTTCTCCTCTGGGTAGGAAAAAACTGTGTGTCTACTTTGTTTTGGATTTCTTCCTAAATATGTCATCACAGAGGCATTACCATCATCTCTCCTTGGCCCAGTTTTGGCCAGTGGCGTGTCCATCCTCAGAGCCATCAGGGACTGGTTCTGCCACACATGGTGGGAAGCTTGTGGCAGCTTCTTACAGCAGCCACCTCTCTGACCTTCCTCCACTACCAAAAACAGGCCATGCAAAACCCATACACTTCTTTTGTCATAAAGGATCTCAAAAGCTCAGACAGAGGTAATTTTCAGACAATGCTAGTTCCTCCTAAAGCCACGCTTGATTTTTGGTTTGTTGTTGGCTTTTGGAAGTAATCTGTCGCATATGTGCAGATCTGAAATGCAGAATTACTCAGTGAGTCCGTTTGAAGATTTTTGGCAATCTGGTCCTTTAAGCTTATTTGTCTATAAGCTTATTTGACTATAAGTAGTCACTGCATGTGCATTTCTCAGTAACCTGCTGTCCTCTGGACCTTCTCCTTTCCTTGCCCTACGTGCTTTTGACTTTTATAAAAATATCTGATTTTTATAAAAATATTTTATAAAATTGCTCACATGTGTGATCAGTGTTGTACATACATGAATGTCGTAGATGCTTGCCTATTTAAATTCCTATATATGACTTTTCTGTGTATTTTTAAATTTGTAAATGATGTATAGCATTAGGGTAGAAAATGGATAAGAATGTACTTCACTGAATGTGTTGCTGACTTCTTTATTTCTGTAATCTGTGGAAGTTATGTTTTACATCCACAAAATACATAGGTGCCACCTTTCTAGACCTTGTAAGAACTTACAGAATAGTAATTAAAAAAAATCCCACCATGTCACTGTGTTGGGCTTTTGGCTGTGTTATAAGAACATAGTCTTGACATACCTGTGGTTACTATGGGTTTGAAAGCAGCTTTACATGTATAACTGTCAGAAGCTGACATCCATTTTTAGAGATAAGAGAAATGCTGTCCAGGGGGGCTTGCTGCTTTGTGTGGTCCTTGTCTCTTACGGTGAGTGAAGCATACATACCTCACCATGTTAATTACCAATGTGTTCAGCGTGTCCTTTTCCAGAATTCTGGACTTTATTGCTTTTATCAGGGGTATAGGGTGCATAGAAGAGATGAGAAAATATCACTCTCACCTGTGTTGAATTCAGTTTTAAAGAAGGCCTCTTGATTAAATGGTACTGTTACAGGTAAAAGTGTAACACAGTTTGCTGCTAAAGGTTGCTGTAGTAGTTGTTCATAGAAATAAGTCTGGGAATTAAGTAGCTGAAAGTTGTGATGTTGTCAGATGGACATTCAGTGCTTTTCTGCCATAGTGTTGCCTCCCAGCACAAGATTTGGTGCCCTAAAGGAGGCAAAATTTAAATCTCATTTAAGCTACCTTAATTCCCTTATTTCTTATTCACTTCAGTCTGCCATGTCTAATCATTATTCAAAAAGTAGGTAAGAAACAAGCTTGAAGTTGATGCAAATTTGGGAGCCGCTTGGAAGAACCCTGGAGACTTGTAAGGACTTGGAGTACTGTGCAGCCTGTGTCATTACCAGCGCATGGGTGTGTTACAGTTTGTTTCCAGTCTTAGTTTATTTGTATGTCAGACTTGTAGTTCTGATCTGTTTTGCACAAACTGGCTGTAGAAGGCACTTTTCTGGGCAGGGTTCACTCATCATTTTGAAGCAGCAAATTAGGTGTGCCATTAACTCAGCAGATCCTGTATTTCAATCCAAGAACATTTCACTGCTAACTGAAGAAAGGGAAAAGGGCAGTCACTACTAAGCTGATAGTTTTTTACAGCTTATGATGAATTTCTTTGTTTCTGAGAAAGGTAATTTATCTGGGAAATCTGATTTGTTTTCCAAAAATAGTATCTAAAAGGGGAACAAGAACTGGTAAGGCTTCATTGTTCTTCACTAGCTGCAGCATGAAAGTGCAATAGTGAAGGTGCTTGATGTATATTAGATGTACTTCATTACATCCAGTTTTAGGGCCCCCATTACAAGAAAGGCATCAACAACTGGAGTGAATTAAGTTAAGGATGACTGGCACAGTCATGGGCTGGGTCTCTTGGCCTGAAAGAAGAGGCTGTGGGGCCAAATCTGTTCCAGCTGGGAGAAGGAGAAGCTCGTGAGCATCCCTGGCACCAACAGGATGGATGGAGACTTGTTCCGTTCACGGCAATGTACGAGTAGAGAGCAAGAGGCACAAGCTGAAACATAAGAGGTTTAGTCTGGAGATAAGGAGAAGTCTTTTCCCCATGAAGATGGTGCAGCAGTGGAGCTGGGGCTCAGGGCGTTTTGGCTGTCCCCAGCCTGGCAGGTTTGAAGCCCAGGCTGGGTGAAACCTTGAACAACCTGGTCTGACTCAATATCTGAACACACTTTGAATAGGGGTCAGCAGTTCCTCACAGACTGATTTATCCTCTACGGGCTGTGCTTTGACTTGGTGCTTCACATTTTATGGGATGTTTTACATCTTTTTTATAGTAGGAGGTGATAGCATCTGGCTTGAACTATATTCTTCTTAAGTAGTTACTGTTTCCTGTCATGGAGAACTTTTTCTATAACATCCATGCTGACCTTTGATATCCTTCATTTTTCTCCTGTGTCTTGCAGCCTTCTCCGAAGCCCTGATGAAAAGGTGGCAAACACAGTCAAAAAAGGACTAATAAAGCTCGTCCCAAAGCTGAAGCAGAATAAAAGCACAAAAGGAATAGAAGCATTATTGGAGAAATTGACTTCCTAGTGTAAATGAACCTGAAATTATTATTTACATCAATGAGATTTGGTAAGATTTTGTACCATGGTTTTAAGAAGCAGTGTATGCATTTGTATATTAAATAATTTCTAAAACTACTTGTCATTGTACTCATTCTGTTGCACACAATAGAAGATTGTTCTCAGAGATTGAAATCTCAAGATTTAAGAGCTAATGGCAACTTCTGAAAGCATAATCAAGGCTTCAATCTTTCCTGATAACTGCAACAAAAATGTTTTAAGCGTTGTTAAGATTTGCATGTATGGTGTTATGGTTACCATAGAAACACAAGTATCTGTTCTGGACATGCTGTCTAGGGGCAACTGTATTTGTTTTAATCCCTTTCCCTCCTGGTTTCCAGAAAAACAAAACAAAAAAGAGAACAGCAAAAAAAACAAAAACAACAACAAAAAACAAACCCCAAAAAATCCACAAACAGCCCCAACAACCAGGAAGACTGCTTAAATCCCATTCTTACCCTGTGCTGGAGGCTGTTTTCCCTAGGAACTGACAAGAATAGAATGAAAATAGTGTCTCTGACTTTTTTCAGAGAAGGTCCTGAAGGAACAGCTGTTTCAGTGGACCACAGTTTGATTTCACGCGAATCTTCTAACTACACACTTTTAAGCCTTAATAAACACAAGGGATCTAGGGGGGGTTTTTTGTTTTGTTTTTTTGGTGGTAATGGGGGATGGGTGAATTCACTTCCACATGACACCAAATCAGTATCCTATTGATTTTTCCTGTACATTATTTTGATCTAGAAAAATGAAGCCAGTATTTTATTTTCCCCATTTAGAAAAGAATTCCAAAGGTTCCTTCATCAGGCATTCATAGAACACCCACCCTGCTGGTGCTCAAGGACTGATCCAAGCAGACAACCAGACTGATTAAATCTCCAGCTGTAAGAGTGTTAGGGGTTAGATTTGTTTCTTTTTACTTACAGAATTTTTCCCGTAAGTTGCTAGGAAGCTAACTACTTTAGGATGACCTTGCTTGAGCAGGAAGGTTGGATGAAATGACCCACTATGGTCCCTTCAAAACTGATCCATTCTGTGATTCTGTACTTCCATAAATATTCAGCATAAATCTGTTGAATGTTTTGTTCAGGTTGGCGTTTTTGGCAGTAACTTAGACTTCTTAATAACAGTCCACTGCTGTTTAAATTCACTGTCTGTTCTAATTAAAACAATCTGGTTTATTGTCACAAAAGAAAATCGTGTTGCGAACACTAGTGAGCTGCAGTCTTCAGTAACTGAGAGGATGTGTTTACAAGCAGGAGCACTTAATGCCAGGGCCAAGCAGGTCTAATTGGGATTAACCTTCAAGTATTTTACACCTAGTCATAAACTTAGGTGGAATTAGAGGGGAGCACAGTCAGCAAAGTATCAGTAAATCAACAGATGCAAATAAACAGTGTTAGGAACCATTTTCATAAATATAACATTTATGTGCTGCCCAAAGTATCCTAAGTAAACTACAAATTACAGTTGGGTTTATGATTTATTTGTTTTTATGAATTCACCTACTTGAGCATCTTACAATTTTTTGTGAACTAAAATACTGCCTCCAGCAGGACCAGTGAGAAGCAAGATGTTATTTATTAAGGTGAAACAGGGCATTTCACTGCTTTAAACTATTAAGACTTAAACACACATATATAGAAATGTACTTAATTGCAGCATCTGATTGGCAGTGGCATTAAGTGTTCCTGCTTGTAAACACATCCTCTCAGTTACTGAAGATTGGAGCTCATTAGTTTCTCTAACAGGATTTTCTTTCGTGACAATAAAACAGATCGGTTTAATTAGCAGCAGATAATGAATTTAAACTGTAGTGAACTGTTTCTAAAGAAGTCTCAGTTACTGCCAAAAACCCAACCTGAATGAAATATGCAACAGATTTGTGATTGAATAATTAATGGCAAAAAAAACAGGGAGAGGGGGAAAAAAAATCTGGTACAACCCTTCTCAATTTTTGGGTTATTAAGGGGAACTAATACTTAGAATCTGGCACAGACATACTTACAGTCAAGAGGATTACAGGGAGCGATGAAAATAAGTCACAGCTAGAGAAGATGCTAATAAACCAAACAGAAAAAAAGCCATGTGAGAATATGCTTACATGGATCTGATCTGATGCTTTGATTGTGTGCTTTAATTACGGTTGCTTTAGCTGGATCTGTACCAGGCAGTTTATTTGCATTTTTGAATCTGCATACATTATTTATTTTAAGTTATGTGTAGTAATCTGCAGTGACTAGGTGTTAGTTTTCCTTACCACAAGCTGAGAAATACCTCTCCATTAAGTAGATATCAGTTAAGGTTATGCTATAGTTGCCACTATTTTCCTAACAGTGAAAATTCTGGAATAACCTAAAAATGGAAGGGGAAAAAAGCAGGTTATGTGGAGTATGAAAGATTGTTTCAATGGCTTAAGCCAGATTTTCCCAGTGAGGAAAATGGTTGGATGCAGTGCTGTGTCTGTCCCAATCTGCCAGGGTTTTCTCTGGCTCTGTGAAGTAAATTTTTGAAAGATTCTGAAATAATAGTGGGGGGGGGGGGGGGGNTGTATGATTTTTATTTTGTTTTATATGTACTTTTTTTGCCTACTTTAGGTAATCCAAAGTGCTCAAATTATTGCCAACATCCTAATACAGCTTTGAGTAATTTTTTTATTGCCAAGAAAACGATAGAAGTGCACGGGCTGCAATTAAATTTCTTTGTCTGCTGCTTGCTCAGAAGAAAGACTGTGCCAGCAAATTTGGGGAATTTGTTTCAAACCCATTTTCCTCAGGTGAAATGCCTGTCCCTTGAGACCAACCAACACCTCTCACCTTACTTAGCAGAAGTTGGAGGGTGAACAAACATTGTCAGTGCTAGGACAGAAAAGATGGTAATGATTGCTTTATTTTTTTGTTCTCAGAAGACCCATTTCCATTGTATTGATGTATATTACTGTGTAACAGTGTATTTTCCATTTCCTTGGGAATAAGAGCATGCAGGTGGGTGTAGCTGCACCTTGGTAGCTCTTGGTTTAAGGCACAGAGGAATCAGCCTTTCCCTTTGCTGCTGACAGCAGGATCTACCCAGAGCACACACACAGTGTTTTTGCTTTCCCACTGACTCCAACAACTTACCTTTTCTTCAAAAGCACAAAGAAAGTACACAATGACTTTGAGTTTATTTCTGGCTGCAGAACTGAGGAAAAAGTGGAATCAACAGAAAATGCAGAGTTGATTGACTTAGGTGGAAATAAAGGAGGAATGTTTGGGGACAGTTTGCAGACAGACTGTGACCCATAAACTATGAGACTTTTTTCCTTAGTCCTGTCCATCTCTTGTCTAGTTGGGTTGTAGTCTGTCAGAGTGGACACAAAGCTATCCACATATGCACCACATGACTTGGTACTTATGGAGTTCTGCTATGTGTTCTCTTTATTCCTGTGCTACATCTAAAAAATTAAATTGTAATAATCAAGTATTAAAAGTAGAGGCTTTTACATTTCTTATACCTTTAAAACAGATTCATGCGAGACTTCATTGCATTAATCAAGACATATTTCCTTCCGAGTTCTTGGAAGAAATCTGTGCTGCCCATTTAACATTTGGCATTTTCAAAATCAAGATCATTGCCAAAACCCATCCATTTTGCCTCAGTGTGTTTCACATTGCTCAGCTGCTTTGTGAAAACACCAGAATTCATTTACCCTAAACCATAGTATTCTTCCATCAGTTTCCCTGTTTTCTGCTTGGGTTTAAAACTCTTGCATTGAGTTGCTCCCTTACATTCACCATTATGTAAATTGCATTTTTTCGCTTCCAAAATTTTTTTTGTTGTTTTCTGTGACAGACTGTTCTGTGGTTTTGTGGTCTTAAATCCCGTACTTTTGAGATCTGAAACCTTTTAAAAGATCTATAAAGAGTAAATACCTTGTGTTAATAATCTAGTAAAAGAGGAACTACAGCTATTCCTGGAAGTCATTGCTGTTTAAGAAACACTAATGTATCATAGTGGGTCCTCCACCTTTTCTCTCATCCCTGTAACCCTAAATTTCAGCAGTCCAAGCTTTCCTTGACATGATGATTTTCCTGTAAATGTATACAGAAGGTCAAACCCGTTTTACTGTAGCATCAAAGTAGCCAGTAGGGTATTACACACTGTTCTGCACAAAGGGATTGAGGGAAGGGAAAGTCATTGATGGCTGGAAAAGGGGAATATGTGTGAGTTAAACTCGGTTATCAGCAGTAATTCCTTGCATATGCCCAACTAAACATCACCTTTGTGATTTTCCTCTTGCAGTAATTGTATTGAGGTTTTGTCAAGGGCCATACTGGCTGAAGTGGATTTACCTATCTTGTTATCTGTTGTCATAGCATGTGGTTTTAATTGCTGGATTTTTATATCTTTAAATCAGAATGTGTCTTACAAATACACTTATGCTAAACAAAATGCAAGAATCTTACTGATTGTCTGATTTCCACTGTCCTCCCCACAGCTGGTTCTGCCTGCCATTCAGATATTTTGTCAGTTTGTGCTCTAACTAGAGTGTGTTTACATGGATTACATCTTTAATTAGAATTTAAGACCAAAAATAAAGCGCATAGAGGAGGGAGCCTACAGGACCTCTGGGTATACAGGCATGGACAAGCAGGTGCTGTAAGCATTGAATTAAGAAGTCATCACGAAGTTTTGTGTCAGTTTGCAAAACAGATACAAATAAGATACTTACGGGGAAAAAAAAGAAAATTGATCCGAAACAGCCAACCATCACCACCACCAACAAAAAAACCCTCCAAAACCCACAACAACAAAAAAAAAAAAAAGAGGAAAAAACCAAACCAAACCAAACAAAAAACCCCAAACCAAACCCTTAACCAAAATTTAGGATAGACTAAATTACAACCATCCCTGAGAAAAACTTTTTTTTGGGAGAAGAATAATAGGATAATATGAGAATTGGTTCAGTATGTTGTGGTTATTAGGGTTTCTGCTCCCAGGCTGTGATGAGATGAAGAACATCAGCTGCCACAGCTTGCTATGAAGTCATCTTCACAGCATGGTGACAGCACCAGTTTTCAAGGGAGTTGTTCTTACAGTCAAAGGCTGTTTTAGAAATTGATGCCACACCTTTTTCTATGTAGGCATTTTCAATTTTTATGGTTTTTTCCCTCTGTTTATCTAAAAGGGAAAAAAAATATTTATAGCCTCCTTCAAATACTGTATCTTTGGATAGTGGACAGTGAAAAAAAAATAGGCAGTACCAATTAAAGATATTCGAGATATGCCTGCATTATTTCTCTTCAAATGAATTTTAAAATGGCTGAACTTTTACATCACTGCGAGCACTCCACCCTTGGAGTCACAAGACTTCAGGCTTTTGGTAGAGACTACCTGAGGAAGGTGCAGCCCAGCTGGGCTAACGTGGCAAGCAGCAGGCACCAGATAGTTGATGAAAAGGGGAATCTGGCAGCCTGTAACCTCTGAGTGGCAGCAGCGAACAATGTTCCATGCCAGGAGCTGCTCTTCCCACAACGAGTCCCACCCAGTTACTTTGTCCTGCCCTAAAGAGCCCTCCCCATCGCAGCCTGGAAGGTGCTGTCGCAACCTGCCTGTGATTTCCTGAATTTTCCTGAACCTATGGAACGTGCTTGATTTGGGATTTTGGGGTTTTTTGGGGGTTGTTTTTTTTTTGTTTGGTTGGTTGGTTTTTTTGCTTCTTTTTTCTGTGCTGTTCTTTGTTGTGTGTTGTCATCGTTGTCCTCGTCTCCCCCCACCAGCCTCTTCCAAAACTGGTGAAGGAAAATGTGAACATGGTGGACTTAAAAACAGTCATTAAGTGGTGGCAAGACTGACTTTAAAGTATGGTACTTGCTTACCTGGGTATCAATGATGTCAAATTCTTCTGCTTATAAATTGCAGAAGGTGCTGTTGCAACCTGCCTGTGATTTTCTGAATTTTCTTGAACTTCTGGAACATGCTGGATTTGGGGGTTTTTGGGGTTTTTGTTGGGTTTTTTTTTTTTTTTTTCTTTTTTTTTTTGTGCTTTT
>VWZU01012339.1:185104-197042 GCA_013397095.1 Sterrhoptilus dennistouni
GTCTCCCCCCACCAGCCTCTTCCAAAACTGGTGAAGGAAAATGTGAACATGGTGGACTGAAGAACAGTTTTTAAGTGGTGGCAAAAGACTGGCTTTAAAGTATGGTACTTGCTTATCTGGGTATCAATGACATCAAATTCTTCTGCTTATAAATTGAGCAAATCCACTTAAGGAGTTTGAATGACAGTACAGAGTAATTTTTTAGAGTAGAACTAGGCTCTGACAAGTTTTATTTAAAAACCTTGATTATCACAGGATTTACTTGTAGAAAGCTTTAATTTTTCTCAGCATATTTTCATTAAATTAACTAAGCACATGTAAAATTTCTACCTCTGACCTTTCCCTATTTTAGTCCTAGATAAAGGACTAGATTACAATCAAAAGGCGTGTAATTTTTATTTACTGCCAAATAAGGAAGTCAATAAAAGTTTTGTAATAGTAGATAAGCATATCTTTTCATGACATAAAACCAGAATGTTCTAAACAGTTGAAGCTATTTTTAAAGCAAGGTGATGATTTTTATTTCTTAGTCTTATTGATAGTAATTATATTTCAGCATAAACCTTTAAGTATTCCTAGTTGATACTTTAAAAAAATCACTTAGTTTACTTACAATATTTAAAGACTAAATATTGCTATTTGCCTTAGAAACCTGGGAATAGTACCAGATGCCTATTACTCTCTGGTGTACTGTAGCTACCCCTTTAAGTGCTATCTTTCTGAATGAGAAAAGCAAACACCTCCTGAACTGCACTGAAAAAGTGATGTGCTTCTAAGACAGGATTTGTGCAGGAGCATAGTCTAACTGGAATTCTTTCCACTCATGTAGGGATAGTCTACATTTGTACTCCCCCCACCTATATTTTTAAAGAATTTTTTTCTCCTTTCTTTCTAATTTTTTCCCTTCCCTTCCCTTTCCTTTCCTTTCCCTTTCCCTTTCCCTTTCCCTTTCCCTTTCCCTTTCCCTTTCCCTTTCCCTTTCCTCCCCAGTAATTCCCAGGACTAAATTAAGTAAAAGAAACAATTCTTTGTTCTCCTAAAATGAAGCCAAGCAATTCAGATAAACTGTTTCTTTGTCTTACAGAGACACCATGTTTGCTAAGTGTGCAGTGAAACATAATGATAGAATATATTTTCCTTCTCCCTCTGGGTCTCATTAATATCTGCAATTAGTTAAAACAGAAGACTTTAGCATGGCCATATTTAGAGAGATTTCCAATTTCTCAGTGGCTTGAGAATTCTCCACCCTGTTTCCCCAAAACCTTAGTTATGCCAAATTAGCATCTCATAAAACAAGACTGTCTACTTCATCTTTAATAGTATTGCCCATCTTTGTTGTGTTTAAGCATGCTTCCCCTTGATCTGTTATTTTGAAACCTTTTGATTGCCAAAGCCCTGTGGAATGCAAGTAAACCAAGACAATCATGACTCTCCAGCATTGTTTCTGGATGTCATCAAGTCTACCACTTCACTGTTTCCTTTGAGTAATTAAGGGACAGTGACGCCATTAAAAGCCTTCATGGATGTGGCACGATGAATTAACTGAGCCTTCTGCAGGAAACGTTGTGTCAAAAAAAAAAAAAAAAAAAAAAAAAAAGAGCAACAGGGCTTTAAGCAAAGTCCNAAGAGGCAAAACCGCTTAATCCTCTTTCAGAACCAGCTGATGCAGGTTTGTGCAGCCTTCTGCAAGTTCTCTAAAGTCTGTTCTGTGGGAGTATGAGCTTGTTCCTTCCTCTGAGCTGGCTGGAAGTCCACTTTGTATGGTAGGAGCAGGAGAGAATTTGAGGGAGGATCTTGCTAATTGCTGCCTGCACAGGTAGTGTAGAAAGTGGTGGCGCTGAGAGAGCCTTGAGCAATCCAGGCACTGTCTGGCTCCTATAATGGTACCTCCAATTTAGGCATAATCTTTCCTATTGAAATTCACAGACTTACGCTTGTCACCCCTAAAATAGGAATAGTTAAGCCAAAGGCAGAAAACTGAATAAAATAATCCAGAGAAGAAAATGACAAATCTTTGGGAAATTAACTTACCAAGCAATAACTTCTAATTTTCTGGGAAGTTCTTTAGTGCACTAAGCTCCAGTTGGCCTCCTCAGTTCAGCAGAGCAGGGGTGACAGGTATTGCAAAACAAAACAGCAGCTTTGTGTAGCCTTGTGCTTGGTGTTTCACTGCCAGAGGTGTGTCCTCTGGACTGCACACTTGTAATATGCACTTGTGCCAGCTCTGCTGCTAGTCAGAGCTCTTGGCACTGAGCTTAGTCATGAGATAAGTGAGAATCTATCCCCACTTCCCCAGAAAGTCACATCTGTGTGCTCAGCCAGCGCACAGAGGAGAGACAAGGTGGCACAAAGCTGCCATCTGTGAGATGGTGGAGCTGGATGAGGGATTGAGGGGGCAAAAAATGGGTTGAGAAAAAAGAGAGTGGAGCAGCTGCTGAGTAAGCTGAGCTTTCCAAGGTGTGGTGGCTTTGGTGCTCAGGGAGAGAGAGAGCTGGTGATCACCATGTCTTGTGCTTCTGAAGGGACAGAAATCATTCTCCTCTGTGTCTGGCAGTGTTTTGTCCCACAGACTAACCTGTGAGGTGCTCTAAGTAAGAGTTTTACCTTCATGTGGCTGTAGTGTGTGGAGACTCTGGATTCCTTCCAAACTAAAGCCCTCAACTAAAGGTGGCTTGGGCCAGAGGAGACTGGGTGTTTGGGAAGGCTTTGCTGCTTGGTCTTTCATAGCTCTTTGTTGAAGCAGGGCCTGTGACACACTCTTTTCCACCCAGCTAAGTGCTGGAAACACCAAGCTGTGTGGTCTTCCTTTTACTGTCACCTTGTGGGCCATTATTTGCCTGGTGCAAGGTGGAACAGATTCACTGGAGGGGTGCAAGAGACCCTCTTCAAGCTGCATTTGCACAGTTAGAGCAGTACTGATTTGTGCATTGAAATCTGACTGAACAGGTAAAGTGTTCACCTAGAACACTCCTTTCTGACTCCTGATTAAGAGATAAGACTCCTTTTTCTTCTCATGGTGTTTGGTGTAGAAGATCTATTACATTACAGGTCTTCAAAAATGCCTACTTGAATAGGTCCTGCAGGTGAGGCAGATGGGGTGGAAGACCAGACCAGTTATCTTTGTCAGGTCTGAAGCTGTGACAAAGTCCAGTTTCAGCAGAGTTAGTGCTCAGGCTCTGGATTTCTGTAGGTGGCAAGAAGCTGCTGAGCCTGCCATGCGAGGCTGAGCATCTGCATCACATCTGCATGGCCATGCAAGTATGAATTCCTCCAGCAAAGAAACTGATTTACAGTGTCCCATGTTTTTGGAAGATTCAGTAATCACCAGATTTTAAATGCCTTTAATGGGTCTAACTCAATTCGCATGTTGAAAATAAAGCATTGTTGTGTTTTTTGCATGCTTGTAATTTGTCACCTCACTGAACTGCAGCAAGAGGTTTCCTGTGGTTCCTGGAAGCCTCTTGTCCTGTTGTTGCTGTGCAGAAGGGCTATGCAAATCCCCTAAAGCCAAAGCAAAGCAGCTATTCTTCTCAGTGAGTGCCAGGATTGTGCCTGCTGCATTGTGTGCAGCCCAGAACAGCAAACATCTATCACATTGAACTCCCAGGGCTCAGCTGTGCCTTAAAGACATGGTTTAGCTTTTAACAGAGCTGATCAGCACACAGTGTTCTGACTGTCATTCCTAAAGAACAAAATGACAGATGGGCTTATGATAGGTTTGTCTGGAGGTAGAGAATGAGAAGAGCAGGTTGGTTACTAATTGCCTTCCCACCACTGAAAGGAGGAATGTCCCCATGCTTGACACAATTTGCATGGACATGTCAAAATTAATGAACATTTTCACCCTCAGCTGTCCCAGGGTGGGCTCCACACCATTGTGTCCCATGTGGCCCTGAGATCTTAATGCAGAAATTTGCATTCATCAGGGCAGCACAGACACAACGTGAGAGTTCAGGAGTTTTGAAATGCATCTCTGTCATCAAGATGCTTTGCAGCAGGAGTGCTGCTGAGTAACAGCCATGGGTCATATCAATACACTGTTGATCCTTTTCATTACACTTTTTTTTTTTTCCTTAAGGTCTTTGCATCCTTAAGGTCTTTGCATCTGGTTATCAATAAAATAATTTTTCTTTCAGATCTGTTATTCAAATTACTGTTCCTGAATTGGTATGACTGCTCTTATGTAAAAAAAAAAAAATATTCCTGATGGTCTCTGAAGTAATACATAAAACTGCAGTTCCATTTGATTATTCTTGCTTTTATTTGTTATTTAAGTTTTGGGATGAGTTTAGACACATGAGAAATCCCATCCAGCTGTGCAAGAAGACACAGTAATCTTAGGACATGAGGTACTCCTGGGGGTGAGCTAAGGTGTCAGGATTGTGTCTCTAATGGCTGTATGTACCAGACAAATTATCTTGATTTTAAATTATATTTAAAATTGGTCACAGTTAAGTGCTGATAAGATCCTTTTTATGAATAGTCTTTAAGAGTTACTACCCATTACATATTTCCTTTGATTATTTTTAAAATATTGCTTTTATACTTATATTCCTTGAGAAGTCTATTATTCTAACAATCCATTAAGTAGATACATTAAATACTGCAAAATAAATCATCACTTAACCCTATACCTAAAAAGGATTGGGTTTGGAAATGTTTTCAGATTTGATGAATAATATTTACCAACTCTGACTCCAGAATTCTTCACTAGTACTTGTCATACTGAAAGATGATTATAGAGGTGGGGTGGTGGGAAATGCTGAAAGCAGTGCATTGCTTGACTAGGCATGAAAATAGGAGGGCTCATTTTTAGGGCTGCATTTGAAAAATAAAATTGGAACAATGAAGCATAGCTATCTGGCAATGGAAAAGAAGGCTGACATTTTAAGGAGTGTAACTGCTGCTAATATTTAGGTAAGTGCTCTAGGCCATTTTCCTCTATTTGAAAGCTGATGCAAAATCAATTTAAGTAATGCAGTCAGTATATTGGGTATTCTATTTGTTTAATTTTTGACATTGCCTTAACAGAAGTTAGGTGGCTGACCCTTAATGACAGCAATTTGTTTTCTGCTTGTACAATTATGTTGGGTCTTTATTATCAATCTAATCAGTAGCAGGGGGTTAGATCTTCATGTGGGACTTATTCAGAGGATGTAATCTGAAGGAAGTAATTTCAGAGAATTAATGAGCACTTAAGTGCTGCTCACAGGCTATCAGACTTCAAAACAATCTGTTGTTTTAATCTGAGCCTTTTTAGTTTCGAAAACAGATTCAAAACAGGTTTCACCATCTACTTTTGTTACTTTTGGCCCTTTTAATTTATCTTTTGGCTGATTTGTTGTTTTGGTTTTTTTTTGGCTGATTTGATCCCCTTTGCCTCCCAACATCCAGAGCACAAAGCATCATTGCTGTGACAAAGGCTGGGATGCACCTTCTCCGCAGCACTCGGATATTTTCCTCATGGCTCTCCGTCTGAAGTCCACCTTCCCTCTCTCCTTCTTGAGAGCCGTGTACTCGTAGGCCTTCAGCTTGCTGTAGTAGTCTGAGAACTTATTGTAGAGGATAGAGATGGGCATGCCATTCAGGATTATCCCAAAAGCAATGCAGAGGAAAGCAAACAGGCGTCCGAGGTGAGTTTCTGGACACATATCTCCATAACCCACTGTGGAGATGCTGACCTGCAGGGAAACCAACACACAGCTTATTAGCTGAGAAGAAACACATAGAAAGGTATGTTCACTGATCTGGGACAATGTTAAGATTAGTTAGCTCTTTTGTACTTTGCATGATAAGTCTGAAATATTTTCTGCTGCTTTTTTTTTTCTTTGTATTTCCTCTCCTCTCCTCTCCTCCCCTCTCCTCTCGTCTTCTCTTTTCTTAAAATTACCTCTACATTTGATGCCTCNCTCCTCTCCTCTCCTCTCCTCTCCTCTCCTTTTCTATACTAGCTATCTTATGAGAAGTATCCCTAATTAAAACAAAAAAAACCAAAACCAACCAACCAAAAAAAAAATTCCCTCCCATGAAGTAAAGAAAGCCACCATTTAGTTTGACACCATTCAGGAGGATTTTTCAATTTTTTTACCCCACAGAGGGAATTCCCAGAGAATCTCTACACCAGCCTGCCCAGAAGGTGAGTGTGCTTGGCTGTAGGGAGAGGAGGGATGTGACTCTCTGACCATTCAAATCCACTGATAGCTGCAATCCTGCTCCCTCATCATGTCACTTGGAACAGCTGTCCTGTTTCTAAATCCACTGTGCTGATAAAACCCTGTATTTGGGACTTATTCTGTGGGTTGTATTTTGAGTTTTGCCTTTGTTTGTCGTATGTATTTTAGGAACTAGTGAAAAACACATGAAAACCTTCAATTAATTATGAAATGAATTTTCCTGTTTGCATTATAGGAAGAAATGATCCAGGACTTCAAAGGTTATAGATAAAATCCCTTTTAATTATTACATACCTACAAAGAACTGTAGCCTGGAAGTTTTTGCTTGCAGTGTATGGTTGCAACATGTATAGTTACAGTGTTAAATAAGTACACAGGTGGATAATTTTTGCTGAATTTCCTTTTGAAGAAGGATTTGAGGGTTATTTAAAATTTTTCAGCTTTGGTTGCTTCAGCTTTGGTTGTTGGATTTGGTTTGGGTTTTTTTGAGAGTGATGGTGTTTAGTATATTTGTTTTATATGAATCTGAACACTTTGTCAGCTCATCGTGTACATACCTTCACGTTTTTCTTCTCAGACAATATAATTTTCTCTTTCTAGCCTATGGATTTGTGAGGGAACTGTGTCATGGGTCCAGTACTACAACGAGCACTGAAATATTTTCATTGTAAAATTCAGAACAAAAATTAATGGATGTTTGATTATGGAGATGCTACATTTGAAAGATGTACTGTCAAATAATCAGCATAAGATAACTCCTAATTTAAACAGTTTCACTGCAGACATCTTTATGTTTCATAATTTTTACACTTGGTGAATATGACTTACTTTCTTTTTTCTGGCAGGTAAAACTTGCATGTTTCTGTCACCTCTCACTTTCTAGTCTATGCAAGGGATCTTTTTCAGCCAGTGAATTTTATTTAATTTTTTTCACCATGTCTCAACACACTGTGAGTATCTGTTAAAGACTAACCTTAAACTCTGACAAAAATAAGCCACAGACAGTAGGACTTTCACTGTAATGCCCCTGTGGCTTTAGCACTGAAATAAGTCTTCAGAAGGTCACTGTGTAGATTTTGCCATCCTCTAAAATGGTAAATAAAACAATATTTTAAATGAAAAAAGCATTAGAATACAGGAGACAGCACCGGGTGAGCACATTTTTAGGATGCACCTGGTGCTTCCTGTGGAATAAAAAGGATTAGTGGTTTGGTTTAATGGAAATTAAGTCACTGGATTTGGATGATAATACAGGATAAATATTGCCAAAAATAAATACTGAGATGAAGGCAAGATGTTTATCTCTACCAGCCAGGACAAAAATGTTATCCTGTGATAAGGGTCTATACCACTGGCATAGTCTTATACATTGCCTGTGACAATTTAGGAGGATGCTTTTTCCCCGGCATGTGTGAGATGGTGAATGCTCTTGCATTTTTATAAAATTTGAATTATCTAGATATTTTAATTTACAGCCTTAAAGAATGAATGCTTTAAAAAGCATTTTATGCTTTGGAATTGGAATGTGCATGACACACCCCGTGTTTTGAAGACATTTGCTCAGCTAAACAGGCCTTTTTCATATAGCCATATAAGTTTATTAGGAATATCTAAATGATTATGGTGTCACCAGTTTGCAAAAATGAGCCCTAAAGATTTTGTTTATAACCTGCATGTTCAGAAAACAAAGTATTTTAGCAATGTATAAATCACCAATGTTTTCACAGCCTTTGTACATCACCTACAGATGATCTGTGAAGGTCACATTCCACAACCATTTCCTTTATTCACTGATTTTTCCATCCTTCCATGGCCCAGCTTGAAGGATATTCAGCACAGTTACACATATGCATGAGCACATATAAATGTGTGCTTCTATGCTTGTCTGCAAGCCTTTTTTCTGCAAGCCATGTGTGATGGTTCACTGCAAATATGTGGTAAACCACCACCCCTCATTGTCCATGGCTGAGCCAGGAGTGCAGACCTTGGGCTCCAGGATGGCTGACAAGAAAAAGGGACCTTGAATATGTTGGAATTACTGTCCAGTGGTGCTTCTTGGTGCTTCTAGTGTCTCTGCTGATCAACCAGAGATGTTCTAACTCCTACCCAGTCTATTTGCATGGGCTTCTTTCTCCAGGGAGGTGACTGGAACAGAGGGGTCAGAAAAGCTCCTTCCACATAAAAATTGACTATACAGGCTGAAATCAATTTTTGCTGCAAAACAAAATGTGTGTGACAATGGACTAAGCCTTAGGGTTATGGGTGACCAGGATGTGGGTCCTGTGCCTTCCCTTGCTAAGGGATTTCTAGCTACCCCCTGGTTTCATCTGGGATGCTATAAATGCCCACAATCTTCTGCAGCACAGCAGAACACAATCAGTTGTGTAAAACAACTGTTGGTCCTAATGGGGTTTTAACAGCCAGAGTTCTGGGACAGGTTTCACTTTTAAAGTCTGAGTGATCTATCTGTAGTTAATAAACTACATCTTATCATCTTGCAGTTTTATGGTGGGTCACAGAAGATTCACACACATAAAATAAGAATGAAAACCTTGTAACTAGATAGCCTAATGCATGCAATTTTTTTTCCTCTATTGTTTTGGCAACACTGACAACACCACTAAATTGGGAAACACTTTTTTTTCCCCTGTGCCTTTGCCCACTTCCTTAAAAGTGAAAATACTCTCTGCATTTGGAGATATGGGAATTTCAAGGCTGCCTGCCTGGTCAAGCCTTGATTTCAGCTTACAGAGAGATGAATGAGCGCATCTGTGTGTGTGTGTGTGTGTGTGTGTGCACGCATATGTCCTGTAAGCTCAGAATTCAGAGCAGATGTTCACTGATCCGAGCTTGTTGTTTTCAAGACTGCCAGCAACTCCAGCAAGGAAGGGGAGGGGAAGGAAGGGAGGCTACCAAGTAAGGTAAGACACATTTACTTACAGCAGCCCACCACCAGGCATGGGGAATGCTGGTGAAATTGGTACTGGAGACATCATGCTCCACGGTGTAGACCATGGCAGAGAAGGCAAAGATGCCCATGGCAATGAAGAGCAGAAGGCATCCCACCTGCTGGTAGCACTGTCGCAGGGTGAAGCCGAAGGCACGCAGCCCCGTGGAGTGCCGGGCCAGCTTCAGGATGCGGAAGATGCGCATCAGGCGCATGATGCGGAGCACCTGCCCCACCTTGCTCACCCTGCCCACCTTCTCAATGTCGTGCTCGTGCTGGGAGCCCCGGCCCCGGGGCTGGTCATCGTCAGTGAAACACTCCAGCAGCAGCTGCAGGTAGAGGGGCAGGATGGCGATGAGGTCCACGGCGTTGAGGGCGCTGCTGGCGAAGCGCCGCAGGTCCGGGGTGGAGACCAGGCGCAGCAGGTACTCCAGGGTGAAGAAAGCAATACACAAAGTCTCCACGTGCTCCAAGACAGGCCGGCTGTCCCCGCTCTTCCAATCCACCTGCTGCATCTCCTCCACCGTGTTGAGCGCCAGGGCCACCACGGAGATGAGCACAAAGAAGCTGGAGGCCACCGCCATCACCTTGGCGGTGACGGAGGAGAAGGGCTTCTCCATGAGGTTCCAGAGGCGCCAGCGTTGGGGGCCGTAGTAACGCATGTGGTGGAAGAGCTGTTCGTTCTCCTCGGCCTCAGCCTGGGAACGCAGCTCCCTCTGCACCTTCAGCTGCTCGCTCAGCTCGTCCCGCCGCTCCTCGAAGCAGATGCGGCAGCAGCGTGGCGTGTACTTGAGGCGCACGCCCCAGTAGCTCAGCTCCTCCAGGAAGCTGCGGGGGCACAGCTCGTCCCTCACACGCAGCACCCCCGAGGAGTAGAAGTTGTAGACTAGCTGGAAGACGGCGGGGTCCCTGTCGAAGAAGTACTCGTCCACCTGGGCGGCGTAGTCGTCGCACAGCCCCAGCTGGCGGCGGCGGTCTGTGGAGGTGGCCAGGCGCCCCAGCCGGGTCTTGGGGTAGGTGGCCACTGCTTGGTAGGTCAGGCGGTAGCTCTGGCCACCAACGTTGATGTTCAGCATGGAGGGAGCAGATGCTGTGGGCTGGGGTCCTGAGGAAAAGGCAGGGGAGCAAGGAATGAAGGATGAGGACTTGTTTTCTCCCCTGAGCGTGTCTTCGTGTGGCCATTTTCCTTGTTCTTTCTCTTCGTCTTCCTCGTCTTCATCATCCACGTAATAGTTGTAATTCCCCTCAGGTGGCAGTTGGGGCTGGGCATTGAAGGGAGTGGTGGCAGAGGAACCACTCTGCTTGTCTACATGAATGGCTTCCTTTTCCTTCCCCTTGCTGGGCTGTGGGAGGATGTTTGGTTCTTCCATCTCTCTGCCTTTATTTTTTGCTAAAGGAAAATCTTGCTGCCTGTTAAACTGCAACATAATATTATTCCTTACTCTTCTCCCCTCTTTGCATTCACCCAATCAAGCGGTTAACACCAGCCCTTTTCAACACTGCAAAAACTGACAACCTGGTTTGCTTCTCTCTTTATCTCAGAGGTATCATGCACAGCAGTGGTTCTGCATATTCCTCCCTGCCAGCCACCACTCCAGTTGTTGTGAAAGCTCTGTGTGGGATATAGACACATGAAGACTGCTGTTGACCGTTTTAATCTTGCTGACAGCAAAGATCTGAGTGCTTAGAGGAGGGGATTTAAGGGCTATTATCCTGTCCAAGCCTCGTTTCCCTTAGGCTGTGACGTGAATGATTATGGATCCATAAATCTATGAAAAAATCAGTAGGGGGGAAAATCCCCTAAAGTTTTATTGCTAATAAAACCCACACATTTTCCTATTTCAAGTATATGTGGATTAAAAATAATCTCAAATAAAAATGTATGAGGAGCAGAGAGAAAGAGGGCATTACAGATTTCTTTCATCCTCATGAGCATAGCATGGCTTGGTTTTCTTTAATGAAAATAATGAATAATTGATATGCAGATAAAGGGTAGGAACTCACTGGAGTAGCTCTTAAAATGTTTTCAAAAGGTGAGCAAATAAAAGTAATTTCATTTTATTCCCAGTTAGAGTACCTCCCTTTGCTTAAGAGCTGAGGAATATTTTGGTCTGTGCCTGCAGTTTTGGATGTACTCTGGAAGTCCAGGTCAAATGCTCTGCTGGGCTCAGTGGAAGCAAAGGTCAGGGGTGTGAAGGAGTTTCCAGCTTCAAACTCTTCATGAGCCACTGAGAAACAGCATAAAGCCACTCTTGTTTCTCTTGCAGATTGTGTTAGAGTAGTGTAAATCTGCAGCGGGTAACTAGCAGGAGAGGAGAGATGCTTTCCCTGTGTTTGGATGGAAGTTCCATCTTCAGCTCTGGATGAGCTGGCACCAGCAATTCCTGTAAGAATGAGTATCCCAAAAACCAGGTTAATTCCCCTTGTCACTGGGAGCACTCAGTGGGAGCTTCACTGAGCTGGAGGTCCTGCAAAGCAGGGGGTGCACACAACAAAATGCTGGTTCCTTGTTTTTGTTCTTAGCACCTGACTTAGAACTCCTAAGCAGCAGCTCATTGTTCCACCTGTATCCAGGCTGGTGGAGGAAGGGACAAGGCACTGGAAAACCACTGGCTATGGCTATTGCCAAAGACTGCATCAGTGTCTTCACTATGTTGTCCTCAACCTCCTGTTCTCCTGCACTGGTCTCATGTTGTTGCATCTCCAGACACCATACTGTTGTTTTGGTGGTGTCCTGTGTGAAGAAATTGCTGTTGCTATGAAAATGCCTCCTCCTTTTTTCCAGTTTCCTTACCTCCAGCTGTAGCATTTATATTTA
>VWZU01012339.1:197292-207448 GCA_013397095.1 Sterrhoptilus dennistouni
TGTTTGTTTTCTTGATGTAAAACTCTATTAATAGGGATTGTCAGTATCTCTTTAGAGATACCAACCTGCTTTGCAGTTTGCTTTGAGCATTAAACCATACCATTGTGAATCTTTTGTATATCAACCTTAATGCAAATTCATGTCAAGTTTCAAGGTTGTTTCTTTGTCCTAAGCAAACTAATTCAGACATAAGAAAAAGGGTAGTTCACAATGCCATTGTTTTAGTACTGAAAATTCTTGAATATTTCTTAATCAAGGTCCAGGGTAAACTGTAACTCTATTCTTCATGCCAGTCTCTGCTGTAGCATTTAATTTTGCTTTTTTTCAGACTCCCTGGCCTCACTTCTGAGAAGTATCCAGTAAGGTTTGTTGCTCTATTCAGAGATAATTTCTTATACCATACTGCTTCAGCAGGAACTTCTACAGGGTGGACTCCCTGACTATCAGGCACCAGCTCCTCATGCACATGGACTAAGGTTTTGGACATTACTAGGCAAAGTAAAGAAGATCATTAGCTTTGGTCTGCTCAGACTAATCTCTTTGATCTAATTATTCCTGGGAACAGAGCTCTGGGGTACCTGCTGCACTCTGCCCAAACTTGTCTCTAATTGACAAAATAGCTAAAATAAAATTGTTTCATATATGTTCCTTATTTTTGGGTGGGAGTTGGTTCTGAAGTGCTAGATTCTCACTCTAGATACATAAGAAAATGAAGTGGCTAGAAAAGACCCACTTTTTTCCCTTATCTGTCTTATTCAGTGTGCTGTTTTTCTTCATGAACATCATAATAAGAATTGCTCATCTTCTTGTATGGGGAAGAGCAGACCACGGGCTGCTCAAAGAACTAGTTAGTAAAGTCTCTTGAGAATCTTTTTTTTAAAAAACTTATTTGAGTTATGCTTGTCCCTTTTCAAGAGCTCTCTTTTAAGAGCGCAGGAGCAGCCAAACACAACATGTTGAAAGCCAAGGCAATGGGGCAGAAGGTTGGATTAGCTGAGCAGTGAACTGAGATGGAGAAGGAAAGCACATGAACACAGGAAACAAGGTGGCATGGGAGGATGACAGAGATGCTCATCATCGCTGTGGAGAGAAAATTTGTGTGACCAGAACTTAGACAGTATTCAAGCTGTCCAGGACAGGCTGTGAAGAAAAGAAAAAAGGGCTTTTTTTGTTTCTATATGTTAACAGCAAAAAAAGGATTAGAGATAACATTGGTCCATTGCTTGATAAGAAAGAAGAGAGAAGAGAGAAGAGAGAAGAGAAGAGAAGAGAAGAGAAGAGAAGAGAAGAGAAGAGAAGAGAAGAGAAGAGAAGAGAAGAGAAGAGAAGAGAANGAAAAGAAAAGAAAAGAAAAGAAAAGAAAAGAAAAGAAAAGAAAAGAAAAGAAAAGAAAAGAAAAGAAAAGAAAAGAAAAGAAAAGAAAAGAAAAGAAAAGAAAAGAAAAGAAAAGAAAAGAAAAGAAAAGAAAAGAAAAGAAAAGAAAAGAAAAGAAAAGAAAAGAAAAGAAAAGAAAAGAAAAGAAAAGAAAAGAAAAGAAAAGAAAAGAAAAAAGAAAAGAAAATTGCAGACACAGCAGAGAATGATGCCATCTTTGCCGTCTGTCTTCAAGACCAATGATGGGCTGGGGTCCTTGGACCCCACTATTGGAAGGCCGTCAATTGAGGAATGGTAGATTCCCAGGCAATCCTGAAATTGAGACTTGCTGTTTCAGTTGGATGCGCACAGATGTATGACATGGGATAGGATTCTTTCCATGGAAGAACTGGCTGATGCACTTGGCAGGACCTCTCTCCATTATATTTCATTTGTCTTGTGAGTCTGGAGATGTCCCTGTCTGCTGGAACCTGGAAATTTGTCCCAGATTTTGAGAAAGATAAAAAGAAAACTCTGGAAGTTATAGGCCTGTCATTTTCACTGCAGCACGTGGTAAAATTATAGGGAAATTTTTTCTGGGAGTTACTGAAAAACGTTTGAGAGAAAATGCAGTCATTGGTCACTGCCAGCACAGATTCACAAGAAACAATGTTTAACCAATTTAATTTTCTTTTATGTCAAAGTAACACAGCTAGGTGACCAAGGGAAGCCAGTAGATGTGGACTGTTTCTCATTTTAGCACAACTTTTGGTACTGTCTGCCACAGTAGCCTGCTGGATAAACTGCCTGGCAAACAGTTAAATCCATAATACATTATGTGAGCACCTGGCTGTTGGGTCAGGCTCAAAGGATTTTGGTAAATATTAAATCAGACTGGCAGCCAGGGACCAGAGGTTCCTCAGGGCTCCATTTTAGCACCAGTGCTCTCTAATGTTTTTTTATAAAAGATCTGGACGTAGAGATCAAATGCACATTAAGTAGGTGTGGTGATGATACTACACTAGGAAAAGTTGTGGACTCCCTTGAGGGTAGAAAGGCTCAGCAGAGAGATGTGGGTAGGTTAGACATTTGAGCAACTACCAGCCATTAGAAATTAAACAAGATTGGTGGCAGAATTCTCCACCTGGGATAGGGTAATCCTGGATGGACATGCAGATTTGAGGATAAAAGGCTTGGGAGAAGAGATCTGGGGATTTGGTCAATGGCAAGTTGAACATGGGTCATGTCCTGGTTTGGAAAGACAGGTGTCTGCTAAGGAAGGCAGGAGCCTCCCTTGGAATGGAGAATGTAACACCCCTCTCTCCAAATCATTAAAATTTTGAAATTAAGGGATTTTCAGGCAAAGATATGGGAATAGGAGTAACAGTTCTTTACTAGGAAAAATAAAATAAAAATGTAGTACTACAAAAAACCCCAACCAAACAAAAAGAAAACACTGACAGAGTCAGAACACGACCTGACTCCCTGTTGGTCAGGGTGTTGGGAGCAGGCCAATCAAGTCCTCCTGCAGTGACAGATGTGGTTCTGTTGGAGCAGAGATGATCCTGTAGAAGGGTGTAGTTTTCCTCTGAAAGCCCAGTGCTGGTGAGATGGGTCTGGTCTTCCTCTGGGAATCCAGTGCAAACAGGCTGTCCTGGTGTTCTGACTCTCAGGTTTTATCCAGGTAGGAATGCTGGGCTCCCCCACCCTGGGTGGAGCATCTCCCAATGGGATGGTGGAATTTCATCTTAGTCATATGGTTCAATTTCAGGCAGTCCAGCGGGGAGTGGGGATTTGGATTCAGTGATTCTTAAGAATCCTTCCCAACTTGAGATATTGTATGACTCTCTGATCCTATGCATAGAACAAGAAATGTGAAAACTTAGCAGTCAGTACCACTGGAAAATACTGTCCAGTCAACCTGACAGTGCTCTGGGTACCAGCTTCCTCAGAACAAGATTTCAACAACAGAAAACTATAATTAAAATGGGAGACAGTTGTAAGCAGAGGAGTCTTTGCAAACCTTTGTTTTTAGGAGTCCTGACTTTTCCAGGATAAGGTACTGTTGTAGTAATGCAACTATAGTTGTAATGCTCTTTCACTGAGCAAATCAGCTTCAGGATTGAGTATATGTGCTTTTTCTTGGTTTAAAAATAAGATAATTTTAAAATTAAAACTGCTTTAAAGAATTTATATGATCCTATAAAGGCCTCAGTCGATTAGTTTCTGCCTCCCGAGGAACTTTTCATAGATTAGTGGTTTTTTAGGGTTGGGGCAGACCTACAAAATCATTTTTTCTGATCTACTTGAACAATGATCCCACAACTTCACTCAGTAGTTCTACCATTTTGCATGTTCCAAAGGGGTTCAGCCAAGCTCTTTCCAGTGACTTCTGAAGATAAGTTGATCATGTGGAAAAAAACGCTAATGGTGATTATCAACAATGTAATAATTAATAATGTCCTGTTTATCATCTTAGGGCACTCAAGAACCTGTGTAACAGGGCTGAAGGTAGAATGACTGACTGCAGTGTCTGCTAAAACTGTGAGGGGTGACTCGGCAAGTAAGAAAATTAAGATTCTGTTCTGTCTGCCTCGCCACATGCCAGTACTTTTTGAAGAGGGATCGTGAAGAAAAAGATGAAAATTGAATATATATTTTTTTAAATCCTAAGCTAGAGCTTTTCCAAAATACCAGATCCGTGCAGAGCTGATGTAACATTCACTCTATGCTTTGTCTTCACTCAGTTCAATTATTTGGATTCAAATGGAAGCAGGTAAGCAAGAGGATCTGTTCTCCTCTGCAATTTCAGGTGTCTTTGCAGCCTGGAAGACTTTCTCAGCCATCGGAATGCCATGTTGTTGCTGAACAAATGCTTGCCTGCTCGTTACATTCTCTATTTCTGCTTGTTTGGTTTTCTTTTCCCCCCATTTATCAACCCTGCCGCAGCAGCCAGCCAGACAATGCTTAGAAAAGATGAATAAGTGGGAAGGAAGGGTAATTGAGGGGATAATCTAGTCAACCCCTTCTTTCAATGTGTCCTTGTCAGTATCTATTTCCACCTCAGCTGCTCTATGCTATCACTTTCCTCTCCCAGTGAACCTCTACTAGTTGTTGTAAATTACAATTTTTTTAAACAGGTAAACCCACAGTGTTCAGGTGCTTCAGCAAGTCAATGCATCACAGCAGCAAACACACATGAAAATGTGACACACACAAGAGCAACAGAACAATATTCCCTGTCTTAGTGAGTTTATAATCCTTTTTTACAGATGGGGTGCTGAAGAACAAGGTGATTTAACCTGAAAACAAGCAGGAGAAGAATAAAACAGTATTTTCTGCATTTCATATTGCTGGGCTTTCCACTGGGCCTTGCTTTCTGTATGTGGTGGCTCATTCATAAACATTAGCAGCTCTTCAGACAAGCTCTTCAGGCAACTGGTGCCAGCCCTGCAGTGAACACAAACAAAGAGAAAAAGCAAAAAACAGCAGCAGCAAGAAAAAAAATTTACTAAATGAGTGGGAATGAATATGAACTGTATGTAAAGAAATAGAAAATATGCTGGAAGTAGAGACCAAGTCATGGGAGTAGCACATTTCTAAAGGTATGGGAGTAGTGATTTGTGCAATCAACAGGGTTCATGCTTTCTATTATTAGTAGTATTACAGATTTATGGGAATAAACATTTCTCTTGCTGACAGAGTTGCCAGTTTTGCTTTGAGGATATTTTTCATATCGCTGAAAGGGAGGAAGTATTGAGGTATTTATTCAGTGTTTCCACTCTTCCACTTCCTCTCTCTCCCAGGAATTTACAGTTGTGGGCTTTTTTATTTGTCTTGCTGTTTCCTTATGCATGATAGAGGGACTTTTGACTGGCAGGATGTAGCAATACAGTGCTTTTTTTTTCCTTTTGAATGTGAGAGGAACCTGCAAAACAATAATGCCACTACACAAAGAGAAAAAAACAATTGAACAGTCAACAGCAATAAGTCACAAAACGGAAGCCACAGATGAAGGTGTGAAAAACAGCATCAAACAGCCCTTCCTGGCACACTAAGCAGCATGATATGCATTCCCTTTTCAGATTTCAGGATCACTGGTGGGCTGGACATCAATCTGTCCTACAAATTACAAAGAGCCTACTGAGTTTGTAAACTTCACCATTCTGGTACTGTTCCAGTCACCATTTCCTCTTTTTTACCCTCTTCACAGCCCACCCCTGGCAAGGGGAACACCCACCCCAACCACCAGGAACACAAACCTCAGTGTGACATAGTTTATGGTGATCCAAAAATCAAGATCTTGAAAAACAACAAACAAACAAACAAAATCTCCAACCAACCAACCAACCAACCAACCAACCAACTCCCCTCTGTCCCACCCCACTTTGCCCAGAAAAAAAATTTATAATAATTATAATATAATAGGTGCAAAATAAAAAGGTACATTTACTTTGGATTCCTTTTGGTGGCATAATGGTGAGTTGTGTTGAACTCACAGAACAATATGATAGATACAGGTGTCATGGCCTCTGGATAGAATTTTGTTTTGATTTATGCATTCTGTCACACACTGAAAACTGAAAACTGCTGGTTCTTCACTTAGGCTTCACTGAAACCAGCTAGTAATAGGAAAAAAAATCCAGCTCATTCATGCACTTTCCTTGTAACAGGATCACACATACTTAAAAAAGACTTAATGCAAGGTATATATCCAGGAACAGCCTTTTCCAAGTTCTGTCCCTTAACAAACATATCCATTGTAATAATTTTTCCATTGTTTCTTCTTGTTTCCTTGGGTGTAACTGTCCGTCCTGAGCTTTCCTTATACCAGCTTACCAGTGATCGTTAATTAGCACAGCTTACCTTGATGCCTTGGGAGGACTGACCTGAAAAAGAGAAACTGGACAGAGCTGGAGAATAAAGTAGGTATTTATTGAAAGGCCTTTAGGGTACACTTTGGGCAGGACAGGAGCCTGATCAGGCCTATACCCAAGGTGGACAAAAAATGGTCACAGAATGGTTGACCAGTCATGAGGTCTCACATTTTTATAAATTTTGGTCCATTTACATATTAGGATTTAATTGTCCAGTTGCAGCTTCAGGTTGTGAGGTCTCATCCTTCCCGTTCCTCCCTTCAGGCCACCCTTGTTTGTGCTTTTGGGCCTGAAAGTTGTCCTTGGTCTTCATCAGGAAGAGGATTTGTTTTGTCTCCCTGCTCTGTGAAGAGCTGACCAGCACTTAATGTGAGGCTCAGAACTGCACCCCTGGGCAGCACAGAATCTGAAAAGCATGAAAACTAAAACTTAAGGCATCAACCTGTCTCCTGAACGTTTACTTACTGCTTTGCAGCTGAATTGCCCTCATGTGCAGGTCTAATGCTGTGCTACATCCCAAATCTGAAAAAACAGTTTGGCATCTGCCAGACCCTCCACCCAGAGACATATCCAGCTTCACACCAGCATTACTTTTCAGGAGGGAAAAAGGGGTGCCACACTCCCTGAAGTGAATTTTCTAACCCCAAACTTTTAAGTCCTTGATCCACTGTGGGTTTTTTAAGGCTGTGCTCTTGTGAAATTTTATTTGCTCCATGCGTGTGCGTGTCACACCTCTCCCTGTGAGTTTGGAAGTGCAGCTGCATGTCCTCTGCTTTTCTGACATTTATTTCTTGTTTCCTTCCCCTGTTGCATCTGTGCTGTACTGACTCAGTCCCAGCAATCTGCCTGTCCTACAGCAGCACCTCTCCCTACAAAATTAGTGGCGCATTCATCCTCTGAGTCAGGTGTTTATGTTCTTCATGAAGACTTCTCTATCCACAGCATGCTTGAGGGCTCATCTCTCAGCTGTATTATGAGAGCTTAATATACTCTGTCACGAGGAAGTTCAAAGAATACAAAGTCCTATGCTTTTAGCATACCAATTGAAATGCTGCAAAATTTTTAGTTTCCTTACACATAAGAAAGATTGGCTAAAAATAAACTAGCTGCTCCTTGAACTCTTCAGAGGAAATTAGATAATTTTGTGCAATGGGAGAAAAGGTTTCAGTCATTACTGAGATGCTTAATTCAGAGCTAATTGTGATTTTAAATTCTGAGGGATATTTTCCAAACTCTAACAGAATTATAAAAAAACTCTATATCTATAAAGCTGCATACCAAAGAACAAATAAGTTCAGGGGCAAAAAAAGCTTTTGCAAGCCTGGATTCTGGCCAGATTTTTGTATGGATGTTTGCATACATATGTATTTCACACATATGTGTGCAAATCTGTCAGCAATATTGCTATCCTTATCCTAACCATGTGCCATTTGCAAACCACTTTGATGCAGTGAGCATTTTGGGCCTATCATGAAAATATAGTTTAGTGATTTGAACAGGTTATCTTTCTTTTCCTGCTGTGGCCATATGCTACTGCACTGGCTTGATTTACAGGCTAAACTTTTCTAAAGAAGAATTCAATTCTCAACTCTGTACTTTTTTTGCTCAATGCAATGCAATGCAATACCCAAAACTTAATTTATTTTTTGTTCTCAGAAACTGTCATTGCTTGGAGAGTGAACAAAATTGAGAAAAGATCTTTTGCTGATATTGTCTCTGAAGAAATAATGAATATACCTTTGAAAATATTCCTTTGATTTTGGCTTCTGGTAAAAAACAAGTTAATTCCTGACCCTACCCTCAAAGGCTGGCAAGAGAAAGAAATAGGTAAAGCTGCAAAACTGCAAGCTTTGAAATTTGACAAAGTAACAAGTCCATGTTTAAGCTAATCATTACCTTTGTCAAATACTGCTTAAAAAATCATCCTGAAAATTGGTTCTTTTAGAAAATACACTGTGCTCTGCTGTTTTAAAAGATGGTCACAAATCCCTATTTTGTAAATACGAATGTTAATTTTGCTGTAATGACAGGTTAATTGCAAGATGCTTTCTGTCAAAAGGAAGGAAGGAAGGAAGGAAGGAAGGAAGGAAGGAAAACATTTCCTGGAGTCATTTAGCAGCAATAAGAGGACTAAGAAACGCAGTCAGGGAAATATATAGTTCATTCACAAATGAAGGAGGTTTGGGAGAAACAATCCATACATAACTAACTGATAATATCTAATGTAGATTCTCAGCAGTGCAGCAAACAGGGATTTGCCTAAATTGTCAACACCCTGTTTGAAATTCATTTGAGGAGCTGGAAAGCACAGTATAAGTGTAATTACACTGCATGTTAAATTTTTTTGTGGGGGTTTTGTTACAACTTACAGGACCAAGGGTATGAAGTTCATGGCCAAGAGGTTCCTTCCAGCTTAATCCTTGGCTTATGATTAGTCAGTCATTTGTGATGGGTCAGGCACACATGCTTGTGTGATATTTTGCTGCCTCAGAGACCATATGGCCCAATAGTCATTTTCATATCCTGTCACTCAGTGATTTCCTTAATATGTTCAATACAAATTTCTTTCCCAGTAACTTTCTTCCTAAAATCCTCCACTAGGACAAGTGGGTCCTGAAGGACAATTCTCTGTCACCATTCTGCTTCACTAACTGCATTAGGTTATGTCTTACTTCATTAGCTGTCCTCCATCCAATGTTTTACTTTGTTGCTAGTTTAATTCTCCACTGGGTCATCACTGTAATTTTATGTGTATCTTCACAGCAAAACTTGTCTGTGTGGGGTCAAGGGGTTGAATAATCTGCCAGACATAATTTAGCTATGAAAATTGTGGGATTCCATTGTAGAGGAAGATAAGTGTGAGGGTAAAATGGGAGGGAGCAGTGGTTGCAGATCAGAAGGACCAGAGGACACAAAGAAAGAAGGAGACAATACAATAAATGCAGGGATATTCATATTTAAAGATTTAATAGGAAGTCAGGCAGGCAAGTAGACAGGGACACATCATACCAAATTGGTCTAAGACTCCAAAGAGTGATAAAGAGGGTGTTTAAAGAGGGAATTCTCTTCCCTACACTTTCCTTATTGCAGTGAAAAAAGAAGTAATCCACTTTGTGACACTTTAGTGCTCTAGGGTGTAAAGGCAACAAATTGCACTGAGGATTTTAGCTACTGCTGGGGACAGTGTAAGCAAGCCCAGCACTACTAACACAAACACATCACCACCAGTGGCATCTTCAGTATCTCTGAAGTGGAGAAAAAGACCAGGAAGAAACCTTGGATTGCTCTTTCCTGGTTGGAAACAATAAGGAATCCTACACCTGGTGACAAGGAGCTGCTTTGCTCTGTGCACCAGGGGCACAGGAATGATAGTTTATGGCCAAGGGATACTGAAATGCTCAACATTTAAATAGAAGGAAGATGATGAAGAAGCAGCAGAACTCATCTCACTGAAGGACTCCACGAAATACAAAAAGCAACATGGTTCATCCAAAATTAATTAAGACTGGAGTTTACAGAAAGAGGTGAAGTAATGCACATGTAAAAGAAGACCTACAGTGGGAGTGAAATGGTTGTAAGCCTGTGATAACCATTAGTCACACCTCATCAATTACCTCACCTTTTCTGGGTCTGTGGTGGGTTTTGTAGACTTTGAGGAGAAAGCCTAATTTTTAAAAGGTGAGAGATGTTTAAAGAGCAAGTTGCTCTCTGAACTGTTTCCCTAGTGTTTGTTCTTGGGAACCTCCACACAGGTGGCTGCCAGAGCTGTTTTTTTATTGTTCCTGGCTCTTCCTCCATGTCTCCCCACTGAGATGGCCCAACATGTTCACACAGAGTCTGCTGGAGGCAAGACAGTGCATGGCAGTGGTGAAGCATCACAGGGCAGCTCTGAACTTGCCACATATGCATAGGACTTCATGTAAAGT
>VWZU01012339.1:223038-246453 GCA_013397095.1 Sterrhoptilus dennistouni
TATCATCAACAATAGAGGGGTGACATAGCTTCCAGCAGAAAGGTGCCTCTTCCTACATTTCTGACTCTGATGTCTTGCTTCCTGTGTAACTGATTATCCTGGACTGCTCATGCTTGCTAATGACCTCAGGAGTCTGCTGAGAAGGAAGAGCAGCACTGTGGAAATCAGAAATGAAAGTGTGAAAAACGAGTTCCACTCTCTTTTAAGATTTATAAGTTTAATAAAAAATAAAAATAGACAATTTAGGAGACAGAATAAGAGAATCTTCTCTGCCGAGGGGGCTTGGCACAAGGTCTGACAGACACTCCCCTTCACCCTTTAGGATTTCTACCTTTAAGGATCTCTGTGTTGAATATTCAATAGATGTTAAACATTCTTTTTTGATTTGTTTTAAGTATCCCCGATCATCTTATCTAATAGATTTATTTGTGGGTGGCTCCACTTAGTCTGGTAACATGGGTACAATTTTTTTTCTGAGGTTTTCTGGTTCTTTTCATTTGGATAAGAAAACAGAAAGTTAACAATTTTTTGATGAAGGGTCACAAGGTGACCCCCCCCCCTACAACTTCTGGATTGGCGGTTTAGATGTTACAAAGAAGAGATAAAAAACCCCAGTCTTCTACTGTTAACCCTCTGGTATAATCAGAAAATAGACATTCATTGCCTTTCTAAACTCTATTAATAAAACATAATACAGTACAATTATACATATAGTAGTCATGTTAATATTTGTAAAAAGCCAACTATGTAATATGAATTTATAACAAAAGCCTCATGTGGCAATATTAACACAGAAATGAAACATTTCTTTGTGATTGTTTTAAAAAAGACCAATTAAGGTGGAAAAATGCCTGCTTCCAGGGAGAAGACAGTGCAGGATTGGAACCAAAACAGGCAAAGTCAGGGAACCATTTACATGTTCAGTTCCACAGCTTTATCAAAGAGATAACAAATTAAATTACTAGTTACTGATTTTTTTTTTTAAATGCCACCAGGCATTTTCTAATAGCACATTTTATTCAACTGTCCTCCTTTAACACAGCAAAGGATGGGCAGATTGGAACAGTACACACAGTTTCTTTGCCAGTCCTCTGTCCTAAAGACAAAATGGTATAGTGATACAACCTGTGTTGATTTTTATTATTTGTCTTTGGGATGAATAAGCTAATCAGCCCAAAACACTTCCCTTTTTCTCTCCTTTAACTTACACTTTTGATAAATTCTCCGCTTCTTTGAGACGTAGATGGTTTAGCACTATCACAACATAAATATCACAATCACAGCAAGGTATCATAATTTTGTTACGTTTAAGAGAAATCTTGATTTAAAAATATTCTTAGTAGCATCACCCTATAAAACTGAACAGAAACATTTGAAGGTTGGCAACACTACATCCCTAAGGCCTTTTCTCATGGTATTAGCTTGATGCTTTTGAAAATGTATTTATGCTGTTAATGCATGACCAGTAGAGTAGGCATGTGTATGAGACTTCCAAACAACATAAAGTAAATCCAGATTATTGCTGAACTTCCCATGTAACCTGAACATATGCACAAAATGAGTCTTGGAGCTACTGACTGAGGCTGTGGGTTTTTTTAACAAAAAAAAAAAATCAGTCTTAAGAATGTCAGAATATAAAGCTCACTGAGTCAGGTCCTGAAATATATTTATTTTCATTAAAACCATTATGTAGTTTTACTGTTGGCTACTTGTGCCAAAGAACTCATTCTTACTCTGATGGCATCTGCATTTGAGTCCATTTCTCTTTTCAAAGTTTTGTGTCCTTGTACCAGAAAGCCTTGTCAACTCATTGCTAAAAGAAACTAGCATCATAAAAATATGTTAATCAAAATTGAGTAAAAAAGTCTGATCTGAGTTGCAAACTCAAAGCTTGTCCAGCCAATCAACCAGATTTAACTTTGAAAGGAGTCCTGCTCTGAGCAGTAGGCTGTACAAAACGTCCTCCAAGGATTTTAACATGGCTATTTTAAAAAAATCCATTTAATGGCACAATATTTTGTGCTTACTCTGTTTCTTTCAAACATTCCTCTTACTAGTGCAGTAAGTCTAGCAGAATGAACATAGACACAATTTATGTGGTTGGATTAAACTTCATACATATCTGTAATTTCTGTTTTCTCTCTACTTTAGAACAACACTGTGTTTAATGCAAAACATTATAACTAGCAGAGAAGTAAATAACCTTGTGGTGCACATCTGTGGTTAAGGAATGGTACTCCCCAATTCAATACCTCCACTGAGACTCTCCCAAATCACATTGCCATTTACTCCCCCTCTTCCCCCTTCCCCTCCTCCTTCCCACTCCAGCAGGATGGAGAGGACAATCAGAGGCACAAAAGGTTAAAATTGGGTTGAGGTAAGAACAATTTACTGGAAAGAGCAATGAGATAAGAAAAGGAACAGTAACAACAACAATATTAATAACAAAATGTGTCAGACAAATTGTTTACATGGAAAGCCCACAAAGAATCCCAACCAGGTCTTCCCTCACCATGCTTTCTCCATAAATCTCATTAATTTCAACCAGAAATCTCATTCTTCTTGGAAGAAAGAGACCCTTTGCCTGCTCCTGACAGTGATCTGAGGTGATGTGACATAACTTTAGGGCCTGGCCACTCTCCTTCTCAGCTTTTGCCAAAGATTAACCCTGTTCTTGGCCAAAAGCAGGACAATTATCTACACTGCCTACCAGAAAAACCACAGAGGAAGAACACCAGAACAACTCACCTCAGGTCTCTGCTAAAATTTGGTTAAATTATGGTATAGGGCATCTTTAAGTGAAATCTGCTCAAACACACGTTCTTCTGAGTACGGCTAAGCACATGCACCCACCACTCCCCTAGAGCTTTACAAGCTCTGCTCTGGTTTATATTTGCAATAGCCCCATGACTTGGTACAAGCGGGAAAGCTGAGGCATAGGAGAGATTTGCCTTGAATGGGACAGGAAACAAATAGCAGAATGAGTGCAACACACTTTCCACTTACCACGTGAGCTAATAAATAGCCTTTCGCACGTACCTAATCCGAGGGCAGCTGCAACTCCTTACAAGGCACAGGACTATTGTCTAGTCATACTTCTAAGGTCCGTGAAGCTTAAACGATCAAATGTGATGGACTGGTGCACAGAAACTCTGGAGTGCCAAGGGATCCTGTGACAATTCCTCTTTGTGGCAACTGTGTCAGTCTGTGCGCTTAAGACAAATTGCTGACAGAGGCATTTTCTTCTGTGCCAGGCTGAGTTGTTCTCCGAGTTTTGTTTCCTCTCTCTGGTAAACTGGGCTCTTTGTCAGTACACTTCTCTGCTCACTGCTTCTAAAAGCAAACTGCAAGTTCCTAGCAAGTCAAGCTACAAATTTGCCAAGATGAAAAGACATTGATTTGATTTCCTTCCCATTTGTAACAAATACAAAGAAGCAAAATTAAATAATGGTGATGTATATTCTCCGCTACTGCCTGGTAATGGTCCTTTTAATCCTCATCATTTTAACAGATGCACTGTGCCTAGCTGGTCTTCTGGACTTTCAATTATAGTCAAACTTGAGAATGGTATTTAATGCAGCTCATAAATTAACATCTACTGAGAAGGATTCCCTGCAAGAAGAATTAATATGGCAGCTTCACCTTTGACTTAAACTGATTTTATGCCCTCATCTTCAATGTATCGCTCCACTTTTAATATTAATTTCTGAAAATCTTAAATTACACAGGATGTCCTTCTGGCTGGTTATCAGTCCTGGACCCTTTGTTTTAACAGATGGATGAGGCATTGCATCCTGCCCTCAGAGGAGGACTGGAGCCTTTCCATGGGGCCCAGACTGGCTGGCAGGGACTCCTCCTTCAAGGAGCACCCAGGGATGTTGCTGCAGGCCCAATGGAGACCTCCCAGACTTTGTGTGCTATTTTGGTTGCCCCACCTTTTGCAACCTGAGCAGTGGGGGTTCTGCATATCTTGCTTTTGTTCTTGGATTTACCCAGGCAGTTGCTTCTGATTGCTTTGGGACAGGTTCTGATGAACCAAATTCTGATGAATTTGGGCCAGGTTCCTTCCTGTGAACTATAGCTAACACTAAAGACCTTAATTTACAGCATCAAATGTCTTCTAAAAAAAGAACAAACTAAAAGAGGAAGTGCAGGCAAAGGGGAAGCTGCCACATATCTAAGCATACTATAGGTACTGGAATATTCTCTGATGAGGACTGAGCTCCTCAAAGCAGACTCCTGGCTCAGGCCTGCCTCTTGAGGCAGAGTGTGAAGCTTCACTTCTTCCCTACAGGACAACAGGCTCTGGAGATAATTGATTTACACAAGTTGTGATTATTTCAATTCTTCACCACTTCATTAACGTGATTGTTAGGCTCCTAATGACCAGGCTGGCTGCTTGACTTCCTTCTATTCTGAGGTAATTTAAAGGCAGTTTCATTTTCTCAGTTGCCTCTCCAGTACCATGTAAAAAAACTGCCACTTAGTGTTAAATTAACTAACTGCTACTGAAGTGTCAGATGAGAAGAACAAAATGAATGTCAGGTCTAATTATTAATGTTGTATGTCACAGCCACTTGCAGAGGCCACACTCTGGAGTGGATCCTTTTAGCTGCTGAAGACTAAAAGAAAGTGTTGGGGTAGTTCCTAGTGAAAGTCATGCCTTGTCCTGCTTATACAGGGAGCACTAAAACACCTTCTGGTAGAGACTCTTGATGGTCAACAAGAGACCCTTAGATGGTATCATATAACTGGGAATGTCCACTGCTTGCCTGTGACATTTGAATTACAAAGACAGCTAACAAAATGTTAACTCTTCAGCAGTCAGTGGGTATTTGCATCTGAAACCTAAGGTGGTGAAAAATGGCTTTTTTTGAGTGCTTTTTTCTCTCAGCTGGATGCACTATATCAAACACTGGAGTGCTGTTCTCATGACACCATTTGAATTACACTCTCTGTAAGCAAGCAGTTTTACAACTTTTCTTTCTCTGCATTCACTTACATAAATTAAACCAGCAGTGGAGGCTGCCAGAAAGACAAAGGGCTTTGAAGAAATAGCTCTTCCTATATGCTACAAACTGCCAGCTACCCATTTCTGTCCAAGCAATTCTTCAAACTCTGTTTCAGAGACAAGGCACAGTTATACTACAATTACAAAATCAACAGGTTTTACCTGGCACCAGGAATTTGATAAAGTGAATGGATGACAACCAGCAACTTATGCATAAATTATACAGACACCATCCTCCCACTCCCTCTGCCCTCAACTGACTTTGACCTATTCTTCTACCAAAAAAACTGTTGGGGAAGAGGGGCAGAGTGCTGAATGCTGTCTAATTAAAGAATAATCACTGTTTCTTCTAGTAAAACCAGAATGACCAAATTGCTCCTGTATGAATATAGCACATGTAACTTGAATTTTGTACTGAAGCTTCATTAAGGATGATTGTTTGTAAAAAGTTAATGGGATGAACTTATTTTACCACTAGAGGCACCAGCCAAAGAGTTAGAAATTCACAGTATTTGTCTTAGACAGTGGCAGCCACAATACACTATGGAATTACCAAACCACAATCCAACTTTCAAGAAAGTTTTCATTTAAATGCACACATAAGCTCTCATATATTTAAGGGCTCAAAAAAAGGAATAAGCTGTTTAAACCTAACCACACTTGGACACATCCACAAAGGGGACATTAGAACATGAAACAGAGTTCCTAGATGGTTGTGGCCTTGACTGTATTCAATGATCAGCCTTTCCAAGAGACCTTTCAAAAATACTTTCCACTGGAAAGAAACAAGTGTTCTGAATGGATCTTTTACACTGCTATCCAACTATCAACTTTAAATCTATGCACTGGATGTACAATAAAACATTTCCATGTATTTTTTAAGTTTAGAGAAGGATATCTAGGAAGGAAGGAAAAATTACTTAAAAACTGTCTAGCTTTTTACACAGGACACCTCCAAAGCAAAAATCCATTTCTGTGAAATATGTTTTTCCCAATCATTTGTCTTGATTTAATGCTTAGTGTTTTCCTGTCTTCAAGCAATTTATTACATAGTAAGGAGTATTTCAGTGAAGTTAGCCTTCAGTTACCTGTTTAGGTTGTTGGGGTGAGAGGAAGTTTCATGTATGATATGAAGCATTTTCCAGGGCTTGACAGAGGTGTGGAAGTGTCCCAACCAGGGCTGTGCAAGAATTAAGACCATCAATCATTTTTTCCACAGGCAGTCTTTATTTTAGATGCTTAACATCCTGGATATTCAGCAGCCTCACTGATTCCACAGCCTGTCTGTCCCTCCCTTGCTCTGAGGAATTTTTCATTTGATATGGGTAAATTTCAATACTCTTTCAGGAGAAGAACAGCAAAAAACCAGCAAGTTGGCTGTATTAAGTTGGGTTTTGCACTTCAGCAGAGCAGACAGACCTCTCAAAACATCTTCTTCCAGAAAGTGACAATACCAACCACTGTTGTGAGCCAGCTCAAAGAAGGAACAGGAGCACATTTCTTCACAGACATGCTGTGCCATATCTACAGAAAGTACTGGCAGGTCTCCACTTACATCTACATTGTGAAGTGAAGAGAGCTTCTGCTTTTTTTTCCTTTATCTGAGGGCTCTCACACTAGTTCTTCCAGCCCAAGCCTTTGTTCCTATACTTTTTCTCTTACCTAGCAAGATAAAGCATTTACATAAAAATAGATAAGTGCATCTTTGCTGTTTCAGGAAAGATCTGATTGGAAAAAAGGTATGTCCATTAAAAATGCAGGCAAATACAAGTATATTGTAGCTACCCGTAGAGAAACAAGGCGCAAAAGGGGAAGAAAATTACATGAGCAGCATCAATTCCCTTTATGTTAGTTTGCCTCTAAGCAATAATGTAAAATATTTACAGTGCTATAAAAAACAAAGGCAGATCAAATAGGAGGCAGAAAATAATGTGGGAGCAGAGGGAGTGTATTAAGAGAAATTTGCATGTTTTTAAGGGAAAGAAAAAAGCCAGATTCAAGTTTAGCTTTGCACTCACACTGGCCAGCAGACACTGAACAGAATTAGGCAGTATTTAGAACAAGAGGGATTATATATTCTCCTGGGAAGCAAAAGCTATACCATTACCTTGAACACTACCTCAATAACCAGCTACAGTAATATTTCTGTATCTATAAGCAGAAAACTCTTCAGGAGGAATATAAAGTCAACTTAAGAGTGAAATCTGACCAAAGAGGTTATTAATGTCCCATTGCTCTGGGGTTCCACAGGACTGCAGCAGAGGAGCTGAAGGAGAGGGATGATGACTGAGAATTCCTTTAGTGGACACCAGCACAGCCACAGGGTGCTGCTGTAAGAGTGCCCAGCACAGCTACACCACCTCAACTAAATGCCAAAAGTCATATGATGAGGAGTACAACACAGTCAAATGATTCCAGATGGCAGGGGGAAAAAAATCTGTTCAAAGAGAGGAAGGTACTTGTCAATGCAAGTTGGATCTATTTTTACAGAAGGAATCCCTGACTACTGTCCAAGCCTGCTGTGGAAGTAAACAATGATTTCATAACACAAAATTGAAGAGGCAGGAAAGAATAAACCTAGTGAGACTAAAAACCAAACAACATTTTCAAATAAGTACAGGCCATCTTATATCATCTCCTGCTACTGCCTTATATTCCCCTCTCCTCCCTCCTGCTATATGAAGCCATAGAAGTTTTATCTGGTAAAGTGTTAAGTCCCCTTTAGACTAAAGGAATAAATTTTGTTTGTCAAGACACCATTCCTTGCTCAGCACATTGGAACAAAGTCAGAAAACAAATCCCTAGAGCCCACAGTGTCTGTAAAAACTACCTCAGGTTCCCAAAATAAACTTAAGTTGCTCCTTCAAACAAATATTAACCTCAGGAAGAAATGTCTTCATTGGTCTTACTGGTCTCTCCTTATACCATTTGGTATGATACTGGTAGGAGCAATGAACTTCAGCAAAAAAGCAGAGCTGTTCTGTACAAAGACTGGGAAGGCTGAGCATTTTGCCTGTAATTAGCTGCCACGTGAATTTGCAACCAACCATCTGACTAAGAACTATATTTTGTTTTGTCACATTTGAACACAAACACTTCAGTGCATCCAGAGTTAGAAGTCAAACTGAAAAAGTTGAATTCTACCCCAATAACTTATGAACCTCACATATTAGGCAGCTGTGAAAGGCACTTTATCCCAAAAAGTACTTGGTAAAACAGACATAGTATTGCTAGCCAGAAACTTTAGAGGCCCCCTTACACCCTGATCTTTGCAAAACAATTCAGTCCACATGAGTTCTAGACATCTTAAATGCCTGCAGTCAAGAGTTGCCAGAGACGGTTGGTTTGAAGCTTCAAATCCCCAAAGAGTCGTGAACAACTTATTTTAAATCTGCACAAGTTGGCAGCTGTCCTCATCCATCAATAAAGGAGTCCCCAATACAAGAAGACCATTAAGAGAACAGACCCCAGTTGTAACTGCCATGAGAACAGGCATTAGAATCAAGCCTAGGAACTGATCCAAGTTCTGACTCAATGATTTTCATTGTTACTATTTTGGAGACAGGATTGATTGAGAGTGATTTAACATGTCATCACTAACACATAACCAAGAGATTATTGCTATTTCCAAACTATGTCTTAGCCTTGAAACTGCATCCCTCCTACCATAATCAATTTTTTCTTACCTTGAAGGGGGAAGGATTAGCAAGAGTCAAGTAGCACCTCATACTACAAAAGTTATGGGGAGTAACTAACATAATAATCAAGAACAATACTTCGACTGCTTGACTCATTTTATTTTTATCCCCTCGGCTGCATTTGAGTTTTACAGTGGTTTCTTAAAGATCATTCATTCTTGTAGGCCTCTAAGAGGTAACAGACAAGATTGAAACAATCATACATATAAAATTACTTATGTTTACAAATTTTTGGCAATCATAGTAACCCGTTTTTTCCTATTGCCGTTGCCCCAATCATTGAAAAAGAGAGTGTACAATAATTTACATCTGAAGTATTTCAAAGTGCTTGATAGTGATTTTCCAATAATTATTTACAAGTGGCCTATAGACATATGTACAGGTGTTACAAGTTGTGGCTGGAATATGGCTTTCTATGGAAAGTGCTTTATTTTTGGTCAGTGATGTTACTGACTAACCAACCCAAGGGTTACTGATAAAACTGTAACCACTAACAGCTGAATTGTTGTGGACAGGTATTTACAGAGTTGTTGAGCCGTAGAAAATAACTATTTACACAAGTGTTCCATAAATACAGAAAGTATCTTCTTTCTTCCAAGAATGGAGGAAGTCCTTCAGCCACAAACCTGGTTACTATCCCCAAAGAGTGTAAGACACAAGTAAACTGAAAGTGATTGCTGATCCAGTGCTCACGCCATGTCATCATCTGTGCTGACAACAGATATCTGCAAAAAAGGTAAGTATAAGTCAGCTACAGTTGCACCAATAAAAGACAATAAAGCAACACACATCATGGCTAATTCTGCAGGCTAGTGGCCACATTCAGCACAGATTACTCCATCCCAGGCACAGACATTAGTTACCTACCACAACTTTAACCTTGATTATAGGGTAAAGTTGTCCATTGGTTCATCCTAGCAGTTTGTCTGCAGCCAGCAGCTTTCAAAAGCAGAGAAGCCTCCTAAATTCAACTCAGGTATCATTTGGCAGTCTTTCTACTCCAGTTATTAACGTGGAGTCTCAGACATGACAGGTAAATAGGTTCACTTACTGCAGGGTAGGTGTGTCCTACTGAACCGCTGTGTCTCCCGATATCAATTGTGAGGTCCTCTTCCGTGGTTTTCAGGTAGACTGGATTATCAAAATTCATGCTTTTCATGTTCTTGTGCTGCCAGTTACGCCACATGAAGTAGCCAGCTGCTGCAGCCATCATCAGCAACACTGCAGGGAGACAAAGAGATTGCAGACATGGAGCAGTGTCAGGTCAAGCTCCTAAGAGTGGCTCGTCCCACCACATGGGGTCCAAAAGGCCAGTAAATGCTGCACTCACCAGCAGGAAGAATAATCCAAGCTGCTGATGTTCTTCCAGCTGCAGTCACTTCAGAGGTTGTACCACTAGTGTTGAATCCTGCATGAGAATTTGACACAGTGAGCTTGTGTACTGACAAGGCTGGCAGATTGTCATATGCAAGCACTTCCCAAACCCAGAAGCTCCTATTTGATTAGCTTCTCACTAGCACACTGCTAGAACAGCCTAACATGCTTCATCCTGTATTAGTTGGAAGCTTTTTTTATTGCTTGCCTTCTCTGAGCACTCCTGGGATTCCATGGAACCTACAGGTTCCACATTGTCCCATGTGAACTAAATCTGTTTAACACATGCTCCAGCTGTTACACTACACAAATGATCTGGCCTGTGTTCTCTACTTGCATGCAAAGGAGAAAACATCCAAGTAGGCTAGTTGGTCAGTTTGCATTTAATTTCTCTAGTGTTTAGCAGTGTGAGTTATTGGGACCAGTACCTCCAGGAACTAGTCCAACAGTTGGAGATTTTTCTGTTGTGCTGGTATCTTTAGCCTCAGTGTAAGCCACAGTTGTTCCAGTACCTGAAACTAATTATAGATCAAGAACTAATTATAGATCAGTTAATCCTGAAGTTCTGCAATGGCTTTGCTATGAGAGCCATGGTAGTGAAGGTTTAGCAGATGGCAAAAATGATCATGCAGCTTTGTTAGCTTTACTGGGAACACTGACATTAACTATTTCACTAGCACGCCCTCAGCACAGAGTTCTCGATGGAAAATAGTTCCAAAAACAAGGCCAGACAGTCAATCAGAAATGAATTACAGACATTTAAAGTCACAACAGTCATAGGCCATCCCACCCCTCACATAAGGTTTTCTGAAAAAGGTTTTAGTTTTACAAGTTTACTGGTTAGGTACAGCCTTTGATACCCATAGCAACCTTTTAGAGCAGCCAAGGGAGACCAGCATCCTTGCACTTAGCACTCTGTGGCAGTCAGAACCAACACCCAATACTGTCAGTAGCACCTTGGATTTTCTAGTTCCATTCCACTGGACAAAGCCAGCTTGCTGCACAGTCAGTGCTGACAACAGTAGCACAGCAGCATGTTCATCTGGACCAAGAATGAGGTACAAACTTCCTTGGACAGCAACATTAGCCCATCACCTTTTGAACACTGTGTATTTATATGTACAGCCATGCTAGTTTACAACCCTGTTTTATAAGAGGCTCAGTATGTTTTGTCCTTGTGCTTGCTGTCTGCAGAAAGCCATGGTGGTACAAGGTCTTGTTGCAAATGATGATGATGATGCAGAAGCAAAGCGTGGACTTTGAACAGCACCTGCAGACTCTGAGGGCCACATTAATGCCTAAGACCCTCCCCTCCAAGATGAATTACATCAGATTAATTTTAGCAAAGCTGCCAGCCTATACCACTGTATTTCCTTCCCACTAACAGGTTCAATACTTTCCTACTCCTCCTGCCCCATTCATCCTGGGAAAGATCTCAGTTGTGTTACAGTACCTGTACATCTCAGACCATCCTCCTGCAATGAGAACCGAGCAGGACATGCACAGGTGTACTTTGGAGAATGTTCATTTATCTGAGGAGCAGGCAGGCACAGGTAGCTACAGCCTCCATTTGCCACGTTCTCTTCACACCAGTTTCTACCTGTTGGTACACCAGTTAAGGAGAGAACAAGAGTGAGCCTTCATGCTCCAGGTGTGTAGCAGAAGCATTTGCTCATTAATTGTTTTAGGAGAATTACTTGTCTCAGCTGGTGTAGGAAATGGATTTTTAGAGAATCCTCAAAGTCTGACAGAAAGTTCACATAATGTGCATCTGTATGCAAACCTTGAGATAAGAAATGCTGACTTAGAAATGCCATGAAATAGGATGGATATTGTTGAGAGAGAAATGTAACTGCAAACAAGTTTCAAAGGACAGCCTTGCAAATAAGACTAGATACTTTGGAGAAACAGAATTATGAAAGGTGCATTGTAGTAGGACCCGTGAGGAGTGATTTTAGACAATTGCCTTTAAGGCATCAACAGCATTGTGTGGTAAAAGCTGATAGGCCAAGAAACAATTATAATATATTGTAATTAAGAAATAGTTGGCTTCTGGTTGTGATGGTGTGAATTGTAACATCTATATTGTCTCACCCTTCACATGAGACTGAAAATGGAATAAGTTCTTAAAACCCCTCTCAGCTGCCCCATCTCTGGGTCAGAAAAGTGTATAATCTGACAAAATGGCTATGGATTTATACCTGCTCTGCCCAAGAAAGAGCAATTGCAAATTACCTCCCAACCCCCATGGAGCTGCCTGTGTTAGAAGCTCCAAGCAGAAGTAGAAGTGGACAGCTGGACAGTAAAGTGATACCACTGGACACCATCCAGGCAGGGCAGGCTTCTCACAGGTGTACACTGACTTAATTATGGACTGTGCTGAAATTACCTGAAGGCTGAACAAGTTCGTGATACACAATGAGGTCCTGTGCATCATTGAGGTTGTTCACCAGGGTAACCAACTCTGTCCCAGTGAATTTGTTGGCACCATAGACTGCCTCATTCTCTCCATCAATCCAGTACACACGGTCCTAGAAGACAATGATGCCATTGCATCCCATTACTTCCATAATTCCATCAGCCCCACCATTCCTGCCACACACCAGCAAGAGGAGGATCTTTGACAAGGACTACAGCAAGTCATCCTTACCTCAAAAATGGTTAGAGCAAGAGGATGAGGAAGGAACATGTGTGATTTCAGCACAATTCTACGATCCTGGCCATTCAAGTCCACACTAGACAGCATGTGCAGTTTGGAATCAAGCCAGTAGAGGCGGCTTTTTACAAGATCTAGGAGGGGGAAAACACCAAATATAGTTTAGTGTTCACGTGGAGGAAACCTCCAAAGCTTGCTGCAAGACCTGAAACGCCCACAGGTTTGAGAATGGTGGCAGTGTTGCCCTAATTTCTTACCATTCCAGGACACTGAGGGCTTCTGCAGTGGTGCCTATATGGCCTGTGCCTCAACTATAATATAGAGCAGTTCAGGGAAAGTTATGTTTCAGTATCTGAGAAGTGCTGATGCCTGTTGCAGTGCCTTCAGGCATACAGAACCCTCCCTTTCTCAGAAGCTGAAAAGAGTTCTCTGAAGAATGACCTTGGCTTTTTGTAGCAAAAAAATTGCTAAAGCTCCAGAATACCTCTGGCACAGAGACAAGTTCAACATACCTAGAGCAATTCCATTAGGCCATTGGATTTCTGTTGTCACAAGCTGCTGTCTGTCAAATCCATTCATTCCTGCTTTTTCAATTTTTGCTGGCTCACCCCAGTCTGACCAGTACATAAAGCTGTGAAGCAGAATTTATGTTGTATGATGCACTATAGTACTGTGTAGTATCACTCTTAATTATGACCAATAACTAACAAAGGCTACCTAAGTCAGTTATCAGAACATGTAGCTGGTAGGTCCACTCTTTTTAAAAGAACCTGGACAAATACTCACCCAGAGATAGGATCTACAGCAATAGAAGCTGGCTCCCTCAGCTCAGAGCGAAACAAAACCTTTCTTTTTGTGCCATCCAGGCTGGCCACTGAAATGGTCTTTGTAGTTGAGTCAGTCCAGTAGATGTTCTTATAAACCCAGTCAACAGCAATTCCTGCAGGGCTGTGTATGTTGTCCAGGATTTTGATGTGTGTTCCGACTTTATCACGGGTATCAATGGAGGCACTGGAAGACAAGGAGGACTTGCTTTCAACCACTTCCCCAGCAGATACTATCCCTTGGCACAGCTCAGCAAACATTGCACAAGGTTTCAGGCAGAAGGTGAGTGTGGGATTTTCCACAGAGTGCCTTTTGTACAGATGTGGCAGCAGTTACTAGGAATTGCAATAGGCATACACACTGCTAGCTGTGGGAACTTGCATCAACTGTACTTTGTCTTTAGGACACCAGGAATCTGGTTTTCATCACCAGATACTAGAGAAATAGCTTGGGTAAAACAGGGGATGGTTTAGGGAAGCACACACGGTTCAGAAGTTAAGCCTATTTACCTGAAGATTGCTTTTTGGCTGAAGTCTGCCCAGTAAAGCTTTTGCTCAGCAATATCAGCATCTAGAGCTATAGAGTTTCTCAGCTGCTCTACAAGCTGAATGTATTCTTTTCTCTCAAGGCCAATCTTCCTGATGTCCCGGCGGTTGGTGAAAATTAGACTTGGCTCTTTCCCTGTGAAAAGAGTTTAAAGTGTCACCTGCTCTTCTAGGTATTTAGTCACATGCTTTTCTTTTACAAAAAAAATTTAAGAGTCATCGTATTTAGTATTTGTTATTCCACACTTGGTAGCAGATGCTGACAGAGGTCCTGGCTGTACCATACCTCATCTTTTTCTCCCTCCACAACCTGATGGGGAGGATGATCCTCCTGCTCAGGGAGCAGACACAAGCAGTTTATGTCAGGCAGCTTTAAGTACTGTATCATGGCATCATTCAAAGTGTTAGTAGTGACCAGGAAACACCACAGCAGCTGGTGTAAAAACCACAGTAGTATAAACAGTGCATCACTTGCTGACTCATTTTAAATTGAGGATATAAAAGTCTTATGTCAACACTCACCAACTGCCTTGCACACCCCAGTAGCAAGATCCATCTGATAGCCACGGCTACATTCACATTTGTAGCCCCCTTTCAGGTTGATACAGATCTGACTACAGATACCAGGGTTCTGACATTCATCAATATCTGTAAAAACAAAAATTTAATTTATGCTCACCTCCAATATCACCAGTGGAGTCCATTTTAAACTACTAGATACTTGCCTCCACAGGTTCTCCTGTCCAGAAGCTCAAACCCAGCTGGACAGTCACATTCATAGCCAATAATGAGATCTCTGCAGATATGAGAGCATCCACCATTGTTCACCAGACATTCATTGACGTCTGGAAGAGAGAATTGGCCACCTCTGAGAAGGCATGCATGTCTAGTCTTATAGTCTAAGCCCTGGAGCATTTTACCAGGTACTCATCCATTTTCTAACAATGCCTGCCACACCTGATAAACATTTTTGGCACTTGAAGTCATGTGCAAGAGAACCCCCAGAAATTCATGTTTGCTCAGCTGCCAGCACCTTCTCTGTGTTACAGGCAGGCAGCAATAACGATTGAGGCTCCTGAAGTTTCAGTGTTTCTAAAACATCAGATAACATTAGATAATGCATTTCATAATGCCTACCTGGCTACAAAGAAATCATCTTATCAGCCAGTCTGGCTAGGATAAAACTAGCTTGTTAATTAGGTTGGTCTCAGTTGTAAGTTTGCCACCAAGAAGTGCCAATGGGCATTCCAACTGACATCTGGCAACTCAGAGGCTATATCCAAGTAGATATACTAATCAACTTTGTGCAAAGAGTTTATTCACTTACTACACTCCTTGAGGGGCTCATCACTCCAGTCTTTGCAGTCTCTCTGCTGGTTGCACACTTTATTGATATCTATGCATTCTCCACTCCTGCACTTGAATTTGCCAGGTCCAGCGCACTGAATAACTGACACAATGAAGATTTGTGAGGGTGACTACCAGCTCCAACAGATATCCTGGAAAAACTTTACTCTTGCTGAGTCCCACACCTACCATTGTTACAATTTACTTCATCTGTGCCATCCAGACAATCTCTCACACCATTGCATTGCCTACTCCCATGGATGCAATTCCCATCCTCACATCTGAACTGGTCTGGCCTGCAGGTCCGAGAAGCTGAGGGGACACAGCCATTACAGACTTTTATCCCTGAGGTTTTACTGAAGCAAAGGAAATCAAAAAGAAGGGGTCAAGCAGCACCTCCCCAGAGAAGGGCCAGGAGAACTTACGGCAGTTGATTTCATCGCTCCCATCCTTGCAGTCGGGGTCTCCATCACAGCGCCACTTTTTGTGGATGCATTCACCCGAGCCACACTGCACCTCGCTGGCAGAGCACTTCACAGAAGGGGCAGGCTGGCGGCCACACTGCTCCAGGGACTCGTCTGAGTGGTCAGAGCAGTCAGCATCATCGTCACACACCCAGCTGAGGGGGATGCAAGTCGAGCTCTTGCACTGGAACTCATGGACGCCACAGGTAGGAGGTGCACACTCCAGCTCGTCACTACCATCACTGCAGTCATCCTGGCCATTGCAGACAAAGCTCTTGGAAATACATTGCCCACTGCTGCATGTGAAGTCTGATGGACTGCAAGTCACGTTGCCTGGGGTAAAGGGAGCAGGAGAGATTAGTACATTATCACAAGAAGGCTGACTTTTGTGTGAAGTTTATTTTGTTTTGCAGCTGTTAGCTGACAGAAGATCAGCATCCTGTATAAGGCAAAAGGGAAGCCTAAATAACCACCTACAGGACACTTGGATTCCACTGACTTTGGACATTTTAAGTGACAGGCATCAGATTTGAACTACTGAGTGAAAATAACCACCTGAAGTAGCTAGGCTGTCCTGCTCTTCAGACTGAAAGTCTTTCAGAAAACAGGGTCTCATCCTGTGGGCCAAAGATAGAAGGTAAGAGAATTGCCAGCTCAGGAGTACAGACCAAGATTAAGGCAGTCTGATGCTCAGCATGTACTGTAGTTTGAAATGTCTTGTGCTGGTCCCCAGGACAGCAGTGGCTCATTTGCCAGGACCAGTGGCAACAACAGACTAAGATCTTGCCCGAGTTGATCCCATGGTTAAGCACACCCATGCAATTAATGTCAGTACAAATTATGCTGGTTTAATAGCAGTGTAGCAGACAGCTCAATATGCCTAGGCTCATAGTTTTATCAGCTTCATCAGAAACACTGTCTGTAGATTTATTTGTAGATTACGGCATTAGTTTGCTGAGTAAGATGGTAACTCCACAGACACACAGCAGAAGTCTGGAGATCTGTGTAACCTGGCCATCCAGGTTAGGTGGTTCTGATGGAAGACAGCCCTGTGGCTTTGGTTACAGCAAATGCATTTCAGGACACCTCAGAAAACTCATATGTATGCAAATTCTCTTGAATAAGCCAGGCATGCTGCACTCTAATGCTGCAGTGGCAGCTCTGCTTGTGTACCAGCCTGAACTTGCCACCCAAACACCAGAAATTCAGCTTCACAGATATTTCAGGATAGGGCTATAAAGTAGATCAGCTATGCCCTTTCTACACTTTTAGGAGACAATTTGTTAATGTAAGCAGCAATTTCAGAAACTCTACAGAGAACAAGTTCTGACAGCTGGCTTGTCAGGTGACTAAGCCTACCTGTGGCTACTGCCAAAATTAGCAGTGAAGAAAGACAGACAATAAAAAGCTTACATTATTGTAGCTCTTAACTTAGCAGGATAGAGGAGTGTTAGGAAAAGTTTGCTTTAAGTGGCTGCAAAGCAAGATGAATGTAGGAGAGATATTGATATACTATCAAAAAATTTTTATCTTCCCAGGTGTACTGCCCAGCTCCTTCCCAAGTAAGTTAATTTCAAATAGAGTTATGCAGCCACCATTTCCCTCCTTACCACAATTCTGTTCATCTTCTTCACTGTCACAGTCTTTTTCACCATCACACTTCCAGGACACTGGGATACACTGAGTTGACTGAGGACCACAGCTGATTTCATTTACCCGGCACGTTCTCGTATCTGTTGAAAAAAAGTTTAAATTCAATCTAAGAGCTACTGATCTTGGGTTTCAGCATTTATGCTGAAAATTGAGGCTAAAGGGCTTCAGTTCTGGACAAAGTTGCAGTTGTTTAGGTGCTAACATCTCTATAAATTGATGGAAAAGGCTATACTATTCTGTAGAGCTCAGTTAAAACAGATGCTTCCAGTTCCTAAGAGATTAGTATTTAAAGGCTAACTTGGTGATTACACACCAATTACACTGTAGCACCTTGAGGTACAACAAATAGTACTAGGGAGGAGTAGTGCCAAAGTGCACTAGGACTTGGGGTTGAAGCATTCCCCACTGTGGATCCTCTTAATACAGGAAAACGACATTTCCTGGATCTATATTGCTTGATGAGTTGTGATACTTCAGACCAGAGTTGCTAATCCTGAGACCTCACAGTCAAGCCTCTGCACCACTGCTCCCTACACCCCAACATGTAGTCAGACACTCAGTCTCTACATTAGCTCCGGTAGTTTTGGGACTGCACTTGCAAAGCAGCTGCCTTGGAGAACAGCAATCCCTTGGTGACAAGCCACAGTGACAATCAGGCACTAAACATGACAAGTCATGTTCTGACTGTGAGTAAAACCTGCTACTTGCTATCCCTTACAAATTCAAGAGCGCCCACTCAGTTCTGCATCCTTTTCAGCAGTAAAAAAATCTCCTCAAAACCCTGACCAGGCCAAGCACTTAGGAAAGTGCTCCCCAAGACAAATCCATCTTTGCTGCAGCAGGAGAGCCAGCCTGGAAGCAGGCCAGAGGGTCAGAAAGGTGCTTTCCAGAGGCTTGGGCACCCCAGGGTGGCAGCAGGGCTTACTTACGGCACAGCTCGGAGCTCTCATCGGACCCGTCCTCGCAGTCCGGGTCCCCGTCACACTGCCACCTGTTAGGCACACACTGACCACTGAGGCACACAAAATCAGATTCGGCACATGTCTTCTTCACTGGGAGGGAGGAAAAGGCACTTGTTTAAGCACCAGAGCTTGGCTGATTTATTGCCAACAGGGATCAGCTTCATTGCCCCAGAAAGTTATCCAGTATCCTTGTTTGGTGGATGCCTAGTGTTGTCCCCACCAACCTCACAAACAGTGGCACTGAACACTTCCTACAGAGTTAGTCTGTGAGAGAAAAACAGAGTAACTTCCTACAGAGTTATTCTCTACAGAGAAGCATTTATTTTCATCTAATCAGGCACTGAAGGACCACTATTGCTAAGGAGACTAAGCAGGTTAGCCTATTTTAGCTGCCGCTTCAAACAGACTTGAGTTAACATAAGGTCAAAATATTAATATTTGGGTTTTGAACTCCGAGTTTATGGTCAAGGCATTTGATTTGTCATTACAGAAGCATAGTGCTATGTAACTCTAGGGTAATAGTTTAGGTCTGCTTGAGGAGACTGGCAGTTCAACCACACCAGTGATGGATACAGAGCCTGCTTTGCCTGGTCTCCAAGCAAATCTAGTCATCTATCTTGGCTTCTATGCCTGCTTAAAGCAAAAGTTGGCAGCCAAAGCTAGACTTAATGTTTATAGGAGACACAGCAGAATCACTTTCACATCTAAAGCAGAGCTTTTAACCGTGGAATAGCCAACAGCAGAGTACTAATAGCAAACATTTTCTATTATGTATTCAAGAAACAACTGAGAACAGGCTTATAGTCTGTTCCTGTCAGTCATCACGCTCACAAGTGAAGAATTTTGGTCACAAGCTTTGTCTCAGTTGCCAATTTCAGCAGGGTTAGATAACACTCAGGAAAATTCAATTGCCTCAGATGGATATGAGGAATCAAAAGGGGTTATTCTAAGGCATTTGTCTTTATATTCCAACTGCCAGAAGTGCTGCACAGGATAAGCATCTCTCCAGCTATCCACTGTTAAGTCCCCACTGCTAACTAGCAAGTACTACTGCAGAGGTATTATTTTGATTACTTACCACAAGAACTCTCATCACTGCCATCTGAACAGTCTTCATCACCATCACATTTCCAGATTTGAGGAATACAGCGCCCATTACCACATGCAAATTGGGATTCTTCACATTTCGCTCTCGCACCTTCAATGAAAAAAGGGAACCTCAGCCTCGATACTGTTAAGCAATACTTTCCAGCTTTCCCCACTGACCAAGAAGCTACCCAGCCTAATAAAGAGCATAACATCAACATGAAACCAGATCTGAGCTCCAAATCTTGGCAGTCACCTTATTCAATCATGAAAGTAGAGCCAAAAGCTTTCCTTCCCAGTACAAGTGCAGAGTTTAAGCACCATAACCATCCACCTGCCAAACAACAGCAAACAGTCTCAGTGTTGTTCTTACTGTTTTGCTCTTCAAGTCAAGGTCAAGCCTGAAAAAATATGTGCCCACAATTACTTCTGCTGTCTCACACCTAGCATCACATTCTCAAAACTCCTCAAATTCTAAGCAAACTGGGTTTAAATTTGATTAATGTCAACCTGGATTAGCATTTCAATGCTCTGCTGCTAACACACTGCAGCAGAATCCCTAAGACATCTGTAAAGGTAGCTTAGATAACTGCTTTGTAGCTGAACAAGTTTTCATGCTTTATGTTACTCCTCAAACAGTGGCACCCAGAGAGACATTCACTGGCACACACCAAAAGAAGTGTGATGCAAAAAGAGCAAAGTAATTTATAACTTCCTTCTGGAATCAAATCCATTGCCTCAGAACTGGTAAGTCTTGATTTTTTAGCACACTTGAGTAAGGTACTGCTTTCTGCAAGGTCCTTAGAGTGCATTTTCCAGAGTATCCTCAGCTCTGCCACTGTATGACCCCATCCCTCAAGGGGAACGTGCTTTGTCTTGGAAGCCCTGCTATAACTGTCACTAAAAGCAGCAGCCTGCATCTTCAGCCAGAGCTGTTCCACTTAATGCATGCAGGCAAGTGTGTAAGATTGTGCATCAGTATTGGCTGCACAAGCCTTACAGCACGATGCAAGACTCCTGATCATTCTTGGTTTATTGCATCATTTAGTCAGGGTGCTTTTTCCTGGCATTCCAGAGCTCAAAGGGCTCAATCAAAATTTAGCAGAGCATAATTTGCTATTTTATATCCTCTCTGTATGACATGCAAAAATGCAAGTTTCCAAGCAGAAGGGAGGTACTCAGCCATTTTACATTATATTGGCTAGCCATCACATACTAGACACTCACAAATGCTGGACAGTACAAGCAAGAATAACACGAGCAACCCTATGTGCTGAATGTCTCACATAAATCCATGATTAAAGATGTGAAACATCACCTTACTGTTTTAGTGGCCTTACTGGAGGAGTAAAGCAGTAACCCAGCTGTCAGAACAAAATTAACAACTTTTTTACGTGGGAACTGTGTTCAAAAAGTACCAAAAAAATCAGAACATCAGCTCCTGTGTATACTGTTTCCTTTTCTGGTTGGGAATTACACCAGCATGTGCTTTCTAACAACGTGGTTTTGTAAAGCTACTGCTACTACTTGGCCATGAGCTGCCAATCAATCAGCTTGCCTTGTGCTAGACAGCACAACCCAGACACCTGAGAGTGGGAGTAGGTGCCACAATTAGAAGCTTATTCTAAGCCTGATACCTTGTCCAGCAACCTCTAAGAGAAGGTTAGAGTTGTGAGCCCTGGTCAAATATTTCAGGTTTCATTGTACTGCTACAATAAAATATGCAACAACTGACTCCTGCTTGTTTTGGGACCTTCTCATCCAGGCATTCAGAGTGTGAACAGTCAACCTTTCCCAAAATAGCATACAGATATTAGACTAAGCCTGCCACTGAGGAGATCCCAAAATAACTCCGTGGTCCTTAGTTACTCTATTTCAAGCTAGAATAAGGAGAAAAGGCTCACTAAGGCTGCCTAGTACATTGTGACTTACAAATGTAACACCATTTCCACCAAATGCTACAGGGAAGCTACACACAAGGCTAACCACAGCTGAGCTTGGAGTAACAGCTATAACTTTATAATTACAATCCCAACAACAAGCCGTTCCAAGAAGATATCATTGCTTCTGCAGCTGGTACCGAGTGAAATGTCAGAGCAACTACTTATAGCCCACAAACAAGTAAAAAAATCAACAAGACCTAACACCCACACAGGTGCACAAAGGTAAAGGTCAGCATCTGCTGCTGCTCCTGAAGATGCCAGTCAGACTCTAACAGCCACTTGGAATGAGCTCCAGTTAAGATGGTTGGTTACAGCAAGTAACTCTGATCCCCTGTCCTACACCGAGCACCTTCCTACAGTGCCAGGTAACCGTTTATTTGGATACTACCAGCCTAATCCACTGCTATTTGAAGCAATGGAGTCATACCTCAGCTGCAGCTTCAGTCACTAGACACCTAATGCTTTTTTGGAGCAGCATCAATTAGCCACTAATTCAAAGCTTCTCTTTATGTGCTCTTCATACAGCAGAAGCACCTTCACACATTTTCTCTTCCTTGGAATACAGCTCAGGCTGAAAAATGCTGAGAACCAGTAACATCAGAGCCTGTGATTGCTAACACATATTATTTTACTGCTCCCCAGGTAACTCTTACTAGAAGCTGGCTCATGAGCAGCAGTGGGTGCAGGGTGAAGGAGCACAGTTACACTGACTACCCAAGTCAAACCACCTCTCCCCATATCTCTGCTATCACTGTTAGTCTCAGCCCCTTAAGCAAGTTGCCAGATTACTTGTCTGGGCAGCTTCAAACATGTGACACTTGTGTACTGTCATCTGACACCAAGTCCCAGAAAAGCTTCCAACCGTGATTGGGAAACCTTGCGAGAACTCGTCTAGGAACTAGCTTAGACTTTTCCCAGACCCTGGCAATTCCAACTACCAGCAGAGGAGAGCTGATTTGGGGCACTGACTCAAACTGAGGGAACAGTCAAAATAACTTGGTTAGCTTGCCTACTAACAACCCTCCACTGTGTATCTTTTGTGATGATTTCTGAGCAGAGTGCAGTAGAAGTTTCAGTGCCAGCCAGCCTGGTCCTTCATTCTACAGCTGTTTAACCATTTTAGCTGTTGTGGACCAGGCATGGGAACAACCTACACGACTGGGGGGATGAGAGGTGACTTAGGCAGACATTCCTCCTCTCTCTCTCTGTTTGTATGAGGACTGGATACAACAATATGCTGGCAGGGCAGCATACCTGGTTCCTGTTATGGGCAGACACCTGGGCCTACTTTAGGACAATAGTCAGGAGATTTAAGAGCCATAGGACAGCGCAGACCTCACTGCTCACCTGGGCGAGCAGGCTGGAGCTCACTTCTCAAGGAAGAAAGGAGCCAACCAAATGATCATTACCACCATTTAAGAGTAAAATATTTTTAAACGACCATCCAAGGACCCCTGCCGATAGGGACGACAGCTCCCACGTCGGGAGGCAGCCCTGGAGCTGCTGGCGAGCGCCCAGCCCCGGGAGCGGGGACACGGCAGCGCTCCGCCTTGCCACCAGATGGAGATCCCTCACGGTTCTTTACCCGGGACCCCGAAACCACAGCCATGCCAGCACCGCTGGATAACACAAAGCCCAAGTTGCGCCGCAGTTTGACAGCGCCTATGGTCTTTAGAAAACCCAAAAAGCAGCTGAACGTCGCCAGCTTCCCGAGCGCGCCCCTTTCGCCCCTCCACAACAGAGCCCCGATTCCCCGCGACCCTGTGGCGTCAGCCCAGCCCCTCAGACCCTCCCCTGAGCATCGATCAGGACGCCGGGCCCCTCCTGCAGCAGCGGCAGGCGGGGGGATCC
>VWZU01012339.1:253213-283386 GCA_013397095.1 Sterrhoptilus dennistouni
TATTTTTAGATATATTATATATTTTTTATCCTTTTAAGGTCAATTGTTTCCTTATTACGACTGATTTCCAAGGGAAAAAGAGGGTTTCTTGATTAATTTTTGCTTACAACGAGATGTTTACTGTAAATCTTATCAAGAGTACCCTGATGTCTTGTTTCTGCATGACTCAGTTTCCTTCTAATTTACACACAGAATTTCTTTATCCTGTTAGTTTCACTCCTGTTGCTTCTGAGACAGAGATTTGCGTTCAGTGACTGTGTCTGACATTCTTCCCTGTGTCCTCTCTTGCTCTCTCTTTCCCAAGCCAAACTAGCCAGACTTTTTTAGTCTATTCACTGTTGGGAGACCATTCCTCTGACCATTGTGATTGGGATCATCAGGTTCTCTCCCAGCTTGAATCCACCTTTCCTGGACTTGGCTGAAAAAAACGTAGGTGGTGCTCCAGGGCTCAAAGAGCTTCACAGGAGGACTTTTTAAAGTCTTCTATGCTGACATTAAGCTGATCACTGATCATTTTCCTTGCTGGAAGTACCTTGAGTGATATCCTGTGCTCTCCCTCTGGCTGCATCAGATGGTGCTGTCATCTCTGGTGTACATAATCCATCTGTAACTAAAAAGTATTTGTCTTGAGGAGCAATTGTACCTTTATAATCAGAGGGAAGAAATGGACATTTCTGCATATCCATTCAGAGTTGTTTATACAATTTCTGTTACTTAGTTTATATGTTGGTTGTCTGTTAAAGTGTGTTGTCCAACTTCATGTCCTTAATTTTGTTAACCTCCTAATTCCTGGATTGTTGGTGATATTTGAGATTGGTGATAATACTATTTGATAGGTCTCATGGCTGATCACCTCTTAGAAAACTCCTTTATCCTAAAGTTTTCTTTTCTCATATACCCTGTAAGCTATATATGTTACTCCATCTGGCAACTCTTTTACAAATTGCCAGCCTTTGCTGCTTAACTAATAGTTTCCCATGTTCATCTCATTTAGATTCTTTACTGAGTGACATGTTCACTTGATCTAGCTAATTAGTTGAAAAGAAAGAGTGAAGTTAGCTGGATACAGTAAAATTCTGGTAAATCCCAATTGCTTTCTCCCATTTTCCAAGCACACATGAAGATTATGAAGTTTTCTATTCTGTATTTGTTCTAAAACTTAGTATATTATTGAAGTCAAGATTGTAGGTGACTGGTTGACCAACTGGGGAAACTTCTCCTGTTGTCTTCCTTAAATATAAACAATGTTCATTTTCTTCTTCCAAAGCACATCTTAGGATAGAGACTGTCTTTGCCACCACAAGATCTTTGGAGTTTCAGCTCTGCTCCACTTGTACTATTTCTTTTTTTTCCTTTAACCATCCCACACTTGATGGCATTGATATTGTTGTGTTGAAAAGTGAATCAAGTATTAATTTAATTACAGAGCTATACTTAGAGGACCTTTGATTTTAGTATCATATTCAGTATGTGTACAATGGGCTTTCTTTTAAAATTTATTAATACATTTAATGATCATTTGAAGAATTATAAACTCTTGAACACTCCAGTTCTCTTGGATTTTTAAAGTTTGATCTTTTACAATAAACAACTTAATTAATTTGATTTAAGGTGAGTTGGCTGGTGATCATTCAAATCATATTTTACCAGCTCTGATGTGGAAAACCTAATATGAAAAAGCCCTTCAATTACAGTAGTGTTGGTTTATTGGCTGCCTGGTGAAGATACACCCATCATTCATGTGCTGAAGTAGCCAGAACTGACAGCAATCAGTAGTATGGTTTTCTGTGCATGGAAAGTTCAAGTTAAAATACAAGGTCCTGACATATCTTTCCCTCATGTAACACTGTAGAGCTGTGCCTGCAATCCTGTAGCCCGTATCAGACTCCAGCTCTGTCCCATTAGTATCTTTCTGTTCCAGACTGATTTTGATCTTTTTTTTTTTTTCTTGAAGTCTGTCACACCATTAGTAGGCAAAACTACTCCACAGTCATAAACATTATTTCATTTTACCGTAATTCTTTAAAATACAGGTAACTATCTTTTCAAAGCTGTGTTTTTGCCATGGTTGCAATTTTATCATGTCTCTATTATTCCTTGGAGATCCATTTTATCATGATCTCTGCTGTTAGTTTCAGTGTCAATACACAGCATAGCATGTCCTGTTACACAAAAATAAATCTCACTTGCATATAACAAGTGATTCTTTAATGCTTTCCAACTACAGTTACCTTCTCTGTTTGTTTTTTTTTTTTTCCTAAGAATATTGCTGTGAAGATACAGAACAGCAGCCCAGGATATCAAGGTTCCGTTTATGGCTTGGCTTTGTAGAAATACTTTTTCAAATGTTCTTGTGCAGATCAGTTTTTTGATGCCTCTTTGCCAAGTAAAATGAAGGAAAAAATGTCCCCCAGTGTCAGAAGGCACTTCCAGGGGGTATATTTATCAATGCTTGGCAAAGGCTCAAGTAATTTAGTAGTAAGTACAGTAGACTGGATGGTTCAATCCTCAGAACAGTTAATACATGGACAGATTTATTTTTTTTTCCCCAAAAATGAAAGCTTAGAAAAATTTTAAAATACATCAACCATTTTGTGGAATAAACACTATCCATGCTTTTCTCTTTTTATTACTATTAGAGCTCTTGGCTTATTTTCAGGTAAATATGCACCACTATTCAAATTTTAAATTTATATTGATTTCTGTAAAAGGGAATCACTATCACCTAGAGAAAAGGTTTTGTTAATAATTTCTATTATGAGATCCTGTTTTCAGACCGACATTCTCATTACTATTTATTAATTTAGAAAAAAAATGCTTGCTCTTGTATTTCTTACCATATATTTGAAGGAAACCACCATATTTTGGGCATTCATTCTGAGAATTCTCAGAGCTTTGTTTCTACACTCCAAGTTTAGGACGTGTGATTTGCCATTTGAAAATGAGGCTGCCTGTGCTTTTTGAGTCTCATTGTCACAAAAACACACTACCTTTTCTCAAGTAATAGAATTAAAATAATGAGTCTCTGGTTCATATAGCTGTGATTTTCCTACAATTAGAATGGTGAATTCACCCAAGACCCCTTACCATAACTATTATTAAAAATAGAGATGATACATAGCCAGTAATGGATGATGATAGAAAAGTAAGACTGCAGAAAAAGACACTGAAGTAACTGTGTTAAACTGAGGACTCGGGAGATTTACAGACTATAAATAATTGCAGAGATAATAGTATAAATGAAAGAAGGGAATTACCCACATTCTCAGAAGAAAGAAAGACAAGGTGCAATGGCCTGGAGCTGAAACAGGAAAATCTCAGGTCATAGGAGGATGTTTCTTGCAGTGAGAGTAATTGTGCAGTGACCCAGAGGGCAGTGCAGTGGCACTGCAGGTGGGTTACTGGGGCCATGAACATTCCTGCGAAGTGCAGCTGGACAGATTAGGTGACGTAGATGAGCTTCCCCAGCTGCTCGTTATTTCAAGAGCTTACAAAAGTCAATCTGTTTCTCTGCATCATCTTCATAAATCCTTCTACAGCTGCCAGTCTTGTTGTGCCAATGGGCTGTCATGCTGAAAAGCATCTTTGCAGCCAGGATGGTGAACCCCAGTGGCTTCAGTGAGACAAGGGTCTACCTTGTCTCATTTTCTATTGAAATTAGGTGTGCTTTCTGCTCTGGTTTTACCAGCAGGCCACACCTTTCTCTCACTGTTGCCCACTCAGTAGAGTAAATTCTCATTATCTTCATTGTCACGTTCAGGTGCACTGCAGTGCTAATCTATTGTACCTATATCTATATCTAAGCATCAGCAAAAGTGTGCAAGAAAGGTCCAGTGTGACCCTAACCTGTTTCTTCTTCATATGTGTCTCACTCCATTTGTTGCTGTGCTAGCGACACCATCTATTTCTGACTAATTCCAGCAGGTGAATACAGCTGTGGGGCTTATCTAGGCTTTAATTGGGTTGTTTAGAGAAAAAATAAAAAGGTCTCCTTGCATTTGGCTTGGATGTAGCTGAAGTCCTTGTGGTGTTAACACATTCCAAGGGAAAAACACAAAAGAAAAAGAAATCTTGGAAAAATTCCTGATCCATTTTCCTCTCCTGTTAGGAATTCGAAATTCTAGGTCCTCATTAGTGCAAATTGCCAAGAAAACCCACTCCTGTTTTATCTTTTTGGTTTTCCTAGGTAGTCATCCCTGTAAATGCCATGCTCTGGTCTCCAGGCTGCCCACTGGTTTCAACAACTGGTACTTGAAAATTTGCTCTTGTTCACGGTTACTACACTGCTCTGAGCAAGTGACCAGCAATGCAACTACCTGCTTTTAACTTGAAAGTTAGCTCAGAAATGGTATTAGGCTCCAAATAAGCAGCCCCAGCAAGAAACTACAGCCTGGTAACATGACTGTTCAACTGCAAAAATGGGAATGTGGCCAGGCTTGGTGCTGCATGCTGCTTTTCAGCTGGAGCTGGAAGGCCCATCTGCAGGGTCAAGATCAGAGCAAGATTCAGCCCTTTGTCAGCAGGCTTTAAGTGGCTGTAGGATCTACTTTCTCTCATAATTATTTTGCAGGGAGACTGTTCTTTGGTGCCTCCTGACAGGCTGTGTGCTCCACAGGTATCAATAATTTAAGCTTTGCGACAGTTCTGTGAGGGAACTCGTGTAGAGGAGCCTGAGGGACAGCCACATGACTGGTTCAGCAGGAAGGCAATTGCCATGTTAAGCTTCCCTGGTTGTTTATCCACTTCTTTGCTGCCTCACTGCACCGTGGAGTCCTTAGCACTGTTTTATTTGTTTTCACTTCTCAGTGCAGTTACTGTCTCAGAAGTTGGTGCTGGAATAGTGATCCCCAGGAGCAGTGAGTCTGATGGAGAAAGCTTTGGGTTTGAAAAAGCTTTGGAGTTTCAGCATTGGAATTTCAATTTAGGTGAGCACCTGAATCTCCCCAGGCATCCTGAGGCTTGTCAAGCAGGGGCATCTCTTTTCCAGGGCCTCCCTGAAAATTCTCAGTGTGCACACTGCTAACTGGGCTCCCTACAAACCCTCCTGGATTTGTACTTCCCTCCTGGAAGTGCTGAATTTGTCCTGTGCCAAATGGATGGCACTTTCTAATTGAGATCCTATCTCATCCTTTTTAAGGAAATGTTGATATGAGTGTTTTCTGTGCAGTGTTAGATGTGCTTTCCCTCATTCCAGTTCAATCTGAATCCAGATTCTTCAGTATGGTCAGCACATACGTGCTTTATATTGGGGTACTGATTCTATGTTTGGACCTTAAGTAGAAGTATTTTGCTACTCACTCAGAAAGTTAAGGGCTTTTTATATAGTCAAACTGCAGGCCTCTATTTCAGTCAATGTATCTGGTTTTCTGCCTCCCACCCCAATGTAACTGTGAGCCAAAAGAATTCTCAGAGCAGCATCTTGCCAAAGGCACACCTGGCCTGGGTACAGCTAGCTGTTATATTTCTGATTTTAGTATGGTTATAAATGAAGCAACAAACCTTCTTCCCAGGCTCCAGTTTTGGCTAAGGATGCTGTATTATTTAGCTGTGCATTAGCAGCTGGGGAAGTGCTTTTATGGTTGCTTAACTAATTAGTTTCACTCTTGTTTTTGAAGAGTTTACTGGTAAGAGTTCAGTCCATCACTTTAACAAAAAGCATTTGTAATATCTGTGAATTGAAAGGGTCTGTCAGTTTTGGTAAGCAATTGCATACCTGCCTGCATGAAGGTAGTATATAACATTCTGTGCATAAGCTGAAGACAGATTATCCCAAAGGAAGAAAAAAACTTTAAAAAATAAAAATTTGTAAAGGTAAAGGGTAGTTGTTCCTTAGAAACCCAAAGTATACTGATGTGAAGCACCAGAGAATTGTCTTACCACTATGACAGAATTAATTCATCTTATATACTATAATATACTATAATCTTATATACGATACTATATTAATTAATCTTACAATACAATTTTATAGCTGTTTTAATAATAATTATTAATAATTATTAATACGAATCACATTATAAATAAAATCTTAATGTCTTCACTGAATTTTTTAAGATTTCCAGTGAGACTTTTATCACACTTGGGGGTGAGCAAAGGCTGATGTTAGTATTTGCCTTTGTAAACTTACATTTGGCTAGGTGCAGCTGGTGGTAAGTACTACAAGATAAACCTATAGAAAAACTGGGCTAGAACTGCTCCTCCAAAGTCATGTGATGCAACTCCTGCCTCTAGAGAAGGCTGACACTCCTAGCAACTCCTAGATTGCTCTTAACATGAGAAAAAACATCTCTTAATATGTTTTTAAAACCTTCCAGCAATGGAGACTCCAGGTCTTTTTTCTGCAGCAGCAGGACATTATTGGCTCCTTAGTTTGTTATCTGCAGTTTTCCACCTGACATTTAGGGTGCACTAAGCCTTATAGAGAGGAAGTTAATTGTGCTAAGGATGCAATGTTTGTGTTATGTTTTGTACAAGATTGAGAGGCTGTGAGGGTGTCTTTGCAAATTCAGATGACATAGTTTTAGTCCTGGTTAAACAAGCCAGATGCTTACAGCATGCCTGTCTAATGCATGAAGAAATTTTCAAGGGCACTTTAGCAGGGGTGAAAACTTCAATTAGTGCTATCTTGTGTGCCAGAAGCAGTCCTAGGACTGTGCACAAATTCACCTGATGAATTGATCTGAATGTGAGTTGGCAAAAAGCTCACACCAGAAGCCAGAAGTATCTGAGTCCTTTGAGTAAAATGCTCAGTGCACACCCTGCCAGCTGGGCTCCTTACTCTCAGCAGTCATGACGTAGGTGGGTGATGAAATCTACCCTTTACTAGCCAGAGGGCAGGAAGCAGAAAGCAGGATGGCAGCCAGCAGCTTGCTCACTTTTCCCTGTGCAGCTTTTCCCTCTTCAGCCTCCAACTCTGGTGAAAGGGAACCAGCCAGACCCCTCTGGGGCTCAAGTTCCAGCCCTCTGCTGTTTCCAAGGCAAAGTTTTCCATGACATGGTGCTTCTGCACTCTTGGATTGCAGGAAAGCAGGAACAAAGTCAGGTGACATCTACCCCTGTACCAGAGGTCTCTGCAAGCTCTAGACAATTATTTTGAGGTGGTTGACTCATGTGGTAGCAGATGGAGTTCTGTATTGCAGTTCCTCACTGCACCAGGCCACAGGGCAGAGAGCTGGGACAGTATTCCCTTCCCTCTCAGTCCCACCTTTTCCATTCAGTAGCTCCAACGTGTTTGTGCAGCAAGGCAAGTTTTGTGTCACTGAAACATGAACATCCCAAAACTGTTTTTTGCAGGGGCAATGTGGTAAAGCAGCATTCATGGCCAAATTCACTTCTCCCCTGTTCTCATTTCTAGAGATGAGCTTCACGCTTCTGATTTGAAAGGTCAGACTGGGTCAGTGTTTACAGAGTTTGCCTCACCAGAAAGATGCCTGAGGTTGTTGTCTTCACTGGTAATGTCAAAAGTAAAAACTTATTTGAGCACTTGCTGATGTGGAATTTATTGTTTCTATACACTTGTGTTTGTTAGATGGCTTGACGTAAAAGCTATAACATTCTACTTCCACCTAAATTCCTTGGTTTGAATAGTTATCAGCAGCAGAATTGCACAGGAGAGCACATGTTGTGAGAACAATACCTCCATTATTACCTACTAACATTGTAATCTAATTTGAGTTTGAAGAAAGACCTACTTACTAATATCCAGTACAGTAGGATAGCTGAATGCATTTTTGTAATACAGAAACACTGATTTCTGGTAGAAGGTCAGAGCATTTGTGCTTCAGGTATTTTTGTTTTGGTGTTATTTACTTTGCCATTTTTTATTTAGGTTTTGTTTGTTTGTTTTGTTTTGTTGTTTAAATGTTAAGAACTTTGAAAAACACGATGCTGAAAAGACTTTGTTAATTAAGGAGTAATTCCTCATTTGGAACCAAATTTGTGTCTTGAAACGCTGAGGACACAAAGGAGCCTTAATTTTCTCATGATGGCCTAGATTAAGGATAATGTTGTAACTGCAATGATCAGTCATGGCCTATATCAGGAGCTCATAGGCTCTGATGTATTTCCCATCAGGGCAGGGATGGGAGTTGGGATGCTCTGTTACCTTATCTTTACAGGCTGAGGGAGCCCAAAGCACAGGAGATTCAATAACCTTGCAAATGTCGTGGCAGGACCTCTGTGACACAGTGAAGATTTTGGGTAGGAGCAGTTGGGATCCTCTCTCTCTCAGTGGCGCAGCTGGAACCCTGTAAAGAGCTGGTGCATGTTCCCATATGGACACAATTATCTGCATTTCATATTAAAAACGTGGCCACAAACTATTTTTTTTCCCCAATGCAGTGTGCTGCATTGGTGTAATGTGTAACAAAGTTGCATTAGCAGGAAATTTCTCACCATCAAATGCAGCTAAACTGCAAATCTGGCAGGAATACTTCTGTTTACATGTAAGCCCAGCTCTTGCCTTCCTTGGAGGTGATGGAAATCCCTCCATTTATGTAGTGGGTTCTTCACTGTGCTTAGATTTCCCTCTCTTCCTGTCCAAGACATCTCCTGGAGGCATATTTAAGCAAGTCAGGGTAAAGATACCTAAGGGGAGTTTAAAGTGTCAAGTTTAGCTTGCTGGTTTTAACTCTCACTAGGAGCACTTATGTTCCTGGGTCACGTAGGCAGCTTTAAAACACTCCTTGCTCCTTCTTATGTAAATCTGAATGCTGGTCCTCCAGCCAGATCTCAGTTATGCACACAGTGTGGCAAGCTGGTACTTGCTCCCATTCCCAGAGGGGGCAAATATTGATTGTGTGTTTTTTTGCTATTGGATTTTGGGTAACTGAGCTGGTTTTTTTTTCAGTGCAGGCAAACTGTATTCAGCCATTAACTACGGTAGTTTAATTAAATAGTTTGAAAGTTTCTGCTTTCCCTGTGCTAGTTGATAGGCTTAAATACATATTTTTTGGTGCCAATAGAGTTTTTTCCAGCTGTTATTAAACATAAATAATGGTACCTTTAAAAATAGAAGTTCATTTTCACAGTGCCAAGCTTGTGAATCATGCTTCCTAGTTCCAATTTTAAAAAGGTATTATAAAACCAAGATGGCTGCAAGATACATAGGGGCAAATAATACAGATAATTCTAAAAAAATGAAGCAACTGCTTGTGACTAAGTATGTGGGAAATTAAGTCCTAACTGGCCTTTCTTAACATCAGATAGCTGTTGCACAGTAAAGGCACAGAATTATAATTCAGTTAGGAAAAAAAAATCTCTGAATTCTTTTTGAGATATTACATGTGTTAGTTTTACAGGCTTACCTCTCGAAGGAAATTTCAACATTCATCCAGCATGCAGATATCTGCCAGACACGCCTAAGTTGTCAGAATAGCTGCCTAACATACATGATGTGCCCATTCTCCACTTGAAATACCACATTTTGATTTCTGCCTGACTTGCACAATAGTAGGCCTATTTCTCTGTCCCATTCCTGTTCTGACTTTTAGATTACTTGTTCCTGCTGGAACTACTCTCTAACATTTAGTTACAGCTGCCATTTTCTCTCTATGCTTTGTACAGTCTTTTATGCATAGGCAGAGAATAATCTTGCTTTTCAGATTTTTTTTCTACACTTCTTTTGTGTTCTGTTTGCATAACCTTACATGTTTTCAGATATATGGATCTTTAGGGATCCAGCTTTGTCAACAGGTCTTAGAGAGGAGAGAAAAACAGGAGGGAAGGGGAGTGGAAGAACTGAGTTAAGTCGCAGTTGTATTAATAAAATAATGCAAGTAGTAAAAATGCTTGCTTTTGTGTCAGTGGTGGTGTGGTAAATAATTGCAATATCCTTGCTGAAGTGTGCAGTAAGAACTGGGTAAAACCAATGATGGCCAAGTTAGAAAACAAATTAGCATTTATTTATGTTGAACTGTGATTAAAGTAATGTGAACTTAAACATTCATTTACTGTATTACATGGTCATAATTTGCATAGGTTTATGGATGTATTTTTTTAAAAAAGAAAAATACTTAGCTGAAAAAGACTTTCATAATGCATGGGTTTCTGAAAAAAAAAAGGCCAGATTTTAGGTTTGTTTTATGGCCAATGTTTAGGTTTGCTGTGTGAGATGTTGCAGTTACAAACTGCAAGACACATCATGGTGCCTCGTATGCATTGCAAAAACAATGGTAATTACAGGAATATTCCTCAGACCATATGGAAATGGGTAGTCCCTGCAGCAAGGAACATCCAAGTCTAAGCTATGATTTATTAGGGGTAAACAATGCCAGAAGATGACTGTATAGCTTGTATAAATGCAGAAGGTTCCCATTGTCTCAGAAGAGAAGGTGGATGAAATACATGGCATTTATGTTGAAATGTGGAATAGAGGCTTTGCAGCTACTCAGATCTTGTGGGGAGAAGCTGTAGCCTGCAGCCTGATGACACTGTGAATATATATATGTCTGTGGCTGGCTGAGCTCATGCACAAATGCCCTCTGCATGTGTGTGCTCAGCTCCCTGGACACCAGCCAGCCCCAGTTCAAAAGCATGTTTGTGAAGCCCAGCCCCAGTCACTCAGCCTCTGCATACAGCTTATTAGCTTGGGTGGCAGTGTCACCCTAGCAAGGTCACAAGGGTTTTCAGCTCAGGGCTGGCTGGAGGCCCATTAGATTGGTGTGCCAGCAAAGGGAGCTCCTGTGTACTTTCTGTAGCTCATTTGTCCACATCCCATCAGAGCTTACGAGAATAAGCAGCAACACAGACGTTGAGAAAAATGTGTAGAATGCTCTGGAGCTCTTTTGGACAAAACTATTTTTATGAAGCAAGCTCATCTATTACTTGCAGATTGGGTCATTAATATACTTTTAAAGGCCATGGAGAGGAAGGTTAAAGGATTTTACTTAAAGGCAGGCTAACACACAGGTAAAGTACTGCTATGCCAGCCTTGTCCTGTGCAGGGCTTGCAAGCACACCTGACCTGCAGGACTGCTTTACCCACTCTCAAGTTGCTGGCTGCTCCTGCAGCTGTCACTGTACCTGGCTGCTCCTTCCTGTTGGAACCCTGGGCACTGAGAATTTTAGCCTTTCTGTGTTGACAGGCACTGACCCCTAAGAAAACAATGCATTTGACCTGAGGCTGTGGAGAAGGCTTCCAAAATTGACTGATAGCACTGGGAATATGGGTGTGTAGTTTGAATAGAAGTGTGTGATATCACAGGGTGGAAAACTTAGAGTTCAAGGTATTAGAATATAGTAACATATATAAAGCAAGATGGAGGATTTAGGGCATAGGCAAAGTCCTTCTTTTTCACCTTCTTCTTCATGGGTTTGGGTGGTATTTTGTAATTTTATAGAAAAGTCCACATTACAGGCCACCGGTTGTTGGTTATTGGGTTAAAAATAAAAAAAATTAGATGTCATTTCATAATTGGACAGTTTCTCCTTAAAAGGCCTTGTAGAGAGATAGATATGGCTCCTTTCATACTTTGTTAGCTACAAGTGCTGCAGAACTCACAGCTGGTGGGACTGTAACACAGATAAGAATTAATAAACATCTGAGTCTGAACACAAAATACCATCTTGTGCATCTGTGGGCAGAGAGAAGGGGCTGAAACCACTCAATTTTCACTGTGCTGCCTGGACAGCCATCCCTGGATACTACCTATCACTCTTGGAGTATGCTTGTATGGCTCAACATCAAATTACACCCCTCCTGAGGCACATCATAGCCCGGGTGTTGTGGGCACTCTTCTGAGTTCCAGTCTGGTTTGCTTTGCAAGAAATAGGAATAACTGGAATTAAGGTTAAGTGCCACTACAATTTACCCTGACAATATCTGTGTGGTGGTTTTTTGTTTTGTTTTTCTATTGTATAAATACTTAGTTTTATTAAACAGATCCACTGGGTTTTGCTTTGGGTTTTTGGTTTTTTGTTTGTTTGATTTGGTTTGGTTTTTTTCGCCTGATGATACTTTTTCTGAAGTCCTGAAAACTGAATTAGGCCCGTCATAGGAACTGAACTTTGAGTAACATAGTACTGAGAGTGAAATCTTTTGTAGGGAAATGACCTTGATATTTCCCAGATGTAGTAGCAGGAAAGGTTTGTTTCTTTTATCAGATCATCTTAAAAAAATTAAAAAGCAGAGTGTTTCAGAGATTCAACTTTTAAGACATGTTTTTGCAGAAGAGAGTAGAAGACTCACTAATGGGAAGCAACTCCACATTTTGCTGCTTTCATGCGTCATCAGTGCCTTTCCTGAAAGTTGTGTGCTTTGGCAAATACTGATTGGTGGAAGCTGAAGTTGAGGAAGTACAAAATAATTTGATTTTATTTTGATGGATGACCTGTCAAAAGCAGGCACAGCCTTAATGACAAACTGTGACCGTGGTATCTTAGTAGCTGGGAAATAAAGTTTATTCTGCAGTGTAAGACAATATACTGAACACACTATGACAGGCATTTTAGGCACTGTGTATGGTTACTGTCACAATTATGCTGTGAAATAGTATTTAGCTCTTCAGCAGGAACTATCCCTTGAGGAACAGAGGTGAAGCAAGACTAGAATTCACATAATTTTAAGTTACACATTTTTCTATAAATAGAGTGCCTATTAAAATGAAAAAATAGAGCACCTATTAAATCTGCCATGGATTTCAGAGGGAACTGAAGTGGGTCATAGGTCTGCATAGAAACTAAAAAAAAATAATGAAATGTTATGCATGGAAGTGGCTGCACCATGTCCCAGATTCTTTGTCAGGTTTTGTGCTGTTCTTTTTCCACGTAGATTTGAGTTCCTGCAGTGACGCTTGATCTACCAGTGTTCATATTTATAATGTGCTTCAACAAAAAGGTATGATTAGCCTTGTGTTCTGGATATTGGCTTGTCTCTGGGGGTGACTTTTTTCAGCTCTTATTATTTATCATACCCACAAGCACAGAAGTTGCATAGTAACCAACCCCACTGACAAGAAGGTTGCCTGATATCACTGGGGCATAGTGAAGGTGGCGGGGGACACACTTGAGCTCTGTCAAATTATGTTTACAGCTTTTGAATGATCAAGGTTCTTTTTTTGTTGTTGTTGCCAGTGAGGTGTAGGAGTGCCAAGGAGAGATGGTAGACTTGTGCCTACATCTGCATCAGTGGAGGGGGAATGGGATTAGCAGCTGACCACAGTAACTAAGGTACTGAATAAGCAAAGAGCCAGATATTGACACACACCAACACCAGATTTCCATGACTTCCCATGGATTACATCCATGGCTTTTCATGGATTACGTGGTTTTGTACAGAGTCTGGTTTAGCTGCTCACTTAGGTGACTTTTTATCATTACATCTGGATCAATGGATCATCCATAAATAACTTGTGTTGCAACCAGAAGCCTGGATTTTGTTTCTTGTACATACAGCCCCCAAGCAAACTAAAATGAGGTTTGAAACAGTGACATATTCTCCACTACCTAAGAATGTTCCATTTTGGTTAAGACTATTAGAAGTCATGAAAGCCTGTTATAAAATCTGAAAAATACTCTAGCTTCTATAGAATTTTTTAGATTTACACAATTCTGGTGATCACATACAGATGTGACTGCTGTGGTAGCTCAGTTGAAAAGGGCTATTTATAATCAAAGTAATATATGCCTAAAATTTCAGATTGCCAAAAGGCCTCAAACGAAAATCAGTATTTCTGAAATATTGCCTGGGTCATAGTATTGTAAACATAAAGACAAGAGCAACATAAAATACTGCCTTGAAAGTGTAAGAGCATATGGCTTGGCATTGCATATCAGATTATTGATTCCAGTAATCATCATCAGTTATAATAGTTATTATAATTTTAAAAGACAGCTGCTCTTCTCTGCACCTAACCAACTGTGCAGCGGGACCACATCACAGAGCAAATTCCTTCTATGAGTGATCAATCTGTTTATGCCAGTACATGAGATTTTATTGTCCTTGTCTTACTTCTTGTGTGAACAATTTTCTTTTATCTCTACTGAATAGCAGACACATGCTGACATGGAATACATTGGTAGGAGAAAAATAAATGTAAAGCAACCTGTCTTGAGTGCTGTTACATCTAGATACGAACATAAAACATATGACAAATATGTGGAGTCTATTTCAGTCATACCTGATGCCACTGGCAGAATTTTAGCAATCTGTGAAATCTCCCACCCAGATCCTGAGCTTTAGGCTATATTCAACAGAGGAAAACAGTGACCCTCCATCAACCCTTGAAAGCATTCATGAACACAAAAATATGAAATATTCTCTCATTCAGATTTTTCAGTTTGCAATGTGTTTCCTTTGCTGCAGTCAGTTTCCTAGTGATTTTCTATGGCTCAGAAGCTGTGGATGTTTCAGCAAAGCTCATTCATAGGCCAGACCAGACATTCCAGTTGGCTTCTCTAACCATAGAAATGTGGTAGACTGGGTGAAAATGTGGAAAAGTAATGATGGAAACAAGTCAAAGGAAGGTCTCCTTTGTGTTTGAAGATGCAAAGTGCTACCTGCTTGGCAGCGTGTAGCCTGTTATTTGATGGCTTAGCTTAATTAAATTCTGAAATCTCCTGTATCCCATTTTTCAATTCCCTGTAATTTTTATATTTTGGTAAGCTCTGACAAGTGGCATTTTGCAGAGTTCACTGCAGTGTAGGTTTTCTCTTTGCCCACAGAGGGTATGGGTTGTATTCTCATGGAAGTTATATAATTTCTGTTGATCTGGGAACGCTATCTGAGTGTCAAGGCCTTGCAGTGTCAAGACCTTCCCTCTGAACCACTGCTCCACCTCCTGAGGCCAGTGGGCTGGGAATGGGAAAGAGGTTGGGAGGGCACCAGCTGGGATGGCAGACACAAACTGACTGCAGGGATGTTCTGTCAGACCATGTGGCATCATGGTCAGCCATAAAAGCTGAGGGAAAAGAGGAGGATGCAGGGACCCCTCCACTCACGGCATTTGTCATTCCAAACAACCATTACTGGTACCAGGGCCCTGCACTGGACATGTGCCTGGTGATGGGGAGTAGTGAGTAAATTCCTTTTCTTGCCTTGCTTCCAGATGCAGGTTTTGCTTTTCTTACTTAACTGGCTTTATCTCAGGCCAGGTGCTTTTTCAACTTCTTTTTGTCCTATCTCATGCTGAGGCGGGGGCTGAGGGAACAACTGGATGTATGTCTGGCAGCCAGCTGTTGTCAGTGCACTGTCATCTTATCTAAGACTGTACTTTAGAATGAGACCAACATGATCAATCTCCATTAACAGGTTTGGCACACTTCATAATACAAGATCATATTTCAGATGTAGGTTCTCAGGCATTAGGGTTACTTTTATTGACTCAGAAAGCCATTGCATGACTAGGTTTTTTTCAATATAAAGCCCATCTGCATAGCCTGCATTTACAAAGAAATGTTACTTTTTCAACAGAAAGCGATCTGCGGTTTGCAAAATAAAAGATTAAGGATTTGACATAGATTCAAGACAGTATTGTTCAGGCTTTCCATAGATCATGTCTTCACAGTGATCCAAAGGCCCAGGAGCTGTTAATAGAGTTGATAATCAGGATGGTTGCTCACTCTGCTAACCAGCAGAAGAGATTATGCCAGTGTGAAACGCAGCTTCAGATGGTATTTCCTGCAAAGGGAACTGTGAAATGATGGCTTTTCCTATAGGGAACTGTGAAAATCTACAAGAAAGGCATGGGGAATCACACAGAAGGAAAAATTAATTTGATGTGAATAAGAATGCTTTCTCTAATTTGTTGCAGGAAGGACAATACGTGAGAAAGTGAGGTGGAATATTGGTGAATGTTATGAATAAATGTAACTCTCCAGACAGCCCTTTCTTTGACAGTACAGTCCTGATTCTCTCAACCATATAAAATTATAATTAGTCATGTCCCAAACTCAGCACAGCTTGCTGAATAGGCTGTTTATGTAAGATCCCTGTAGCAGACTTAGGAGTCATGGCATAGGAAATGAATGCTCATATAAAAAAATCAAACAGATTTTCCCATAAGAAGCTGTAGCACTGCTTAAGTCTTGGGGTCAAAACCACCTCTATAAAAATGAAAGAGTCATGTGCTGCTTCAAGCTACAACTTGGAGAATTTCTGCAAGTGAATATGGTGCTTGTGCACACTGCACAAAAGCTGCTGCATCCACTACAGGATGCAGCAGGAAATCCTAACCCCACAGAAATTAGTGGAAGCCACAACATGCATTTGACAGGATCATGACTTTATTGATCACAGTGGGTAGCAGGAACTGGTGGAGCAAGGGAGAGTGGAGACTTTGAGATCAGCCCACAGGGTATGAGTAGACACCCTTCTGCAGGGTGCCACAGACAGTGGCACACAGTTGTTCCTTGTAAAAAATGACAGCAAGAAGCCTCCTGCTTTAGGATGAACAGGTGGCAAGACTTTGTAGCCCAATGTTTGTAAGCCTCCAAATTGGAGCATGAAACCTTTGCCTGTAAAAGGCACGTTTTTGGAACGTTTTCCCAGAGCTTATTAAGTATCAGGGCTGGATATTTAGCTGGAAACAGACTTCTTGCTTGGAAGTGCTCTTTGACATTTCTGGAGGAAATTTGTGATGGGAACATTTAAGAACCAAAGCATTCAAGCGAGTGGCTTAACTTTTTTTTTCCTGACTGAATGGGTAATTCAAGCATGCAAAGCCATGCTCCTGTCTACAGTCATGAATCTTCCTGCTCTGCTTTTATAGAACACCTTACACTGTGTGCAGAAACAGAGCTGGTGTGCTATGATAATACAAACAGTAAATACAGGAATAATCAGCAGCAGATGGGATTTTCACACAGCTTTTGCTGAGGAGTCTGTAGGAACATCATCCCAGTGCAGCAGGCCACACAACAAGGGACAAGGGAGCAGTCAGGGTGATTCTTATAATTGAAATTAACTGTATGTTGTTTCAATTAATTGTTCCAATTAGTCTCTTTTCAGCTATGCCTTTCTGTAACAGTGTCATCTGGGATGCTGTGAGAAATTGAAAATGCCCTAATGGTCAGAATGCTCATCAATTAAAGAACTTTCTAATTAGCTCCTGAGAAGAATTTATTGTAAGAATGAAAATTTTATGGGTGGAATGGGTGAGAAGTTGTTTTTATTACAAGACAAATTTTCCTCTCAGCAATAACATTATTTCTGTTGCCAAAAAAAAAAAAATTTAAGAAGTCTCAATAGAAAAGACAGAGAAACAGGTAGTTTGTTTCTATGCAAGACTTGATCTTGTGAGGTATCTTCCACAATAGTTTGGTAGCAAACAGCACAACAGCTTTAAATCACTGTTTTAGGGAAAAAAAATTCTGAAATAATCATGCACATTCATACTACCAGAGCTACTTTTTATTAAATCAGATCAAGAAGTACTCTTTCAGATTTTTGGTCAGTGAGACATTTCCTGACAAATACCGCTTAAAATGGACAAGTTCTGGATCTGATTAAAATATTTTTGATTTTATATATTTTTCAAAATGGAAAACTGAAGTCTAAGATGTAGCTTCAGAAGTTTGTTTTCTTTCCTCGCAGTTTTTATTTGCACTGAAAGTTCACACAGTACTGGGAGCAGTTGCCAGTAGTTGTTTCCCCTGAGGCTGTAAATGTAAAAGGAGAGAAAGCTCTGCCTTGAAGCATGGCCCAACAGATGCTCTCTGCCACAGCCTGTAACCATCTCCACATCCAGGTGTGTCACACTGCTTTGATATGCTGAGATTCAAGGAGAACAGTTTTTCAAATAGAATTTTAAGTATGGCACAGCCCACACCTCGATCCAAACCTCCAAAGCATGAAGACTGAGCAAAGGAGTTCAATTTGTGAGTTTATCCACAAATGGAGCTGTTTGTGATTTTTTTCTAGGGTTAGTCTGTGTGTAGGAGCTTGTGAATGATGGTACTTGCTGACTTTCAGACAGAGGGGCTGCCCAGGAAGCTGTGGGATTTTTTTCCTGCTTATCCTTCATTGGGAATGCTGAGACAGCACTCCAGGGTTATTTAGTTGTGGTGTTGCTTCAGCTTTGGTGATCCAAAGGAATTTTGTCACATTGAGGTGACAAAAATTAGGGAAATGTGCTATCTTATCTGTCTGCTTTACTATGTGGTATGAACAGATGGCACATGACACCTTCATCAGCTGTTTCCATGGTCATTACAGATATTTTAGCAACAGGACTTAATGCGGGTTTTTACTCTTCCTGTCTCATTTCTGGTCTTAGCCTAAGAGAATGAATTCCCTGTATTCACCACAGATTTGAGCACTGGACTTATTTCTCTATCTCTATATGTATATTTAGGCATATATATATATATGTATTGGTACACACACACACAAACACACATAGATATACTTAGTTAAATTATAAACCAGTTTCCATTGCAGTCTTTGTTTATGATTTCCACATCAAAAATCTGTGGTTAACCAGAATGCTGAATGAAGTGAGGTTCAAAATTTCTCTATCCTAAGCCTTGTTTATGAAAGTTTGATGATATTTTTGGAACATCTTTGTGGAAGTAAGTTAAACACTCCCTGAAATAGTCCATTTTTGCATCTGCCAAATTAATGATTTTTGCCACAGTATTACAGTGGCATAAACTTAGGTTTTTTGCAGGTCTCAGTACTGATAATATGATTAATTTAATAACTAACCTCTGACATTGACACAGCAGGAGCTTTAAGATCTACTAAATAAAATACTTTTACAGGGAACTTCTGACATGTCTTCTTCAAAAATTTGTATCTTCTTATTCAGTCAGCTGAAAAGAGCTGAGCAGAAGAACCATAAAAGAAAAGAACCATAAAATGCTCAGATGCTGAATTTCCTCCAGGTTGTGTCACACACTGATGAAGGGGTTTATATAACCAGCAGTGATTTACACAGATATGTACCTCTTTTGCATTTCTTATGATTTACACCACTCTTGGATGTGCTCTTGGAGGAGCCAGGAGGAGCATTACACCAGAACAAAGCAGTGTTTGGCAAATGATAAACCACGACTTCTCAAAAGCCAGTCATGCATTTCTCTGTTTACAGAGTATTCCTGGAGTGACAGTACAATGGCCCTGTCCTTAAGCAGTGTGCAAGCTCATAATGGTCTCAACTACCAGACCATACACTCCTGCTGCCTCTTTTGTGCTGGCATTAGCAGCTACCCTGGCTGTGTTGTGGAAATGAAGCTTTTCTCTTTTTTTTTTTAGTGGGATAAATGTTATGCAACATAAGTGAGCATTCCAGATTGCTTTGATTATACTGGTTGTGAACCCACCACTAGTGGGATGGTGAGGAAAAAAAGAGAAAGTGTCTGTCAGTACTGTGAGCCCATATTTACAGAATCTTTAATTCTCGTTCTGCATGGGAGAGGAGGACAGCCAAAAGTAAATCAATCAGATGGATACATAAATGGCCTAAGGTTATTAGGGCATGCTTTTGCTCTCTGCTCCTTCTCTATTTCCAAGTCTTTCTCCAATGCCAGTGATTTGTGTGTTTCCTGACAGCACTTCCCAAGTGTCCCTCTTCTCCATGATAATTCTCTGCATATTGGCTCTTCTTTTTCTTAACATCGAGGTCCTTAAATTTCTGCTCTGTCTGTATCTTCCATTTCTGGCTGATTCTACTGCAAATAACAGGATTGTACAGACACCCTTTCCAGAGATGAAGGAACTCCACCATTTACTTTTGTCAGTCAGCACATCCTGGTAAAGAGTTTTGGGTACCATGCAATAGTGGACTTCAAAAATTTTTGGTGTGCTGGGTTTAGCAGATGAATGAGTAGACTGAGTGGTGACAGTAAAAAGAAAGAAGAGAGATTACATACTTCACTGCAATTGATTGTGGCAGTAAATTACAGAGTACTGTTTCTATGTACCTTAGTGTATTTATTTATATTGGGATAATTTTTGTTTTTTCTCTTAAAAATACTAAAATTCTCTCTTTCATATACTGAAAGGATTAAGAGCTAGAAAACAAGGTGTCTCTCAATTTTGGTTTGTGCTAAACTCAGGGTTACTACAACTGGGCTGTTTTGAATGAATTGAGAAGTGCTTGCAGGAAGTGAGCAGGACATGACAAGCAGGCTTTGTTCTGGTTCAAACATCCGTTCACTGAGATATTAAAGACCCTTTACAGACAATCCTTAGAGAACACAGCATCTTGGGACCACCAGGCAAGACAAATTATATAACTATACATGTACTCTTGCAGGGTTTTTTTACAGGTTTCTTGTGGAAGAGCTCTTGTTCAAAAGGGAAGGCACTCTATTTTCATCCATTGCTGGGTTTTTTTCATGCAATTCTAGAAACCATTGTGTGTGAAAGATAATAATATTTGTCAAGTGATGGTAATGTACTTCAGTAGTCACTAGTGTCTCAATGGGAACCATAAGCCAAGACTAAAACATACTATTTAATCAATAGTCTCAAGATATTCATAATTACAATGTGTCTAACACTATATCTAATATTGCCAGTCTCAGCTTAAATAAAAGGAGACGAGTTGACTTCTCCACCTCTTTTTTCAAGGCAGAACTTTCAACAAACCCCTTTCTCTTGGCTCAAACCTTGCCTATCTCACATCAACTGTTGTTGCTATTATTATTACTGCCACCACCACCATCATCATCATCACTATCAAACAAAACTCCATCATGTAGATGGGCTATTTTTGTGAGGACTTTGAGGCAGATGTTATGTGCAATGTGCTGCAGACTTCATCTCAAAAATTGCTGCTTCAAATGTCCTTTTTTGTGGACCGCTTACTAAGGATGTCAATGGTAGCAGAACAAAAGTCAAAGACTTTGTCAAAAGACAAAAACTCTGAGTTTTGTAGGAGGGGTGTTTGGATAGGCACTGAAAGGTCTGTAAAGAAGTTGCCAAGTGTAAGCCTGCAAGGAAATGGTGCTAATGAAACACAACACCTTCAGCACTGTAGAGAAGTGTGGCGTAAGACACAGCTTGTGAGTTTCTGAGCTATAAAATAATACTGTCTTCAAGCAACTCCAAACTATTCACCCCTAGATTCTCAGACCAGGTCCTGGCTTTCCTTGATCTGAGATGAAAGGAAACTCCAGAATCTGGAGAGCAACCACTGCTCTCATGCTTAGCAGCTCTTAATGGTCTGTGAGGACACTTTATTCAAACAGCTCTCAAAGAAAAGCAGAGAGCTGACAACAGAGTCTAAAACCAGTGTGGAATATTTAGGCTTTATTATAATCTTCACCAAATCTTTGAAATATAGATTACTGAGTCTGTCTCTTGCACTGTACTTAATTAACTAAAACCATCACACATTCCTCAGCTCTAGTCATGGTGGTATGGAATTGGCCAGGAACTGAGTATAAAAATATCTTTGTCTTTTGACTATAAAATTTTCATCTTCTAAGATGATGAACTTCAAGCCCTCACTGTTAGGAACTACAAATTATTGACTTCTGGGAAGATTATTTAAAGTGCGTGGTGGAAAAGGATGATGCCAAGACAGAAACTGAACAGGTCTGCAGCCAAAGGCCAGGCATTATCAGCATTATCAGGACAGGATACAAGAATGCACCTGAATGATACAGAGCTGGCAGATGATGCTACTGAAAGTCAAAAAGCATTAGGGCTTCTCTAAACTTTGCCAAGAGCTAAGGATAACTCCACCAGCACATTAGGTGGAGGAGTAAAGTAAGAGGGCATTTATCCTGCTTCTCCTGTCCTCCTGGGTATGCAAAATAAATCACAGTTTCTTATGGTGTACCAACAGCTGAGCTACAGATGGATTAGTGTACTTGAGAAGAGAGTAAGACAGCAATTAAATTTATTGAAATGCTTTGAAAAGGCACCTTGTATCTTCAAATCTTCATCTGGGGCACTTTTGATGTGATATAGGTTGTATTTTGTGATGGGCCATCCTGTTCAAGCAGTAACAGAAAATGGGTAGCCCTAGTGTGAGCCAAAGTGTAGTTAACTTGGTTTCCATTTTGTAAGGTTTGCATTACATAGGTAGCACGTAATGTAATTCTAACTGATAGGAAAAATTAAACCAGTAATTAATTAAGCACCTCTCTGGAACAAATGGACTTACAGGCTATTCCCAAAACGTATGGTACAAATGATTGCTGATCAAATCACAGCGTCTGCATTTACCTCATGTACTGGAACTTCCAATCAATCAGGGCATGGCTCAGTGCCCACACTATACAGCTTTTCCTGATAGCCATCTTCAGTGGACATCCAAAAAGCTGCTGACAATACTGTCAGGAGTGACTGATGAACCTTACTAGATTCTTGCACTTTTAGGGACTTTGTGTTCAATTCTCTAGCTACTGACCCTAGGGATTCAAGGAATTTTGGAGACAGCAGTTTTTCTGGATCTGAGTCAGACAGGCTTCAAGGGCCATATTGATAGGAGAAGCTACTTAGTGAACTTTTGTCTTCAGACTCAATTTTCCCTCCTTCACTGCTGCAAGAAAGAAGTGTTGTTTCCAGCTCTTTAAGCAGCCAGGATTCTAAGCCCACTAGTTTATAATATTGCTGATTATAATATCTCCAGCCACTTTTGATTTAAAGCACAGGAGACTGGCAAGGCTTGTTTGCTTAAGGGAACTGACAACAGTGGTCACAACTGCTTCATTGAGAAAAAATTGTAGCCTGTGTAGAGGGATTTAATTCTGCTTAGGTAAGAACCTTTCTGATTTCAGTAGCAGAAGGAATATAGACAAAGAGTGTCAAAATAAACACAAGTCTAGGAATAGCCTCTGCTACACTTAGCTTTTTACCTCTGGAAAGGCAGAGAGGTGGTGCTTACCACTTAGTGAAGGGTGTCTCCCCACAGCTGAAGGAAGGTGCTGTTACAGTGTTGTGCTGGCTTATCTGTGCCAGATAGTTTGAGATAACATAGATAGGAAAGAAAGCAAGGCACACCCGGTGGCTCACACTCTGCTGAGAGCCAGCAACCTGGACTTCAGCAGCTCAGGGAAACTGGGCTTTGCATTCTCTTCAAGCTGTAGCCCTTTGAGTTGCTCGCTAACTGTGTAAGCAATAGCACTAGTTAGCTCTAAATGTTCTTAATTTCCTTTGGGAATCCAACTACAGCATATCTGAGGTTTGAATGTCCTTGTGGAGGGGCTGCTACTCAGCTGCATCTAGCAGGCTCTGCTTTGCCTCTTGTTTAGCTAAATTAATTTGCGAGGCAGACAATTTGTCAAATTGCTGTTGTTTGCTGGGTATTTGTGAGATATACGAGAGGAGATATACCTTAAAGTCCACTTCCTCTTTAATTAAATTGAAGGATTAAAATTATTTATACTGAACTCCAAAGCATGTGGTGGAGGAAACAGTAGACTCAGTGCATTTCATGATCCTTGTTGAACCCCAGCAGCACAATTTTCTCCTTGTAGTACCCTTTGACTTCAAACATCCCATAACCATTACCTGCTCTGATCTCTTTCCCTCCAGATGAGCACAACTCCATCTTTACAACATTGCACCCCTTACTTCAGGCTCCTGAAATCCCCACACAGACCAAGTAGGGACTTGGATACAGGGAAGGCTTTGCTGCTCACTTGTGGTGTGTCACGCTGTGGGACAAGTATCTCCATTTAGGAGTGTCTGCTGTAGACTTGCTGCAGGGTTTTTATCTTGATTCTGAAATGTGCAAAGAACATTCACAGGACAGACGTCTGAAACAATTGAAATAGTGAGAGATAAGAAGAGGAAAACCAGAAAAGATCATAGGTTACTTATATAAATGGGAATTTTGAAGGCAATAGGAGAAAGTACTCAGGTAGATTAAAAAAAAATAAATAAAAGGAGAAGAAGAAGAAGTTATGTAAGATAACATATTTGGGTAGCAAATTTTGTGTTGCTGGAAGTGTTACTTTAAGTCTATGTTAGTGGTACTTTTAGCAAGAATGAGACTTCAGAGGTTCTTTTGCAATTTCTTAATTTCACCTGAAGCACAAGATGTGTTCCGAAACCAAACTGGCTTTCTGGACCTGAAGAAATATAGCTTATCTACTTGGAAACCATCCACAACACCTTTATAGATGTTCTCAGCATGTGGTCACAAATATAGGTTCTTTCACCCAGTGAAAACCACATACTTCAGTGTGTATGAAGCCAATTCATACAGAGCTGAGAGATTTAATAATTTCATGCCTGTGCAGAAGTGGGTGCTAGGTGGTAAATCCACAAAGCTACAGCTTCAGTATGGACTTTTAAGATGAAAAATTGGCATTTCCCATATATATGACAACCTAAAGCTGTAGTCCTTGGCTTTTCATTCTCCTGTCTCTGACGCAGTGCACCTTGTTACATGGCACATGCTCTGCAAGGAAGAGGCCTGTGTGAGTAAGGGGCAAACATAACTTATGGGCAGATATTTTACTGTGTTAGCGACTAAAATTAGCACAAAGTTCAAAGTTGTTCTTTATCAACAGTTTGTTCTTCTCAATAGTTCACCTTTCAGTGTCATGTTCTTGCTTTCTTGAGTCATGGCTCTTGATTCCTGCAGGCTTGGTTCTTCCTTCTCCTTTAATAAAATGAGGGAATAACCTCTTTTATTTATCCCTCACTTATTTATCCTTTCCTACACTGTCCATCAGTAAATTTGTGCTCATAATACTTTATTTCAACAAGCCTGTGTATCACTCTGCCTCATGCCCTTATAATGCAGTTTCACCTTTGCGAACAAGAAGGTGTCCTCCAGGCATGGTAGCCAAGGTAGATGATTTTTATCCATAAATTTCTGACCCCATTGTAAACTGTACAGCCAGTGGAGATCCTGGAGATTGTTCCAAAGGAACCAGCAAATCCATGGCATGGGGCCAACAGCTCAGGACTAGTCATAAGGCAGTTCTGTCAGATGCTGAGTGTCCTTAGCTGGCACATCTCAGCTGGCACTGGTTTATGTGGGAGGATATTTCTGGCCCCACTTCAGGCTACTACTTGCCTACTCAGGAAGAATTTCCACTGGAGTTCTCTCAAGTCCCTAGTGTAGAATAATTCCCTTTCCAAGTTCAGAGGTGTCTGCCATTGTGTGGACGAATCCACACAAACTTTGGAAAAGGCTGTGGAGTCTCTGAGGATGGGATGCTGTTCCTTTCTACAGAATAATTCCAACACCATGAGAGCAGAGACGTTTTCTTCTGAATTTCTAAAAATTTCCTTAAACAGTGAACTCCTAATTTAACTATATCTTTATAGTGCCTTATTCTAGACCTGGATCTTCTCACTTGAGCTGCTCTTGGTTTTGGCTGTCATGTGCCTTCGTGGAGTTGCATTGCTCATTGCTCCAGGGAAGTCTCTAGGTAGCTGGAGGGGTGAAAATTGGCTTTTTAGGCATATTGAGTGTTGGCAAATTGTTTGGCCCATTATCTGTGTGGAATACAAGGACCAAAGCTATAGTCTATCTTCTGGAAATTGCTGGAGTTCAGTGGATAAAACTGAGCAGAGCCTTAGTCTATCTTCTGGTAATTACTGGAGTTCAGTGGATAAAACTGAGCAGAGCCTTCACTTTCTCTCATCACAGCCTGAGAAACAGAAGTTTGGTGCAGTCTGCATCCAGCCTTTGATAGGGAGAATTAGGGTAATCCAGCTCAGAAGAGATCATGCCTGGGTCATTGTGACCACTGCTTATCTAGGGAGAAAGGATGACTCCTGCTCAGCTGGAGGTGATAAAAAGCCTTCCCCCAGGCTTATTATGAACATCCCGAGGGCTTAACTTGATGCTCTCTGTGAGATGCTGTATGGAGGATAAGGCCAGTTGTTCAGCTTGTTCTTCAAAGGATTTCAACTCCCTAATCAGCACTAACTCAGCCACACTGGCTCCTCTGGAGATCGTCCTTGGGGGCATGCTGATGCCCTGAGGGACATCACTGGTCATGAACAGGCTGTTAGTGTTTGCTGGCAGTAGCCATGGGTCCTGTTGAACTCCATTACTGAAAAGCCTGAAGCAATCCTGGCTGTGCTTCCTCTGGGACCCATCTTTTGGTCTTTGTGCACACGGGCAGGATCTGCCTACATGACAGCTACACTGTGGAAATCTGGGTTATGTTCCCAGGCAAGCTGTTGGTCATCTGCACAGAGCTGAGAAGATAGTCACAGCCAGCAGCAAATTGATGTTCCCCTGAGGAAAGGAGGAGAACTAAGGCTATTAAGGCCTGACTCACTCCTGTTGTGGCTCCTCCAGGGGTTGAGCATCTCTGTTCCTATCCTGACACAGACTGAAAAACTACTAGTAAACCCAGTATTGCAGGCTGTAAGATAGATTTCCAGGCTGTTAGGAGTGTGCAGGCTCTCTCGCAACTCCTCTAAGGCATCTTCTTCCATAAGTGCTTGTCTCTCATCATCCCTTTTCAGTCCTCTAATAGCTTCTCTCCTCGGTGAAGTTGTGGAGGTCCAGGAGGAGCCCTGTATATATCCAGACCACTGTTATCCTGTATTGTTGCAATGTCTATGGAATCCACTGTTATCAGTCTCCGTGGCAGTATGTTGTTTTTCAGTGTGTATTTACTGGACAACCGTTTCCTCTGCTCTGAGAGGAATCATTTTCTGTCCTCAATTGAAGCCCTGGGAAAGAAAATAGTCAGCTCTGTTATGTACCAGTTCCCCTTTTCTCATAGAGGATTTGGGAGGATAGAGCCAGGGTAGCTTACCTCATCTCTTTTGATGAGTAAGAGCTTTATTAGCCACCCTTTGCACAGACAAAGAGAACAGGCTTAATTGTAGAAAGTAAGATATTTCTATAGCAAAATTGGGTTGCTGAAGCTTTGCACCAAAAAAAAAATAAATTAAATTTGATAACCTCATGCAGCCAACCAACATAGCAAAGGGAACACCTTTTCAATTTAATACATCAACTTTAAATGCATTTAACAAACCAATCAGTGTATTTTGAAGAAAGACTCTATTCTTCCTGGAGCACAGGATTTGTTCATCTTCCTCTAGGTGCTAATAGTGAACTGAAGATATGAAACAAATCTGATCCTATTAACACAGTGTACTGATTTGTGCAGTTCCAATAATGTGTGGGAAAGGAGCATATTTTTTTTTTTTTGATATAGATGCTTCCTACAGCAGACAGCAGAAACATCCTAACACCATAGTGGGATTTTCCAGCAGGAAAATCTCCCGGGGTTCTAAAAACAGGCTATTGCATTTTGCTGGTGTGGAAAAAATAACAAGGGCCAATTCTCACCTTAAAAGTGATGGGAGGAAAAGAGGAGGAAATCAGACAGAATGTTTTCCATTTGATGTTACAGTTAGCTGTAAATATATACTTAAGCTAGTATTTTTTCCGCTAAGTTCCACTAAAACTATATGGAATATCCCTGTATGGAAGGTAATGCATGCTCTGTAGATTTATTGTGTGTACAAAGGAAAATAATCTCAGTATAAAACAAATGTCAGAGGGGTACATATGACACTCAGGTTTTTGATATTCTTCCTTTCGTTCCATTTCCTGTATTTTGTAGAGAAGATGAGATGTTTTTAATTCTCCTCATAACAATGTTCCTCCCAGTCAACAGAACATATTAGATGCAAAGAGCCCATTGTGTGGGTAATTAAGATGTATAAAAGTTAATGCAGATACTCCAACATCTGTTAAAAGCTTTTTTTAAAGCATCTTGAATGTCTCTGAGTATGTTTGGTAGGACATACATGTCAAGCCAAGATACGGTGTGGCTGGCCTGATGTGGAAATCAGTTAGGAGACTGCTTTCTTCAACTGATTCTTTTGTAAAATACTCTCTGGTTGGAAATCTTTGATAAATATTAACAAGCATAAACCCTAATTTGTGACAGTCTTTGCATCTGCTCAGTCCTTGAGACTGGCATAAGTGGGTATTTTATTATCCCCCTAATTATTTATTATTATTATTATTATATAATGTATTATAATAATTTTGTTATCAATCCCTGAGACAGGCATAAATGGGCAGTTCAAGGAATAGGTTGTCTTCCTCTATTATGGTTGAACTAATGCATCTTTTTGGATGTGTTGGTGGATTACACTAGTTTAAAAAAACCCAAACCTGTTGCATTAGTTATTTTTATCCCAATCAGAGTCTAATTGCTCTTAATAACACTGAGATTATAAAGAGGGTTTTGTACTGATGATCAAAGCACATTGGCATTGTGACATGTTTCCTAAGCTGGAAAAAGGAGGGTGGAAAAAAGAAATCTGTATGGGTCAGAGAAAGATTTTGTAAGATGTAGCAAAGGATGCCTCCTTTCAGAGAGAGAGAAACTCTGCCAGCTGTTCTTGAAGGTTATTCTCTGTTCAGAAAGTTTATGTAAGTGTGCATTTATGCTTGGCAAGGTAGGACATGGAAAAGCACAAAAAACAAAGTGAGATTCTTTGCGAGCAAAGCCCTTTAAAGTTTGTGAAGCTGGTGGTATGGCACTGAATGCCATTTCTTGGGCTGAGTGAACTTTGTGCACTGAATAAAAAGTTTTCTTATTTAAATCCTTTTGTGTGCTAACTTTCTTAGTTGACAATATAGTTTTGAAGTGGAATCTTCAGTGATTTTTGAAGTACTTTTCAAAAGACTGATAATGTAGAATAATTAATTAGTCACAGTGGCTCTTGACATCTCAAGATAACTCTGGCCTACTTAACAATATGACATGATGGAGGGACTACAGATTTCTTTGATTAAAGGAAGACTTAGGTCTAACAGGGATGAAGAGGTCACTTGGTGATTATGTAAATGCTGCTTGCAGAAGTTTTCTGTGAGTAGCATGGTATATCAGAGTGATGCATTCTCCCAGAAATCTGTGATGGAAGAGGAGGAGAGGAAGTAAAGGGAGATGTCAGCTGCATAAAATAAATGACTTTTCATGAAGAATTGTTTTATGACCAAGCTGACTGACATGAGTTTAGCTGCAGCTACTAAAAAAGTGCTCAGGATTAAATAGACCTCAAACAAGGGAAAGGAAAATACAGAATAAGTCCTTGTGTACAGAGTTTTTAGGGTAATTTCATCCCTCTCTCCTGCCCTGTGAAGCCATGGAGTTGGCTTTTGAAAAGCACACAGCAAAAATGGCAGTTCTCCTCAGTCTGTGAAGATACCCCTGTTACCCTCACGCAGTTCACCCTGACCTACTGAGGCAAACAGAATCCCGTATCACTGCACCAGCAGTGCTGCTCCCCGAGCCTGCCTTGGGATGCACAGTGTGCTCTGCCATGAGATAGCACAGCCCAAGGCATTCATATCTTTTCATGGGGCCTCTCCATGGCGCTGGAGGAAAGCTGCACACCTGCTTCCAGGCTGTGATCCACTTCTTTTCCTAGCCATCATCTTTATTCCCTCCACAGATACAGGCATTGCCTATTTTATCTGGTAAAGCAGACGACTGCACTGACCAATTCCCTCCCTAAGGTAATTGCTTTTCAAGAAAATAGAGACAAATCAGCCAAGGCTGTGAAGATGTAGTGTTGAATTGAACCGTGTTATACTGCCCAGGAAGCTCCCTATTCAGGTGTAACATTATTAGATTGCAGCAGCTTTCTCCTACTCCAGGGGAGACTAATTTACTGTGATTGAAGAACAACTGTGTGGGAGTGAATGGGAGTCCTCATAGAGGGCGAAGGGTTAATGAACTTAATTTATACCCTGAATTGATGTACTGCTCCAGTCTTTGTGTGGCAAAGCCACACTAAATGCCACAAAGAAGTCAGGTTGAGTTTTTTGATTATTACTATTGGTAGTGATGCATTTTTAAATGACAAACAAGAACCTCTTTATCACCTGCTTAATTTGGATGTCTCTACCAGGCGCATAGCTATATCTCAGTTTTCACCTTTAATCCCTCTTCCCACATCAAATAATTCATCAGGAGTCTGAAAATAAGTCAGTTCTGAGCTGGCACAGGGACTTTTTTTTTTACATGAAAGCACACATTTTGAATGAAGAGCTTTGTATGACCTTCTTGTCTGGGTCATTTTACTGTTCTGCCCAGCTGCTGTTACATATCATGTCATAAATTGACTGTTCACTTGACTCAAGCCCCAGCAGACTAATGGAGCTATGGCAGTGTGCAGATCACAGACATGCAATTGCACTTTTGTGTGTGTGTGTGTGTGAGTGATTATTCTCTATTCTGCTGACTTGAGCCACCAAAACATAGGTTTCTCATCTTGTTACTTTTTGTTGTTTTTATCGGTTTTTGGTGGTTATCCTCCCTCCCCCTTCCTT
>VWZU01012339.1:283489-295168 GCA_013397095.1 Sterrhoptilus dennistouni
TCTTTCCTCTCTTTCTTTCCTCTCTTTCTTTCCTCTCTTTCTTTCCTCTCTTTCTCTCTCTCTTTCTCTCTCTTCTCCCAGCCCTAAAACACCAGAAATTAGACCCACATAGTCCACATAAGGTAGTTGAGTGAAGACAGCTTGCTGGCAGAATAATCAATATTTCCATGCAAGGTATGCAGCTTTCCTGGAAACCTTTATACATTCACGGATTCAAAACCCCTGCAGAAAACCTGGTGGCATCATAAATGCCTCACAATCTCCTTTAGTGCCTGCTTCATTTGATAAAAGGTTTGTTTACATGGTTTAATATCTCTAATTAGTCTGCATTGTTGCTGATGTAATTTGCATTACAATTATTCTTTGAGATTGGTAACTGAATACTTTTTCTTGAAGTATTACTACTCTTTATGCTTTGTTTTATGTCCATCTTTCGTGGGTCCGTGCAAAACTATTAAGTTTTGATTTGGGTCAGCAGGTATTCCTGTGACCAGTCTGACCAGCTGTCTTTCTTCTCTTTCTTTTGTGTTCACAGATCAAATTTATCTCACTGAAACAAATGCTGCCAAGTGCTTGGTATTAATAATGCATTGGAAGCTGCAGCCACATCTGATGTTTTCTTCACTCTTGAGGAAAAGGATTATTGTGAGCCTTGAATGTTCCTTTCGTTCCTCCAGTCCAAGTAATCTTGAGGGCTCTCATGGTACTCAGGGAAGGCTTATAGGAATGTAAGTGGGCTTTTCTGAAACAAACACAAAAAAAAATCCTACTTTTTCACTTTGTTCCAAAGGAGTGTGTCTCTTGCCAGGGAAGAGTGAAAGGTCTGGATGGATTAAAAATGAACACCATTTTAAGTTAAATTACATAGGATTGTTTCTTCTTACGTCTTTTTATTTCTAAGTTCTTTTTTTTCCCTGGCTCATACTTAAAGAAGTCAAAAGATGGAGGCTTTTCATCTCATCCCCGAGTGGAGGTCAGTGAGGCTCTGAACATCTGTGTGGTTGGGGCAACCAGATCTAAAGGCCTCTGCTGGGGTCCCAGAGCCTTTGGCATTCATCTGGGACCCTGCAGTCTGGAATCATGAGTGAGGTGTCTGTGGTCCCCAACCCTGCAAAGGGTACAGATGAACAGTGGTGCCTTCTCACCCTGGAGCTCAGGGAGAGAGCAAGTAGGATGCCTTGGGAAGGCAGACCTGAAACAGAGATTGGACAGAGCTAGAGAATAAAGTAGGTATTTATTGAAAGGCCTTTAGGGTACACTTTACTTTAGGGCAGGACAAGAGCCTGACCAGGGCTACACCCAAGGTGGACAAAGAATGGTCAAAAAATGGCTGGCTGGTCATGAGGTCTTATATTTTTACAAGTTTTGGTCCATTTGCATATTGGGGTTTAATTATCCAATTCCAGCTTCAGGTTGTGAGGTCCCATCTTTCTTATTACTCCCTTCAGTCCATAACTGTTTGTGCCTTTTGGGCCTGAACGTTGTCCTTAGTCTTCAGGAGGAAAAGGATTTGTTTTGTCTCCCTACTCTGTGAAGAGAGGTGACCAGCACTTACTATGAGGCTCAGAACTGCACCCCTGGGCAGCACAGAATCTGAAAAACACGAAAGCCAAAACTTAAGGCATCAGTACAGACGGGTATTTGAAATCCTATCCATCTCTGCTTCACTGGATGGCCTAACAGCCTGCACAGCAAATGGAGGACCAATGCATTTGCCTTGCGATCTTTTCCAAGAAAATAATTATTTTATTTTCATGAGAGTGGCACAGTTACAACAGGAAAGACCGAGGATATCCTTCTCCCTCTCTGGTAGCAGACCAGACCTGTTGGCGCTCTCTCCTGGCAGCAGGAAGATGTGTCTGTCCACTGGTGTCCAGAAGAACTGAGCTCTCAGCCTTGTGGAAGTGCTGTGGTAGGAGGGAACATGTTGCCAAATTGGATAGTATTTTTTTCAGTTCTCTCTGGCAGTTCTTACCTCTTCTCAAGGCACCATGCTCACCTTCAAGGTGTTTTTCTGAAAGATTTTGAGCTACTTCCTTAACAACATGCTTCTGAATATGCATTTTATTCCAACAAGGTATTACTGTATTTTCTGCTCTTCTTTTGTTGTTTTCTACTTCATTATATTTCATTCCACTGATAGAAGTGATGACCACTAATATCATCTGTGCATGGTATTTTCATCTCTTTCTCAACCTCTATGCAAACGTGCCACCAAGTCTGGGGACTCACCCTTCTTTCTACAACTCTCTGTGCAGGTTCTCATGAGACAAATGCACCTACACAGGTCATTATCTTGGGCTTGCACTTCTTTTTTTTCTAATTGAAATCCATTTGAGAGTATTCACTTCCACATCTGTGTCTGTGTAGAGCACTTTGTGATTCCTGACACAGGAAGAATGAAAATCTAAATGAGGTCTGTTATGGCCAGTGGAAGTCTGTCCTAGACAGCAGACAGTGTACAGGGTAACAGTTATTTGGTTTTAATGGGACTGGGTGTTTTGGTAGATTAACATCTTCTCACACGACCTTGCAGGTTCACCCTGCAGAAAGGTGAACTTATCCAATGATAAGTCATTGGAGTCCATATTAGAGGAGTGAAAGTACCATTTGCTGATTTTATATATCAGACATCAGAATCTCAGAAATATCTACATCTGCAGTCTGGGGAGACCTACAGAAGTACACTGTGCTTCACACAGAAGAGAAATTTGTGATCAGTGACTGAAAGTCAACAAATTCTTTTGAAGTTCAAATAAATCTTTATGCTCAACTTTTTGTACTTGGTGTACTTATGGGCTGGTGTTTGACCAGGACATTGGTCTTGAGCATGATTTATTGGCTTTTGAAGTAATGGAATACTAGTCAAAAGAAATTTGAAACTATAGGTTTAGTGGGATTAATTCTTTTCGTGTTTTAATGGTGTCTAGCACACCTACAACTCTATTGCACACAGTTTCTCATAAAGCCATTGATTAAAACCTGGTCTTGAACTCTCCACAGGTTTAACTGGAGATCTCTCTTGGATCCCAGGATGGTCTAGGATGGATCCTAGGATAGTCTCTGAAACACCCTTAAAGGTTCCCCATGTCTTGTTCTGAATATTTCCCATATCTTGTTTGTCTTTTCTAATGTATATCCCCCAGGAATGAGGCTATTTGTCACCATGTATGATTTGTGCCAAAGGAGTGTGTCCTCTTTTTTTTTCCTTTATTTTTGTGCTACATATATACCCTCAGAGTATGTTACAGAATGGTAAAGGAAACCTTCGAGAATGACATCTATATTTACACATTTGAGTGTAAATGGTGGATGGGATCCTTGGTTGGGTACCAGCTGCTGTCACGATGGAGTAGCAGAAAGATGGAGTGAAACTGATATGCTGATGGATAGAGAGATTAGGGTTGAGGCTTGAGGATGTGTAGAGAGAATAATATGTAAGTTTGAGAGAGGAGAAATGGAAAGGGGACTGTGCTGAGCTGAATGTTTATTGGTCTATCTTTGGTGTAGAAAACTGGATGGGAGGGAAGACAGTGAGTTAGGGGAAGGGAGAAAATTCAGAGAAAAGGGAATTTTAATATTTGGAGGAGATGGTTTGGGAAGAGTGAATGAATTTTGGCATGGTGAAGAATAGAGGAATATATATGTGCTAATATATTTACACTGTTAGATGACAGACAGTGTCTGTCATCTTCAAGTCTAGGAACATCAGCCGAATCTATTACTGGGAAGCTATGTGAAAGTGCTATTTAACCAAGAAGTATTCTGTTAGTTCCTCACTACACCCTGCTGCTGTGATAAGGAAATACAATTTTTGCATGCAATTGTTCAGTCGAGTATGCTTTCTATTGTAGCAACACAATTTTTGGTGATCCCCAAACAGTTTGTTGGAGGGAGATAAACTTCATAGGAAAATCTCATGGGAATGTGCAAGAGAGAAGGCAAATTGTTAAAGGGGCTTTCAGGCCATCATTTGGGAAGCGCTGTTCATTGCTCATCACAGTCCCCTCTGCAGAGAGAGACTCTTCAGGGCCAGTGCTCTTCTCAAGTCACCTTGAAGATGTGGGTGGTTTGTGCTGGATCTGTGCACACAGGTATAATTTGGCCTTAAGGTGTAGCTTGTGTTAGAGTGAAGCCTGAATTTTAAAACTGGGTTTTGGCACAAGGATATGTTCTGTCACCTGATTTAAGTTGTCAGGGTTGCCACGAATCTGGAGCTTCCTGTGAATACTTGTGAAGAGTTTATCCTTTTGGCCAGGTCTTTGCTTACTTAATGAGATAATTTCTGGAGGAAGACAAGAATGCCTCACTTCTCAGGAAGTTATTACAACCTCCAAATTTAGAATGATGTATGTTAAGTATCAAGTCAATGGATGTCACTTTTGTTTCTGCAAATTAATAGAAAGGGTATTATGCTTATTAAATCATCTTCAGGAAGGCAAAATATAATGAGAAGTCTCACTTTCTTTTTTTTAATTCTCACTCTAACATTGCCACAAAGTGAATTATAAAATCAGTAGAAAAAATATTGGACAATACAATGGCATTGGATTTTTCTATCTGATGCCCATTACTGTCCCCATTCAAAGATGCCCTAAAGCATTCCAGAGGAGATTCCCTCAAAAGACCAACTCTTGGCTATTATAAGGACTCATCCCTTTCAATAATATTCCCCTAGAAAAAGTTGATCATGTTAACAGCGTTAAAAAGCATTAGTGAGAGAAAAATAGGACCTTGACAACAGCCCAGGGTGAAAACTGAACCTAAAGAAGGAACAATTCTTGTATATTGCGCTTATGTGTGATGTGTTTCTCTTTACACCTGAGGGCAGGTGTATGTACAGCCCCTCATCAAAACACTGTGAAACTATTTTATTCAAGTGTTTAGGTAGGGGAAATTGAGACAGCCTAGCACTGAACAGTGTAGGATGTGAGTTTCCTCATTCAAAACCACGCTGGGAGATATTTCATTATTGAAGTTATGCTACCTATGAGCAGCTTGGCAGAGACTGGCGTTGATTCAGCTCTTTATCTTCCAATTTCTTTGTGTTCTGGACTGTAAAAATGGTGTTAGAGGAGATGGATGCATTTCTGACACAATTTGGGAGTGGAACCAGAGCTATTAAAAGCACACTGTTACCCCTTGTGTGCATATTTATCAAGAAAGATCAATTAAGTCAAATACTCTATTGATTTTTGTTTAGGCTGAGTTTAATTCAATCAAATGGGACAAGAACAGACAAATCCATCACCAGGAACTTCCATTGTGCAAGCATGTTGTCAGATTCTGTAGATTATTACTACAAAATGGACTGAATCTGGTTCTTGTTGCTAATAAGTATCCAAGGACATTGGCAGAATAGGCAGTGATGAAAAAGATCACTCAAAACCAACAGTTTTTCAGTTTTCAATAGGCTTGTCAAGTGTGTAGCAAATGTGTGCAAGGATCTGCTGTGTTTCAGTGCACTGTCTGATCACTTCACCACAGAAACACCCAGATATACTAAACCTACAATTCCGTGCTGGTGTAGCTGGAAAAAAATAAAATATCCAGGTATCTAATTCCAGCATCTTCGCAGGATTCTTGAATTGTACCAAGCAGTGTAAGGACTCTTTAGCATTCATGGGAAATTGACCCTAGAATATCTGAGAAAACACAAAGTGTTCTTCCTTAAAAATAATCTATAAAGTATTGATTTTATAGATCTTAAATAAATGGACCAATGGCAGCTCTATACAACATGTTAAGTTGATTTAAAAATTGTTTTTGCAAGTTGAAATGAAAAAATCTTTACCAGCCCAGACAATTTTCTGTAAAGTAATGTGAATAATACAATGAAATATAGACAAAATGAAAAAAAATCTCTATAACAAAACATTACAGAAGCTGCTCTGAATATCAGGTGGCATGACTGAGTTATCTTTTTAAACCGTGATTTTGCACATTCTTTTATGCAAATATTGTCAACATATCACCATTATGATAAAAATTACATAAATAGGGAGGATTTGGGATATCTGTGTACAGAAGGTTATATGTGAAGTCTCATTTCCATGTGAAAATACATTTTGATAACTTTGGAAATAAATTTAATTCTCACATTAAGTGGAATGCATGCACCTTTACAAGTTTGTAATGCAAAGTTTGGAGTATCTATAAACAAGTTATGTAAAATCTCCATACCTTATACTGATACACTGAATATGCTTTGCTTTGTGTGCATATTCATATAAGGTCACTTCAATAGCTTTTGTTCAGATCTTCCAATAGTTAATTGTCGTAGCCTCAAGTAGGCTATGCTCCCAGATATTGAAAAGAGGATAAACAAACCATGTCAATGCTTTTGTGCAATATTCATCACTGTTTCTTCACATCTGTTTTTTGTACCTACTTGCTCATGCAGATACAAGCTGGATTTTTTTCTTAGAAGGTTAAATAGGAGCTGTGAAACTCCAACAAAGGTACAGAGTCTCCTACATGCAAATGCTAATCAAAGTCTGAACATTTGTGAACAATTCTGAGTAGAACAAAGCAAGAGGAAGAGTGTCAGCATTTACTTCTGGCTGCATAAAAGCAACATTCTTGTGTCAGTGCACTGTAGTAAATACCTAAGAGGGACCTATAAATATAATTCATATTAAGATAGATACATTGAACAACATGATGGGTCAGCAAATATTGAATTTCCCATTCAAGTTCCCAGTTATCCTCTGAAGCTTAAGCAGTGTGGTTCTGGTACTCATCAGTTTTTCAGTGGTGTGGTGATATTTTGACAGCATAACTCAATAAACTGTGGCTACCTGTTGAGAGCTTCCCTGGGATACTCATCCTGGAATAACCATCTGAGTCGAGGTTACAGATCAGGTGCCCAAAATGGCTTTTGCAGCACTTTAAACTAATGTATTGGAATGGTTTATATCTACTTTATCCACATGAATCTTATGGATAAAATGTGGTTAAAATGATGCCACTTCATATATCTAAACCTTAAAATTAGAGCTGAATGTTGCAGGGGAATGGGCTCAAGTGAAGAAAAAGGCTCTAATGCAGTAAAAATTCAGCAATACAGAGCAGTATCTAACATTTTAATATATTAGACATTGTGCTAAAAAAACCTCCCAGATTTTTGAACTTTTTTGCTGTGTTTGTTTCCTGTTCCTCTCTCTGCTTCCTCTGTCCTTCTGCACCTGAATTGTGGGTGAAAGCCAGTGAGGTGCAGATGATTATAGATCTATGGTGAGCTCTGACTTGTCCTTAATGGGAGCTGGTGAATAATGGGATTGAACTTGGCATAGCCCCACCATCCAATGGTGGTTCTTCTCCACCAGAGAGAGGTTCTTCTCCAGCCTCTGTTGACAGTGGTAGAATGTCATTCCTGGTGACAGATTTTCAGTAGCCAGAGAGAAATTATCAAGACTATATGGCTTGTGAGTAAGATGACCTCCATGGAGATTAACCCATGGGCAGATTTCAAGGCCTGAGTGCACAGAACACCAATACTGCCTTGATGCTTTGAGAGTTGCTCGTTGAGGTCAAGAATGAAGAGTGCAGTGAGGAGAATTTAGAAGACCTTTGTCCCTTTGCTTGTTTCAAACACCAAACAATATATTCAGTTAAAAGGGTAGAGGAAGAAAAAACCCTGTCCTGCTTCAAATATCCTAGCTTGCACATACAGTGAGAAATGGCACAAGAAAGCAAGGAACTACATAAAATTATGTTTGCTGCTTGTCTACTTAAGAAAATATACTAGGATAGCAAGTTGTATTTGCACTGAGATTGTAATCACAACATAAAAAAACATTTATGGTAGAAATAGTCCCATGAAGCAGGTCTATTGTCTCTCTGTGGTTTGTGCATTGCCACCATGAAGGTGTCCCTGCCTCCCTGCAAGGACTCATTATGTCTGTAACACTGAGATTTACCTGCTAAAATTGGTGCCACCTTGTGCTCAGCACCCTATCACACACAACTAAGACAATCTGTATTCCCGAGCATTTACAGTGAATAGAGATAGATGATAAACTGGTCATTACCTTTATTTACACAGCAGGGAACCAAGGCACAGGTTTCAGTCAAGCTTAAAAATTTAAGAGAGTGCCAAAAACAGGCTTTCAAAATCCTTTAGTGAGTAAAAAGTCTTTTTCTTCCCTCCCAGGCACTTTAATGTTGGTTTCTCTCTACTGAGAGAAATTTGTGTGAGTGCTGTGATGAAATGCTAGGACCAATGTGAATGGGTATGTGTGGTTCTGGGAGCAGCAGGAGGAAGGAACAGCTGGAAAAGATTCATACTTAATTCCAAGTCTTGTCCCATGGCACCTCTATTATGTCACTGTGACTCCATCATCAGTATGTACATTTTTTCAGGAAACACAGCCTAGAAGATTAGAGACTCAAGCTATTTAAAGAGCATAGCAAGCAGCAGAAAAACAGAGTACCCACCATAAGAGAATCAGATAAACATGAAGTATGGCAAGCAAATCCTAAAGAACCACAGAGCTGGAGTGTTTGGAGAGATGGACTATCAGCTTGCAATGAGCACAGAAGATCAAACCAAAGACTGATGATATTGCTTCCAAACTCAGAGGAATCCAAGGCACAGAAGGAGAATTCAATAGTGAACATCCCTCATATTTCATGTCCTCTTAAGGAGTTTTTGGCAGACACTGAACTACAAGATACAAGCACTTCTGGGCAGGCCATTCTAAAATGAATGTCTTGCTGATAGTAAGCAAGTGGATACAAAAGAGTAAAATCACTTCTGTTTAAGTTTTGTGTCATGCCTGTCCTCTTTATAGTCTCATGTTAAGATTTGCTTCTTGGTTTTTTGCAGTATTGTAACATCATTTGCTGCATGCGAGACCTTAATTTTGACTGTTCAGTGCATGTGTGTGCATGTTATTTTGCAAAAAAGTCTGCTTTTGCCAGAGGTCAAAGTAAAAACTAATCTTTCTGGACACAGACCAGTTAGATGACCACAAGACTTGGCTCTGTATGTCTTCCAGCAACTCCAGAAAGCCACAATGTTTTTCTAAGCATGAAGCATTTGAAATTCTGTTATGACTGTAACTCTTAGAGACAAATCTGGAGAGTGATCTTTGATACAAAAGCATCTTGTCTAGTCTAGTTGTTTTCTTCCAAAGCAATTGGCTATTCATTTGAGAAGGTTTCATTACCAAAAGGGCTGAAATTTATTCCTCTCTTCATGTCTTTGAGTAGTACTTTAAGGAGAAATTAACCCTCATCAGGGTATTTTGCACCTTAGCTTCCAGGCAGCTGCTTGTACAGGATGGATTCTTTTAAATTTATTATTTTTTATTTAATTTTTAAAAATGTCTAGGGAAATACTGTGTTATTAGAACTGCTCAACTCTTCGGTGGCAGAACTGGGCTTCTATGGATTGGCAGTGTTGTGTCTGCTTTGTCCTACAGACAAAATAAATGCTGCATTATTTGCAAGGGAAAGAATAATGTTTCCCAGCATCTGGGCCAAAAGCAATCTTTGCTGTAATAACCTTTTCCAAGATAAATCCAACAACAATAAAAACAATGAAAACAACAACAACAATGTGTAGAACAATTAATCTACAGATATTATTCCAGTGGTATTTCTGGGTGTCTGCTGTGGTAGGTAAACTGTAATACAAAAATAGGAATTCCAAGAAACAGCAACTTATCTCTAAAAAGATTTCTAGATAAATGTCTTTTGTTCCCATCTGTACTACCCACTCTCCACATGTATACTTTGCATTTATACTGCATCCTTTTATGTTTAGCCTGGTTATTTAAGCTTTGACAAAGGCCCTTGGAGTGGGCAAGGAAGTCATGACCACACTGAGTTTTTCCCACATTCAGAATACTGTTGTGGATGTGAAAGGATGCAGGTTCAGCTCCAGCTTTGAAAGGCTGTGGCTGATTTTGGTTCTCCTCAACAATTTATGTTTTCTTTTTTGGAAGTGAGAGCAAGGTCTCCAAATCAGGTCTCAGGTATTTCCTCTGCCCCACTGAAATGCTGCACAGCACACAAGGGTTTTCTGCTCAGTCTGGCCATTTGAAGGCCTTTGTGCAGAGATAAAAACTTTGGGTGTCCTTACACTCCATACTGGGCACTTCTGTCAAGGTCCAATTTTAACCTTTTTGGGAAAAACTGTGCTGCTTATACAGCTCTGGCCTGGAAATACCTATGCCAGGGGAAAAGCAGATGCTCTCTCTTGTCTTTATAATCATCAGGTCAATGCTATGCTCAGGGATAATTTGTAGCATTGCAAACACTGCTTTGCAGGCATTCTTTAAGATGATAGAGTTATTCGTCTGGTTTTTTGTTGTTGCTGTTTGTCTGTTTGTTTGTTTTTGTAGAAGATAGTTTTTAATACTTTCTTCTGGCGCCCAGAATAAAAGTTATTGGTCTGGGTTTTTTGTTGTTTGTCTGTTTGTTTGTTTTTGTAGAAGATAGTTTTTAATACTTTCTTCTGATCCCCAGAATAAAAGCCCTGTAGTCTAAACAGGCTTTATTTGTACATAAATCAACCATTGTCCTTCAGAACCAGGCAGTATTGTTAATGTATTCCCCTTGTTCAGAAATCCCACTAAAATTCACTGGCGGTATTCTCCCCTATTCTCATTTTAGCTTGTCATATTAAATCAGTTTTGCCACAGTTTTTCAGATCTGTCTGTAAGATTATACGTGTCCACAGTAAGAGAGAATCTTGCATGCTTTGATGCAAAGCACACAGGAGTTTGGGTGAAGTTTTTTTTTTCAGATAAAAGAAAGATACTATGCTGCATACAAATGCCTTGCTTGTCCTGAGGGACTTCTGTTGCTTTTAAAATAGCATTGTGGGTTCTGAACTCTGAACCTCCCTGCTCTAGGCAAACCCCAGGATTCCTCTTAGGGATCTATCTTCTGGCCAGCCTTCTATGATAAGAGTTAAAAGATAGTTCACAGTCTTTAGTTTGACAGCCAAAAGAACAAATAACAAGCAAAAGTAGGCAGAGACTATAGGAACTCTTTTTTTTTTTTTTTTTTTTGGAATGGACTCAACACAAATGTAGTGAAAGGAGGTAGGCTTAAAACCTTCCTGTTACAACTGTGCTGTAGTGACAAGATACTATAAGATCCTGCATTCTCCTTGACATGTAACTTGTCAGATGTACAGCAATACATACAATAACATAAAGGCTTGAAAGGAGAAAGTTATCAGACAGGAAAAACGGGAAGGTGGCATAACCAAAAAGCTCTGCAAAAATTGCTCATCTTTTATATACTATTTAAAATATATTTTATATGTTTATATATATATATATTTATATATATTATAGATATATACTTATATACTATTTTTTAACTATAGTCAGCCCTAGAATATGCAAATATATATAGATCCTTAGCAGGAACAGAATATGTATTTACTTTAACAGGATACCTACACACAATTCTTAAATTTAAATTCTTTAACAAGTAATTTCAAATGCTTAGATCAAGACCAGAAATAAGTCACGGGACTGGTAATGTACTTTACCTGGAAAAGCTACTTGCTCTAACTGCTATTCAAATGTAGTTTGTGCAAGAGCTAAACAGCAACTGTTTTGTAAATGTCACTTACAGGGAACTAAAATGATCCAGATTAATGTGGTTTTATGACCATAGAATCACAGAACCACAAAATGACTGGGTTGGAAGAGA
>VWZU01012339.1:329685-352233 GCA_013397095.1 Sterrhoptilus dennistouni
TTCCTTCCTTCCTTCCTTCCTTTCCCTTTATCCTAAAGCCACTGGTCTGTGCTGATACAGGTCAGAAACTAGCATACCAATTTCCATGCCTGTTGTGTAATTTACTAATGAAATTTGTTGGCTTTTGTGCACCCTCTGATTTTTGTTGTTCCTTTTGACAGTGAGAATCTATGAATCTTGGGTGCTCCTTCCCCTTAAGGGTGGGATACCACAGCCAGCTGCCTTAAATAAGGGAATGTAGATTCAGCAAATAGTCAAAAAGATCACACCTTTGAAGGTCACTTGCAAAGTGCTACCTCCTAAAATGATGCCCAAAAATCAGGCAGCTGTGGGTGCTGCCTCTGAAGCATGCAGACTTTTTAGGAGGTTTTACACTATGGCATCAAATATAAAAGTTTTGGAAAGAACGGGAGAGATTTCTATTCACCAGTGTAGAGTCATGGAGAAATATTTAAAATGCACATGACATAGAAAAGCAGCTTGCAACATTTGTACTTGTCAGTAGTTTTCATAAAGCTGTTTATCAATAAACACTGTCAGAACTGGCTGAGGCCCTAAACTGGTCTAAGTCTATGCATGTTTTATTTCTTCAGGTAGACTGGGACAACTTTCTCTATTTCACAATGCAGCTAGATTTTTGAACAAAAATAACTGAGTTGCTCTAGGGTAACATTTCAAACTCAGTCATTATTTCCATCAAGTTAAGCAAATTCTCAATTCTGAATGTGTTTAATTTGAACTCTTCCCTATTTCTGATGAAAAAACAAACAGAGGAAAACTAAAAAATAAACAACAAAACAAAAACCAAATCCACAATTGCTTCACAGTCAGCATTTCATTAAAAGAGGGGGATTTGCTTGGCAAACTCCACCTGCTGACTTTCTACCAACTTAAGTCTCCAAATGGGTAACAGTTGCAGCCATAAGCAATAGAATGGAAGGGAGAAGGCATCTGTAAGCCAATCAGCTGTCCTAAGCACTATTGCTAAATTAATTTTCATCCTGATATGGCCTAAAGCCATGTAGTGCAGAACCAACCCCTTCCTGGTGTCAAGGTTCTTCTTTTCCCTAGGGATGCTCTCATGAAGGCTTCAGTAGACTTCTATGGGAGAGAAGGACTTGGGAATTGTTTCTGTCCTTATTGAGTGGTTCTGATAAGTGCATTTTTTTTTCTGCTTCTCTGATATCCCAGCTTCCACATGAATATAATGGCTTGATCCTAAGCAGGCAAAGAAAAGAATTGAAACTCTTGCAAGATTTCAGTAGAACAGTGACACAAGAGTCAATTATTACATATACCAGTTCCTCCAACATTTCATTTGTAATAGCAAAAAGAAAGCAAATAGAGAGGGAGATCAGCAGGACAATGGAAGATTTTGGCTTCCAGCAACTATGTCATGTTTAATTTCCAAGCATCCATCAACTGTATTGAGAAAACAAATTGCTCCTTTTTTTTCCTCTCTTGCATCATCCGTCCTTTGTTAGTGCTTTTTCAAACTTTATGAACTCAATGGATTGTTAGCATGCATTAGTGTGTTAGTGTGACATGTTCAACAAAACATCCTAGTCATCCAAGAACTAAATACTTCCTGGGAATTCAGTCTCTGAGTTAAGCTACAAGAATCTTTGCTTTATCTGCATCATCATCATAAGATGCTATTCAACATGGGGCCCCCGCTAAGAAAGAAAAGGGGAAAAAAAAATCTCAATATCTAGAACAAGAGGGATTCAAGTTGTTGCTGACATCAATGTGCCAGAGAGGTTTTGTTCTCTGAGTATGCTGCAAGCAATTTTGCCTTTGCAAACTAGAGATTAGCACAGGTGACACATACTTAACCTCACACATAATCAATCCTCAAATGAAGCAGATAGATCAAATTGAGGATAGTAAGTTCCAAGACTGGCTGGATTCTTCTTTATTTGTCCACGGCTATTTTTCCACAACTCTTAAGGTTTTAGTTGACTCTAGTATTTTATTTGTCTGAAAGCCTGGCACAGGCTAGGCAGAGCATATCATAGCAAGCAAGACTGAGCTGCCTTTTCCCTCCACTGTTTGAGACCCTGAAAATGAAGACTTCACTGCTTATTGGACACAGAGCCAGTATATTCTAAAGGAAACACAGACAAAACAAATAGTCTTCGACAGGTAGATTTTAATGAAGCTTCTGCTTTGAGATAGTCATTGCCCTCAAGTATTTAGCAAAACACAAGTTTACTGAAGGTGCTTAAAAGGATTTGTGCCAATTCGAGTCACAGGTGAACCAGAAAATCAGTGTGAAGCAGACTTCACCTCTTCTGCCCAAGGCATAAATCCTAGTCAACTGCAATGGGCACTGCTCGGGGAGGAGAGCTAATTGTATGGTGTTGAAAGGACTTCTCTACCTCTTCTTCAGGGAGAATCAGTTCCAATCTGTGAGTCAGACTTAGAGGCAGTCCTTGGACTCCCCTCTAGATTGCATTTTTCCAGCTCATAAGGATAGTCCTTGCTGGAAGCAAATAAATACTAAGCTTATCCATGCTTCAGCAGCCTGTGCCAAGAGCTGGAAACTCCTTGGCTGTATAATTCATCTGCACAAAGGCAAATCAAAACTCCTACATGACACAGCTGCATGGAATTGAAAGGCTGTTTTTTTGCCTCCTCCTGTACTCCTAATGCAGATAAAGCTGTTCTCAGGCATGGATCTAGCAAGACTTGTACCAAACTCATGAACACTCACTGGAGTCTGCTCAGCTTCCAGGAGTTCAGCAGCAGGGAAGGCTGGGGCTCCTCTCTTTGGAACTGGGCATGTGTCAAACCACACACAACACCAGCAGCATCCTAGAATCATGGAGTGACATGCTTATTTCAGTGATGAATTTGATGCTGAAGTCTGAGTGGATATTTCTAAGTCCCCAACTCAGAACTTCCTTCAGCCTTTATTATAAGATAAAAAAGGTGACATAAAATCATACATATTGCATACAAAGTAAATACACCTGATCTTTGTTAAAGCAATGATTAAATTGTAATTTATACATCACAAACCCTCTTCCTTCCTGCTAGCACAGTACGTCAGGCTCATTTACAAGATAGTTGCATTTTTATCCTTATGTGGCTTTTTGAACTCCTGATTTTTAGACTGATGATTCTGGCTGAAGGTGAAGACTCACTGAGATCAATCCCTGAAAAAAATAGTCCTTTTCACTTCCCAGGGACAACTACTGAATGGTGCTGGAGGAAAGGCAGTTTGGTGTGGGGAACTCAGTTACACTTTGAGAGCTGAGTTGCTGTCCTAGGGGCAATAGGATCCCTTCTGCACAGTGCTGAGATATTTCACCACATTTCACTCCAGTGGTGCAACTGTAGGTGAAGTACTTCACACAAGCCAGTGTGATGGAGCCCTTGGAGTGACAACTCATCCTGTCCACCCTGGGGGGCTGTGACAGAGATTCTCTTTTTGCAGACTCTCTATTGGAACCAGTTGATTATTCCAGCCACTGATACCGTATCCCTGCCCTCCAGTCATGGTGGCAGCTTCATGCCTTGTTCCAAATCACTGCAAGAGCCATTAATAGTAATAGAGCAGAAAAATATGGGGGCTTCTAAGAGAAGATTAAGCCACAGAAAAAAAATTGAAATAACAAAACCTAAAAATATATAGAGGGTAAATGATAAATATGCACCCAGTTCTCTCTGTGCAGTAACTCAGTGGAATGGATTTATTGCACAGCAGGCTTGCTATTTGTTTTCCCTCTCTTCCCAGCATGGGGGATTTTAAGTTAAACAGTTTTATTCATACCCGAATTCACTCGTGTATCCCAAATTGGCTGCTTGCCAGTGTTGTTGGCATTTCAGGTTGATAAGATCTTAATCTAGAGTCATTACAGTAACTAGGAGGGAGTCGAATGTAGGAACAGACCCTTTCCTGGAGAGTTGCCTTTGAGATTTTAATGTAAGAGGGCATCCATATTAATTGAAAGCTTGCCTAGAATGGCAATATGGATGCAAGTGCTAACTTTGTTTACATGAGCCATGAAAAAATGCACAGGAGTGTTTGGTATTTTCACTCAGCCTCAGAGCAACATTCAACCCAGCAAGTGTCAGTTTCTGGCTCATTTGCCAAGTATGTTCATGATATTATACATAGATTTCCTGAAAATTTAGCTCATTTTCTAAACAGTAAGAAGTACAGACAAAGCATTTGACTGTAGATGAGTCAAGATCTCACAAGAAGTACTGTCAAGTGAGAGTGGAAGAAATCTGTTTGATATGGTAAGAAAAGTCCAAGAACAAAGGTTCTCTTTTCCCAGGTCTCCAGTTTCTTAACCTGGAGATGTGTATTTTGGCTTGGAAACACACTCATATGTATGTTTATATAATATTTTTTAAAAATAGAATTTCAATATGGAATAGGAAGATGTTGTGAGTTAATCCATGACTTCAGTGAACTTGTTCCAACAGATATGAGGAGGCTGTTAACGTTTATTTAGAGTGATGTGATTTTCCATACTCAGCCCCATCTCTCTAACCTCACATGGATATACAGGCTAACACAAATTATTGAACTCCCTTGGCTTTTGGTTTCAAGCCAAGATGGAGCATCTCAAGGAATTCTACATCTTCTTAACAACATCTCTTGTCATTTCAAACCTCTCAAGTGGTCTGAGGGGAGATAGGTGGTGAACAGTCACTTAGCCAGCTCAACAAAATCCAGTTTAGTGGAGAAGAGTGGCAGGCTGGAGGCAGAGCAGAGAAAGTATGGGCAGCAAAAAGGTAGATGTGAGATTGATGTCACATAAACCTACCCTCTGGTTTCTGTCTGGATCAGAAAATTTCATACAGTGTCAGCAAGGAGTGGATACCATTATTTCCCCCAGTGACAGGCAGCTGTGTTATGAACTGGCCAGAATTAAAACAGCGGAAGAGATGAGAAAAATTACAGGAGGTACATTTATTATTTGCAAGAAGAAGGAAGGGGTAACCACCCAGACAGCCAGGGTCTGTCTTTGGTTTTGTTTCAGCTTCATCATACTTACACTATCTCCATTTTCATCAGGTCTTTGTGTCCTTCCAGTTGAGCATTTCAGGCCGAGGCTTTTTTCCAGAAGAAAGAGTGTCAGACAGAGAAAAATCTCAGACTGTATAAAATCAAGCACAAGTGTCTCTATTTCTGTTGAAGCATTAACCAAATAATGCTTCCAAGGGAGCACTGAAGGCCAAATAGCTTCTAGCTCTTAGATCAGTTATGTACTAAAGAAAGAGCAACAGAAAGAATGGAATTGCTGTAGAGATGGAAACAATAAGGTGGTTATTGGCCTTTCAGAAATATGGGCATGAAAGAGAGAGGGAAGACATGAGAGAGTTGCATACAGTGAAATTAATGTCTTATGAGCAGCCCTTCTCCCCTTCCCCACTGCCTGACCTCCAGCTGTACCCACCACAGATCTCTCCCCTGCCCCTGGACAAAATGCTGGACAGAGGCCAAGGTGGACACATTTCTTGTTTTATTGCAGAGGATAAATGCCAGCTTAAAGTCCTTTGCAAGCCAAGAGGAAAACAGCTGCCTGTAGAAGGATGAGACAAAAGGAGATTGTCTGGGCCATGAGTTCTGCTTTGTACTCATGGGCAATAGGCCACAGGGCAGTGAAATATGGCAGCGGGGTGGGAGTACCATGAGGCACCCAGAGGGCTGCTCTTAGCAGCCTTTCTTTGCATATTCAGCATAAAGGACACACCAGGAAAGAGGAGAACCAGACAGCAGACCCCTGGCTTCTGCAGGGACCCCCATAGAGGAGCAGCTCTGGGGGCCACATCCTTCTCACCATGCCCACACTGGGCAGAGGATGGGTGCTGGTTAATGCCTTCATTAACTAACTAACTCCAGCCCACTAAAACCCTGACAAATCTTGTGACCCAAACCTTCATATCACCCAAAAGCTTCTCCCAAACAGCTCCTAGGCAGCCTCCTGACCCTTTATTTCATTTATTGCTAAGGGCAGGGAATCCACCCACAACAGGGTTGGTCCTTTTGCTTGGGAAAACCTGGTGAATCCCTGTGCTCTGCTGATCTGCACCACTTCATGTATCCATAGGCATAAAACCAGTATAAAAACACTGTTTAAAACAGTATTTAGGTATAGGTTTAAAGCACTTTGTTTCCATGTCCTTGCTTGTCTTCCAGAGGCTCTTAACAGCTCCACAGCTTCCTCCTGTTGTTTCTGCCAATGTTGTCTCACAGCATCTTGACCTTCTAGCCTTTTATAGATGCTGTTTACATCTCACAGGAATGAACTCAACACTGGCAAGCACAGCCAAGTTCCCACATCAGACATTCCCAGGCAGCTGGGGTAATACTGGGGTAGCAGTGATGGGGATTCACTCCTTTACCTTTCCACAGTCCCCCTGGATTCTGGACCCAGAAACATGTGTATTCTTGGCCAACAGGATAGAAGAAGGAGAGTTTTTAAAAGATGAGCTGCTAGAGGAAGTAACAGTGGTTGGTTGAAATAACAGTGAAAGAGTGAATCTTGAAAACATCTCAGAAATTCACCATCTGGAATAAAATGATGGAATAAGATTTTGAGGTCTGGTACAAGATCATCAAGTCAACTAAAGAGATGATGTTTCTGTACCTCTACAGGAGTTCTCAGGGCCTGGATCACAGAAACAGCCCTTCTTTACCAGGCTACAATTCACATGAGATGTGAGAGGAGATGGTTACCAATGGGTTCTCCTTTTGCTCATGCTTTATATCCAGGTAGCTTAATTTTTTTCCTTATTGGTACTCCCAAAATGTTTCTGTGTGAAGCACAAAAGGATTTTGTCTTCTGGCTCTAAAAATCAGCTGAAGTTCATTTGAACAAAACTCTAGTTGAGAAACAAATATGAAAAGATTACACTAATATTGGGGATTTATGGTTTTAATAATATGATATACTCCTCTGAATTGACTTGTTGATCAGAAATGGGAATTTTTTTCCTTTATTATGAGATGACATAAAGCAGATATACCTGGCTCTTTCCTCCTTCCTTATTTTTATATATAATTAGATTTGGTCCATATGATGTGTCTTTCTGATGTAGGAAGCAGGAACTGAAAACACATTTCCCTTTTTATTACATCAGAGGATATTTATTACTTCAAGACTGTTCTGTGGCATTGTGCCAGCCTTCCTCTACAAGAATAGGTGAACCATCAGTACAATAAAGCTGTCAGACCCAGCTGGTCTCTCATGTCTTTTTATTTTACTCCTAGATGCAACATAGATAAAATTCAAAAAACCATCTTCCATGCCTCTGCACTGTGTACATCCAAGTGCAAACTCCTCTCCCAAGCCACCACTGGGGGAGAAAAGTAGGATCAGAGAAGGCATAAATTACACTGGCACATAAATTACTAAAATTTAAATGACAGCATCAATTCCATCATGGAGAACAAGATTAAGTCAGTGGGATGAAGAAAAACACTTTTGTTTCTGTAGTTCATGCTGAGAGGGTGGCTGGAAAGTGGGAATTTGTTTCGTGCCCATAGGCTGTGCCGGGAGATGTGGTCTGTTACTTTAACTGTGAAACTGTGGGAGATGTTTTCAATCACCAAACTGCCACACTGAAGGTTGTTTTCTTGGTGGCAGAGCAATTTTGGCAAACAGTTGTAACCTGTAAAAGAGGATAAGCATGTATAGATGGTAAGCAAATGATGATTAGTCAGAAGACGGAAAATACCAAAATCATCTATATGCCTATATATCTCTTTGGAAAATTTGCTTATTTTTTTTCTTACAGGCTCTCTTTTTGTGTGTGGGTGAGCATCAGAAGGGAGGCTGAGGTTTGCAGGGGAAGTGAGAGGTGTGGCTGGGCAGGCAGGGGGGAACAGAGTGGCCTTGGGGACAAGGGGAGGGAAAAGTTGGAGATACAGCAGAAAAACATGCAGAGAGAAAGGCACAGGGAGTGCCATGGATTGTGCACGTGTAAGTGCTGGGAAAGGGGATTCTTGAAATGAGAAAACTCCACCAGAGAGACTGAATCGAGAGGAAAGTTAAGTTGCAATATGGAAAGCTTTTAAAAAGAATTTTGAAAAGCCCCACCAAACAAAAATACAGGAAAAGGACAAACATGAAAGAAAAAGAGAAAATGAAGACTTTGAAAATAAGAACTTCTAAAGGAATAATATGGAAGGGAAAGATAGAAACAACCTAAATTATATTTTAAGCATTAAGTAAGAACATTACATTGTGATGATGATCTCCACATGTGCCCCTCCCCTCTTCAGCTCCGCTTGTGTCAGGCTGGAATAACCAGACACAGAAAAAGCTAACAGTTATTATATTTAGTGAGCAGAAAACTGATAGAAATCATAAATGTAGCAAGGGAAAACTGCAGGAATTTCACCTTAGATATATATACTAGGAGAGGGAAGGAAATTGCCAGCTCTGCTGGCATAGCAGGTACCATTGAAATGCCTAACACAAATTCCCTGCAGACTCCTTAAGGAAATCACACTTATTTCTTTTAAAGTTTGGAAAGGAAAGTTTACGCTGAAATAGTTATTTCTATATATATGATCGAAAGAGTTTGTTGGTTTATTACACAGACAGCCTGAAATGTGTTCTTCTTTGTTTCTAAGGTTTTCCAAATCATGTGACTGCTCTGGTACTGCTGAACAGCACAGGCTAGTCTTCTATATTGAATAATTTGGGTTTAAACAGGAGGATATATTTTTAAATATTTCCCATCCACAGGCAGATGTAATGTATTTAAAACCAAAAATGTATTGGCAAAATATTTTTTATATATTTATGGTTTCTCTTTTTTCTTTTTTTCCTTTTTTCTTTTCTTTTTTCTTTTTCCTTTTTTCTTTTTTCATTTTTCTTTTTCTTCCTTTTCTTTCTTACTTATTTTTTATTATTTAATTTTTATTTTTTTTAAATAAATCCTGTACAAATATTTACAGTTCCAAATTAAGGATAAACTTCTGGCACCTTGGTTGGGATGCTGAAGGGTCACAGAGCTGGGTTTTGCTCATTTGAAGCCATCCTTGTTACTGTCACCAGAACACAGGTCAGTACTGAGACATTCAGGAGCAGTTATGGTGCCATAAACCTCAGTCACTGAAAGAAACACAATTTTTTTCTTGTACTTCAGACTCAAATGAGTAATATGTACATTCAATTGAGGCACCTATATGTATATAAAGTAGATTTCATGACCAAGTAGCATTTTCAGTGGTATGACAAGTTAAACCCCATATATCTGACTCACCCTAAAATTTAGACCTGAGGATGAAAGCATTGACAGGACAGATCAAAAGACACTTGTGTGAGGAAATTAAGAGGGGTCAGCATCTGAACTCTTATAGAAGAGGACCCTCTGAATTTCACAAAGGGGTCACAGAGAAATAATTGTAAGCACTTTCCAACCTGATAGCTTCAGCGTGGGAAACACATCATTGTCACCTAAAAGCTGGGAAAACCAGGACATGGGGAGGTCAACGTGATTCCTTCAAGGACAGATAATGAGTCAGAGGTAGACCAACAGAGAGTGGTGTTGTTCAGATTTCCAGGCCAGGGTCACAGCTTTGGGTGCACGAATTTGCTCGCCCAGTGCCAGATGAGGAGCATTTCTAATTATTTACCAGTTGTGGAATTTCTACTTGTCTTTCTGATAAAAGCCTCTGGAGGCTGGGAGTCAGGCTCAGTCATGGGGAGTGAAGTGTCAGTGAATTAAAGAGCTGTTTGCACTGGGGCAAGATCACAAAAAGTCAAAAACAGCTCTCTGCATTTGGGCAGCTTTATGGCAAAACCACAGAGCAGTGAGAGTGACAGGCTTTCCACAGAGGTGACAGTTGTGCTGAAGGGTTAGGGAGATAGCTGTGAATTTAGGTGCTAAAAGCAGGACTTGAACAATGCTTGGGTCCTTGAATCCTTTGTGAAATTCAGCCCTTGAATCTCCATCTGTGCTTCTCTTTCTCTATAATTAACTTGAGTGTTGATTCCTTCTGATTTGAATAACAAGCTAGCAGCAGGAGGTCTAGTCCCACTCCCAGGATTCCTGCCTCTCTGGATCCAGAAACCTTTTCACAAAAGGGGTTGGTTGTATTGGCACCTATACAGTCTCCAGTGCCTTAATAACAAAGACTTTTCCCCCTGCACAAGATACCTGTTCAGTTGCTGAGATAGTGGCTTGGCAATTTGAATTTTGCATTTGTGCACGCAGTGCAGCCAACAGTCCACATTGCAAAATGTTATTTCTATCACTTCAGTGTAGCCATTTCCCTTGTCACTTCTAATCTAATACTTCTTTGTTGTTAAATTGACAGAAATGGAAATTAGCAAGTACTCAAGAGTCACTGATTTTTTGGTCCTGGTAACTGAGGCATCATATACACACCCCAGCATCCAAGAAATATGCTTACTACACTAATAAGGCTTTGGACACACCTTAGATGGTTGCATTTACTTTTCAGGAGTTTAGTTTAGTGAACTGTGTTTTGTCCTGGCATGATGTGCACACAGATTTTGCATTTGTAGAAACATAAGCAAAAGGCTCAGTTTTGCCTGCCCCTGTAAATTCACGATAGAATGAAAATTTGTCATTTCAAACAGCTGAATAGCATTAACTTAATGATATTAATTTATCTTAATAATAATAATATAATATTATATCTTGTCCTGGCAGTTCCAAATGAAGGAGAAACTCCTGGCATCTTGGTTGGGATGCTGAAGGGTCACAGAGCTGGATTTTGCTCATTTGAAGCCATCAATAGGTCAGTACTGAGACATTCAGGAGCACTTATGGTGCCATAAACCTCAGCCACTGAAAGAAACACAATTTTTCTTATACTTCAGACTCAAATGAGTAACCCACGAAATTGGTTATGAAATGTAGCTTTTGACATTATTTTTTTCCTAGCATAACTGTGAATGCAGGGTCCTGTCTCAGGTGTTTTTTGCATTTACTTGACCACATGCCAGCCCATCCTTGTGGGGCTACTCTGGCCTTTCCTTCAGGTGAGATTTTCACAGTTGCACCTGCAATTCTCTGGCTGGCAAAGGCAGCAGGTGGGTCAGGTTTTCCAGGAGATGCACAGGAAGCAGCCAACCGTGAAATCCCACAGGACTGTAAATCCAGGTTTGGCTGTTTATTTCCAGACACACTGCAGGCTTTTCACATCATGTTCTTATCAGCGTTGTTGTGGCTTAAACAGGAAGCTGCACACAGATGGAGATGGGAGGAATGTATCCACAGACAAGGGAGGGTTACTCGGCGGGCTGAGGGAGTACCCTCGTGCTGACTGTTGTGGAGTATTTTTCACTGAATGACCTTGGATTTTCTCCCTCTTGGAAACCATGGCAACCAGCATTTGTTCTTGTAAAATAATTTCTTGTCTTGCAGTGAGTGATTACATATCTTCTCTGAACTCTGAGGTAAAAATCTCTCCACAAAGAAGAGCAAAAATTGATAAAGAGAAAGCCTGAGTTGGTTGTTCTGAATCACTGTATCTTAAAATACGTGTGATGCAACATGGTTATCTGCTGCCAGCTGAACAACAAGCTAAAGAGTAGCCTCTGGATGATTGTCTGATCCTGTTTCTAGGTTATCATAATTAAGTCTGAAATAAATACAGACCTCTTTGGTGAATGCTGGTTTGTTTCCCTAATTAGCATTTGACAACAATCAGGAAAAAAACATTCCAAGATTATATTGAGTCTTTTGTTCAGCATTTTGGGAATCAATGACACAGTCATTTCCCTGTTCTTATATATATTCTAAAGTGATAAAGGCCATTTGCAAGTTATCCTTTTTTCAGATAATCAGCCTGTGTAATTCTGCCTCATGTATCTTGTGTTTTATCCATACAAAACCTCCCATCACCTGGGCATTTGAGGGGAGAGAAATGTCTCTCATACATCCATACAACTCAAAATCATCTGCCAAAAATCTGAACATCAAACACAAACCCAAATACAACAAAAGACAATCAAAATCTACTTAAATAAATAAACATGTGATAGCAGCTGGCTTGTCTGTGCACCACACCATCCATCCCTTGTGGCCCCTCACTGGTGAAAAAATGTGCAAAAAAGACGTGGAAAATCCTCCACACCTGCTCCAGGATCATCTCTGAGGTGTGTGCAACTTCATTTCACAGGAAAGCAAGTTGCTGAGGCATTCAGCTGTGCTCTACCCATCACAGCTTTGTAGTTGCTTCCTTTCATCTGGAAACAAGGTGCAGATGCTAGAAATTGCATATTTTAAGCCTAGATCCAAAGGAAACAAGTCCTAAGGGGGAGCCAGCTGTTTCTCATTGTGAATAATCCCTCTCCTGCAGTAACTTTGAGCCTTCTGGCAGAACTCACACAAATCTGAGGACATCGAAACCTCAAGGACACTGATGCTGTAATAAGTGTCTGAGCACTGGAAGCTGGGTGGGAAGCAGATGTCAGGTTTTCCTGGTTTCCCTCCTGCCTGAGCTCTGCCTGATGGGTCTGTGCACCCTGGAAGGATGCTTCAGGAGCCCAGCTTGCTCCTGAAGACCCTGAGGACTCTCTCCTCTGTCCCTGTGGGAAGACCTGGAAGGTCAAGCCTGGGGGCTTCTGCCCACAGCAAGAGGTGAGGGAGTGTCCTGGGACCATGGATCCAACTACTGCTGCCCTTGGGGGCGTTTCACTTCACCTGGCTCTCCCTGCAGGCTGTGAGTTTCTTGGGAAAACTAACACAAAAACAGGTTTGTATGCCCACCCACTGCCTGCAGTGCCACCCTCTCAGCAGCCCCCACAGCCCCCTGCCCTGAGGGCTGCCCTGGGAGCTGAGGGACACAGCCATGAGGAGGAGAGCAGGCAGGGCTGCCCCTTGACAGCACAGGGAGGGGAGCACCACCCTCTGCAGCCTTCTGGTGTGTTCTGACCCTTCCCTTAGGATTTGGGCAACCTCCCTGGAGCTCCAGTCTCTGCTTGCATCCCTCATCCCCTGCACAGCAGCCAGACTACAGAGGGAAGGTTTATGCACACTGTAATATCCCCACAGCTTATGTGGATACCATGGTGTGCCAAAAGGCTAAAACTGTTTGTTGCTTTCTGATATCAGAGTAAAACCTCTCTACCATAGAGATAATACTGTCATTATTAGTGACAATTAAATGGCACACTTGAAAGCAGGCAGCATTAAGTCCTCTTTCATCACAAGACTGCCCTCCTGTTCATCTGCTCTTCACAATGGCTTCACCTTGGAGCTTTAAATCACCATGCCAGGAGTGTGGAATCCCCACCAGCCAGCTAGCATCCTGCAAGGAAAATGCAGCAAAAGCTCATTTTAAGAGGGGCTCTGATGGACACAGGGGCAGGTTACAGTGGGATCTACGTGTGCCAGCTGAAGGCACTGGGGCCAAAACTGTGTCAGCAGAGGGGCCACAAGCTGCATGGGTGCATGGACTGCTGCATTCTGTGCTGGGGAAGGAGCACAAGTGCAGAGCTCTGTGATGGCAAAAGAGGATCTCTTCGAGGACTCAGATTGATGCAGGTGCTTGGCAGCCCACTGAGCCCCACCACAAACCCTTTTTTAATCAGCACTCATGGTTTAGTGCAGGGAGCATTGCTGCACTGATGCACACACACAGTTTTGGGGCACACAGCATCCCAGCCCTAAAGCCAGAGGTGGGGTCTGTCCCCAGGCCAAGCCAGAACACTTTGAGGAGGGTTTTGCAGTGATGCTGCAGCCAGACCTGCAGCAGCCCCTCCTACACCCCCAGCCCTCCTGGGCCACAATGCACAGTCCCCACATGACTGTGCTGAAAAGGAATGCTCAGCAGACATTGTGGGCATTAGCTCACAGATTAACTGTGCAGCCTTTTCCAGCCACTCACTATGAAGTGGGGGTTGAAATCTGAAAGCATTGCATGGGATTAGCCATGCATCTGCCATTAAAATCAATCCTCTTCACAGCTCTGCAAATCTCCATTTGCAGTTATCTGCCTCTTGGACACAAGAAATGAAGAGAGAGTGTAAGAAAAAAGGAGAGAATTAATCCAGAAACTTTACATATATATATATATATTGTGGCTCCATGTAATTTATTGATAATGTCCTAGGACAATATTCAGATTATTTTGCTTCTGTTTTGGTTCCAAATGCCTTAACAAAGAAAAGGACAATATGCTGATTGGGAAGAGAAAGGTATCTGCTTGTTTTCTACAATACTGATAGGTCCAGGGACACAATTTACGTCAGGAGATAGACAAACACATTTTACAGCAGATTAAAAAAAATACAGGTGGCTATATTCTGTTATTCTGAACTTCTGTGGTTTTCTGTTTTGTTTTTAGCCTGGGAGAGGAATTCAGTACTTTCCCTGAAGCATGTGTGCCAGAAACATAATATTTGCATAAATAAACAGCCTCCCTGAAATTCTCCTGTAATTGCTCAATTCTGGGTATTGCCACTTTCAGAATTCAGAAGCTCGCAGGCATGGTGTGGTGATAAGCAGGCACCTGCAATGTGTGGGAGGATGGTCACAAGTGCTGTGTGTTGGGAGAGAAAGGAGTGATAGTAAAAACAAAAACAGTAAAAAAAATTGGAGGACAAAAAACTCACAAGGAGTGAAATTCATGGAACAGGTAGTTAAATGTTTCTGTGAGTGCTCTTATTTTTTTTTTTTCCAGAAGATTCTTTATCCTGTCAGTCATTTAAAAGGTGAAGCAACTGTTGGTGTTAGGAAATAACATCAAAACAAAAGAATAAAATCACGAAGCAATTGCTGATCACAAAGCAATAATTTTTAAAAAATTAAAAAGCAGAAATGTGGTTTCTATCTTTGATGCATAACTGCCTCACACTTGTTTCTTATGGAGGTGCAAGTGAGTGAACAGGGTGACTGACTTGTCCTGTATCCCTCATTTTGCTCCCTTGCAAAGAGGTGCAGCAATAAATATTTACAGGAGGAAAAATAAGATCTGAAAGTGCTTTGAGAGTAACAGCACAGCAAACCAAGAGATGAGAGCCAGACTGGTGGAGAGGAGGGGCAGGTTGTGGAGGGGCAGCTGATGCTGGCAAGGAAGATGAATGGGGACATTTGGCCACTGGAGTCTGGAGGACGCTGGAGTCTCCAGCAGTGGAGCTCAGGGGAGTCTGAGCAGTCAGAGTGCTGGACAGGCACTGCAACTGCTCATCCTTAATGTGGTATAGGTCCCATCATTTCATTCTTCACCTGATTGTTCATTCTTACCAGTTAAGTGGAAACCTGAACATTTCCCTTCTCTACCAGATAAATTTAGCCTTCCAAACAATAAAAAAAAGTGACTGTCTTTGCAGCCTATGTAACAAAAGTGGAGGAAACAACACAAAGGTGAGGGTGAGCAGAACAGCAGAGGGGGAAGGTCTTCTCTCTAACAACGAAGGACAAGGGGCTCATGTCCCACACAACTTTGGCTACTTTTCTGGTTTTAAGATAGGGCTCTTGCAGGGCTGTTCTCCACTGTGAGTCTGCCCATTTTGTGTGGCACCTTTAATTACACATCAAGCAGCAGTGTGTGGATGGTTGGGGCACAGAGACACAGCATGAGGGTTTGTCCCCCAGCTTCACCAATATCTCAGTGATTTTGTCACAGGATTTCTGTAGCAATCTCCTGGATCAGAAGAAGACACTGAACTTTCATCTCATACTCCCTACATAAGTGCAGACCTTGGTAACAAAATTGTTTCATTGGTGATCTGCCTGCTGCCCACCATCCTCCATCTGACCCCCTTATGCATACAGTATTGCCATGTGCAAAAATACATTATTCAATGAAGAAACCATTTTCTCAAATCCCACAGCTCAGGGGAATAGCTTTCACAACACAGTTCTTTTAACAGCTATAGCAGCAGACAGTGGAGAAGGCTGTGAAACTAAAATGGAGGAGAAGATTTACTGTGTTTCTAAGCAGTCCAAAAGTAGCTATGCAATAAGAAAGCACCAAAATACAGAATGACAGTGGGTATCCAAACCACAGAGCACGGTGCATGCTGGGGAAGAGACTGAGGCAGCAGAGGTGCCCTGGTAGGAGCTGCCTGCAAAAAGAAAAAGGGGGTAGGGAGCCAGTTTTGCTTGCACACTGTTACTAACCACTTGTGACCAGCAGAGCTTCAAGATGCACAAACGCCTGGAATAATTAGGTCAGTCGTGTCTAGATGCAGAGACAGCTAGATCAGACTTGGCTGTGCTTTAGCTTTCCCCAGGAAACCATGGCTGTCACAACACCAAGAGTTCAGGAGAGAGGTATAAAAAAAAATCTGCATCTGAGGGGTTATAAAAACTACCCTATTGTCAAGAAACTGAGTGGGCTACAGGAGCTGCCTGTACCTCAGCCTGCTCTTGCTCCCTGCAGGTTGCTTGCATAAGCAGGTCTTCAACTTCAGAGGCCAGTGAGAGTAAACAGGGGAGATCAAACACATCCTATGCTCATCCTGTTTAAACACAAGCTGAATTGTCTGTGAGGCAGGACACCACCAGGTCCGTGCAACACAGAATGTGCTCAAACCCAAGGATTTCTGTGGGCAGGGAAGGACTGGGGGATTACAGCCTGAATGTTAAACAGCTTCATCATCTCCACAATGTCAAAACATCATTTGGTGCCCCAGGAGGATCCCTTGATTAATGTAATTAACATTATTCTGCCCGGTTTGTGAGGCAGAGGGTGTGTCAGGCCCTGGGTCCCAGAGGCTCCTGCAGACGCAGAGAAGGGGAAGGGGCAGCGGAGTTATCCCAGCAGGAATGCAGCCAGGACCCCTTCCCTGCCTCACTGCCTGGGGGCGGGGGGGGCCTGCAATTGCACCTGAATCTCTGCAGCCTGGCAGGGCTCCCTTCTCCAGCATCACTGGGAAACACTCTGCTTGCGGAAGGTGATGATGGAGTGTTTATCCTGCAGAGATTTCAAAACCTAACAGTGGCAATTTGTGTTGCAGTCACATCACCGGGTCTCTCACACCAGAAAAATCAAGCAGTAACACGTTTTTTGTTGCACTGCTCTCCCTTTTTTTGTTTTCACAACACAACAAAGCAACCCCGCTAACGAGAGCAGGGGAAATTGATCTGATTTGGTTTTGTTTTGATTAGGATGTTTGCAGGTTCTCCTGACAGCAAAGAGAAAGCTTCCTTAGGTGTAAGCCCCAGGCACAGGATAAGTAAGATCCAGAAATTGGATCCATTCTTCTTTTTGAATAGAATATCCACCGAAGCCACTCTGCTTCTTTCTTTGATGTGTGTTAGAGGCCACATCATTTATTTTTCATTTGATTTAAAGTGAAATGCAGAAAGACCTGCTAGTCAGCAGTAGCACAAGACCACAGTATAACTGGAATTTAGATGACATTTGACAAGAAAAAAGGAACATTTTTTCCACACAGATATTTACAGTTTTTTACACATGCACATAGAATTGCTTCTAGACTTTGATGCAAGTTATTCTGAAGAAATCCTAGTGGTAGAGAATTGTGTTGATTTATTTAAATTTTTTTAGATTTTGCCTTCTGTTTGTGGTCTTCTACGTTTTCAACATTCTCTACAGATGATGGTAATTTCTTTCTTGCTTATCACAATAATATCATTAAAGAGCTTGGAGACAAATACAGGGGCTTGTGCCACAGAGGGAAATAGACTGATGAAAAGGCATAGAGTATCACTTGCAAAACAGCAGTTATTTAAAAAATACTAATTGATTACCTGAGGTACTCACCAACATCCTTCATTCAATCACTCTGTATCTAGTAATGTAGGAAGGAAAGTATTGTATTTTAATATAGATTATGCTTATTGTAGTCTCCATAGGATTTGTAATGTAACAGGAGCATCCAGCAGTTTTTTCAGCTCTGGTAGCAAAAATGTCACCATACCAAGGGCATTTCATCATACACTGACACTGGTTAGCCAGCAAAAGTAGTACCTTATGACAGAGTTGGGGTAAAAATTAGACTTTTATATCATAATCCACAACATAATTCCACCACCTGAGGGAACAAAGCATGACAGCAGTTGACAGAAATACACCTTATTTACAGACAATAACTGAAGGAGTTTTAGACCTGCCAGGGACCTCACAACAATATGGACAGCAAACAACACACACTGCTAAGTGCTGAAAATTAGAAGCAGTGATTCCAGGATCCACCTTTCACTCTCATCTAGAAGGTGGCACTTACTATGTGCCTGTGCATCCCCTGTCCCACTATTATTTCAGGAAAATGCCTCCTTCCTTTCTTCTTATGATAATTATCTGTTTCCATGGATAAACCCCTGGCTCCCAAAGGCTCCTTACAAAGCTTGCTGCCTGGTGTTGAAGACACACTACCTGCAGGCTTTAACAATTCAGGGGTTTGTTTTCTCTTTTTGGGTCCCTGTGGCTGTGCTTTGAACACCACCCACTCAATAACAGTTAACTTTCCTGCTAAAATCCATTTATGCCACGGGCCTGAGTGAGCAGACCTGGGAGCCACCTAAATCCTGTGTGCTCTGGTGCCCTCTCTGGTCCTGAGAACCACTGAGTCCTTGGGGACACTGGAGGGAGTGGTGGACAGATGGATTGACTGGGACTTGGGAGAACAGAGAGTGTGACAGGAGGCTGGAACAGCTGCTTGGCTTGAGAAAGAAGGGTTTATCTGCCCAGCTTAGTCTTGCTAACTGCACATTAAAGCTTTGGGAAAAGTTCTCTGCCCATCCACACCATCCAGGGGTTAAACCACAGCACGGGTTGTCCTGAAAAGCTGCATCCCCTGTGCTTTTTTTGGCAGCTGTACCCACACCCTGGGGATTCTCCTGTGGTCTTTCCCCCTTTCATGCAGTCTGATTTTGTATTTAAATCCCTCCCAGTAATTAAGTGCACACCTGTTCCTGAAAAGGGGACCTCTGAGAGCTCCCACAGCAACTGGAGAAGTGGCTTGCCAAGGTGGGGGTGTTGCCAGGATTGCATCACTTAAACATTTCCAGGCAATCCAGCCTAGTGGGACTGACAGAAGGGATGGAGGCCAGGAAAGACATCGTGGGAACACTTTACACCACTTGGCCTTGATTCACTCTGCTGTGAGAACACAAGTTACAAGGCAAGTTTGCAATGCTGTCCCTAGGAGTAGGATGGAGCTACAGTGACCTGCCTTAAGTATTTTGGAAAACTGCTCTGATACAGCCTTGCACCTGGCCAGAGTGTAATAAACTCCATGAAGATGTATCAAGTCTGATGGCTGAATTTCAACCTCCAAAAATGGTTTAATAATAGCAAGACAACTTCTCTGAACATGCTTTGTGAAATAAAAAAGGTTTAATAATGACAATAATAATAAACATTATAAAAAAAGGAGAAAAATAAGTTGAACACAGTGCAGAGAGAAGCTCTTACACTGCTGAGGCAGTCCAAAAAAGCAGCTGAGCAGTTCTGGGCAGGGTTTTAAGCACTTAATGGTCCAGGTGGGCTTTTTGGCACCTTGCAAAATAAATTGGCCACAGGTTTTGGGGTACATTTCTAAAGCCCAATCAGTGTCCCTGTGCAGGCACCTGGACCATTACTGTGAAAAGAACATGGAAGTTTCTGGGTCTTTTACCCTATTAGAACAGCAAGGGGTGAGTCTTAAACCTTTCCTTATGTGGAAACACCCACTAAGGTGGGGGTGCATCACTACTCTAGAGTCCCCATGTCATTTACAGTGTCTTGGGAGGGTCCCTTGGATAGGACAGTGTTTCTGAGCCCACTCACAGAAAGGAATCCAAGAAGCAGTGTCTTGACTTTGAACAAAAAATTCTTTCATGTGTTTGAAGGTAGGACAGGACTCTCAAATGGTGCCTGTTTCTTTCTCCTAATAGCAATTAGCACACAATTCAAGCTTTGGCTCTTAGATGAGTGCTTTGCTTCTTAAACAGAATTGCTATGAGAAAAACAAGGGATTGATCAGTTTGATTATTTTGAGCTTACAGTAAGAGAATCAAGATTGAGAGTTAATTCTTCATAAGAGATGGTTGCACTTGAGAATTTGTCTGTGAAAGTCATCCTGTAAATCTTATTATTTACACTGCAGTACCAAAACATCTGCGTATGAAATTAAGTTCAAAACCATAGCACTTCAAATTTTTTTCCTAATCTATTTATTCATTCCACATCAGTATGTATTGGAACTCTCTTGCTGGGAAATACAAAACAACAAAAGGATCACATATGATCCTCACAGGAAACTATTCAGGGAAGCACACACACCTAAAGGGTTCCTCTTGTCAGTGTCTACAAACACCTAAAGGCAGCAAAGCATCTGAACATAGTCTGGGGCACCCCTGCCTGAGCACCAGAAGATCTCCAGAGGTCTTTTCTAGCCTCAGCCATTCTGTGACTCTGTGATAAGTGGTATTGCTTTCAACAAAACTAATCCTGTATTTAAAAAATCATACATAATTTGTCTGTGGTGCAGCACACCTCACAGTCTGTGTCCTCACCTAGAGAGCACCATGCCATACCTGCTTTTAGCAAGTCACAAGTTTTACACCTATTACATGACCACAGGATGTGGTCCAGGAATTTTCATGTATTATCAAACAATGCCATAAAGTATGGGTGTGAAATCAAACCAGAAAATTAATATTCATCTCCTTAGTGACAAGCATATTATGTAACTTGCCCTCTATTCATACACACACTGCAGGTCAGAATGAGAGCTTTCCTTCATCACCACTTTTATCTTAAATTTCAGGTTTGACAGGGGTCAAGTGCTGCTTCCTTTGAAATCAATGTTCAACTTACCATTAGGGTTAAAGAGAGCAGGACAGGTTTACCTGTCTGAATTTGAAAAGCAAGTCCAACACTAAAAAGATAAAATTAAGACAGAACTCAGATTTGCAAATCTTTCTCTTTTGTAGCAACAGTACTCAGCATGTTGTTATGAATGTCTGTGGACATAACTGGGGAAAATGTTAATACCACTGGCTGTTAGCATAGAATAATAATTACCTGTTAGATTAGTGCAAAAGGAAAGATATAATTATTTGCAATGAACAAGACTTGAGGCTTATGATAATGCTGTGTTTTGTTGAACTTTATTTCTTCACAATTGTCTTATTGCATGTTAATAATTTTTCTGAGGCGTGTTAGTACTATTATACTTTCTTTCCCTTCTCACCTCCATGCATTGGAAGGTAAAGATTTCAGCTGATGGGGATGCATCAGCAGATTGATTTTTCTAAAGGCAAAATCACTAGATGTTTACCCCACAAACTGGGGTTTTAATCAATGAGGTTGTGCTGCAGAAACAAGGTAAATGGCAGCCTGATTGACTGGGAAACAGCTAAGGACTGTTGCACAGCTGTGCCAAACTTCAGCTGGGTTAGTGCGAATTAAAATGTGGGGTAAAACCTGTTCTGACAAGAGACGACGCACTGTGTATCTGTGAGGATATTACATTACCAGCATTGCTCAGCAGGGTTCAGCAGAACTGTACTCCAAGAGTGAACCCAGTCTAATGATTTCAGATCACACACCTTTACCCTGGAATGGTGGTGCTTGAATTTTCATTTGAAATGGAATTTACAAGATCATTGACATGGATGGGATTTGGTTTTGTTTATGATATGAAGATAAAAGTAACACTGCTGCAATTAGTGCCAAGGTTAAACTCCAGAACTGACTATTAAAAACAGTGGGTTCTTTATTTCTTGCTCTCTCCTGGTCAGGAATTGATTTTTTTTTTCTTTCTGAAGGCAATGTTTTCATTAGAGACAAATTGCAAGACCCCACACAGAATAGCTGGGCAGAACTGCAGGGAGTGCATCAAGCAAGAACTTACTGCAAGTGATACAGCAGAGCATTTTGAGCTCAGGATTTAATAGAAGCAGGTAACAAAACCACAGCTGTATTACACTGCATGGGATGAAATCCCTTTGGAGTGGCATTTCCCTTCAATTAAAAAAAAAATATAGAAATCAACAAACACCCACCAAACCTAAACCTGTTACTGTTTTGTATTTGATCAACAAAATAAAAAAAAGAAAAAAAAATCAACAAACACCCACCAAACCTAAACCTGTTACTGCTTTGTATCTGATCAACAAAATAAAGATTCCAAGAGGAATCTGTGTCTAAAATGACCATGACTTAAATGCAGTGTGTGAGATAAATTCCCAAGAAAGAAAGAAGTCTAGAAGATAAAGCTGTAAATAAAGGTACAGGTTGGGCAATCACTTTCATTTTGTTTTATTCAGACTTTTACCCCACTATTTGTATGACAATATTACAGCCAGAAGTTAATCCAGTTCTTAACAAAAATACTGCACAACCTGCACTGCGTCTGTCCTCTTTTACTGCTCTTATCTTTCAAACACTTAAAATGACAGCTGTAGAACCTTCCCACCAATGTCCCTGCTGCAACACACAACCTTGTGATCCTAGAACACTGTGCCCCTGACCCTTCCTTGTCAGATTGTCATTGTGAGAGCAAAGAGAGCACCACACACGTCAGACAGGACAGGGGATTCTCAGGTTGCACACACAGAGCACACAGAGATACTTCCTCCTGCCTTTTTTTTTTTTTTTTTTTTTTTTTTTTTTTTTTTTCTTTTGAGGACAACCAGGAC
>VWZU01012340.1:0-17022 GCA_013397095.1 Sterrhoptilus dennistouni
ATTGCATACAAACACATATAAACACCCAGAGCACTGACACAGGTGTGCCCACACCCCCTTTGAGCTGGGAACACTTTGCACCCCCCCACACCTGGGCACAGGTGTGTACACACAGACACACAAACACACACACGGAGACACAGCACGGGCACAGACGTGAAAACACACAGAGAGAGCTGTGCACAGGGTGTGCAACACACACATAAAATAGACACACAGAGCTGTGTACAGGGTGTATAACATAAAATACACACAGAGCTGTGCAGGTGGTGTGTAACACACACATAAAATACACACACAGAGCTGTGTACAGGGTGTGTAACACATAAAACACACACACACACACACTTGTGCATGTTGTGTAACACACAGAGAGCTCTGCACAGAGTGTGTAACACACACACGCACAGGGCTGTGCATGACAGGTAACTCACATTTGTAATAAACACACAGAGGACCCTGCACGTGACAGGTAACATATAATAGAGACACAAAATAAAAACACACGCAGAGTCCTGCACGTGGTGTTTGTAACACAAACATAGCTCTGCAGGTGGTGTGTAACACACACGTAAAATACACACAGAGCCTTATGCATGGTGTGCAACAGACACACACATGAAAACACGCACAGAGCTGTGCATGTGGTGTGTATCACATAATTGACACACACACAATTAACACACACAGAGCTGTGCATGTGGTGTGTATCACATAATTGACACACACACAATTAACACACACACAGAGCTGTGCATGTGGTGTGTATCACATAATTGACACACACACAATTAACACACACGGAGAGCTGTGCATGTGGTGTGTAACACAATTAACACACCCCACATAATTAACACACACACAGAGCCCTGCACATGGTGTGCAACACACGTAACTCACACACAAACTCACACACATTAAAAACTCACAAACAGAGAATATTACATATGGCGTGTAACACACTCACACACGGAATAAAATGAAAACACACACCCAGAGGTGTGCACGTGTAACCAACACATAAAATACACACAGTACCCTGCACATGACATGTAACACACACATAAAACACTCAGAGAACCCCACACATGAAATATAACACACACAGGGCTGTGCACACATGGTTTGTCACACATAAAACACTCAGAGACCTTACACATGCATGTAACACACACATAAAACAGGGAACCTCACACATGCCATATAACACACACTCAGAGAACCCCACACATGCCATATAACACATAAAACAGGGAACCCCACAAATGCCATATAACACACACACAAAACAGGGAACCCCACACACACCATATAACACACACAGGGAACCCCACAAATGCCATATAACACACACAAACGTCCCCCCACACCCTCCCAGCACCTTTCCCACCCCAAAACTTTCTCCCCTCTCCCCGTAACATCCCTCAGCCCTCCCCAAAACCCCACGTTACCATCAGCCAGGTGTCCTGGGACCACGCCAAAATTTGAGGCGGGGTGGGGTGGGGGGGCTGGGAACACGCCCAAATTTGGGGAAAAAGAACAAGCCAAAAATTTTTTTTGGGGGGGGAAGCCCCTTGGGAAGTGCAGCCCCGGGGATGAGGCGGCCGAGTGGCAGCGCCGCAGCCGCCGCCGCCTTTTTATAGGGCCGGGCAGGTGATGTGCACACACCTGGAAACTCCAGCTCCAGGTTCCTTCCTCCTCCCCGCGGGCCGGCACTTCCTTCTGCACTCCACGTGTGCCAGCCGGGAATACGGGCGCCTCACACCTCCAGAATTTCGGCAGCGAGGTGGGAAAAAGGGTGTCCGGGGCTGGCCCGGTGACACGGGGATGGGGCATCCCCCAGGCCGTGCCCTGTTGCGTCACCTGCACCTGAGTGAGATCACCAGAGCATTCCCGGGCAGAAATCCCACATTGGGCAACCCTGGGAAGGGCTCAAGGGCTGCCATCGCCCCTCTGGGATGGCCCAGTGGCCTCTGATAGCACCGCTGGGATACTGGTTTCATACTGGGAATAAGGGCAGGGCTGGAGGATGAGAAATCCCAGGGGATGGGAAATCCCAGGGACACCAAAAATTGTCCTCTGAATGAGAGGGGTTTGTCAGGGGCACCCCCCAGGTGATGCCCCCCACTAACACTCCACACCACTAGGATACTGGTTCCAAACCGGGGACTCCATTGGGACCCTCAGGGCCCCCAAATATTTTTCCCTAAATTAGGGGGATTTATCAGAGGGATCCCCCCATGATGGCACCAGGCAGGGCAGAGCCCCCCAGTCACACACCAGTGGGATACTGGTTTCACTGGTGCTCCCCCAGCAAACAGAGCAGCTTTTCCAGCTCCAGAGAGATGCTCATGCCCCAAAAACAAACCCCCAAAGTGTGGGATACAGATCCCCCTCCCCAAAGCGAGGGAGATACAACAGAAGAGAACAGGAAAAGTTAAAATTGGTTATCAAAATATTTTATTTCAGGGAGATCCCTCCAAAAAAAAAAAAAAAAAAAAAAAAAAAAAAAAAAAAAAAAAAAAAAAAAAAAAAAAAAAAAAAAAAAAAAAAAAAAAAAAAAAAAAAACAAAAAAAAAAAACCAAATCAAAACAAAACAAAAGAAAGAGGAAAACTCAAAGGAAGAAGGACCCTCCTGGCAGACGGACATGCCCACAACACCTGCAGGGCTCCTGGGAAATCAACTGAACCGATCCCCTGCTCCAAAGAAACGACAGGTCATTCCCGAGGGGACTGAGGCAGGAATATATATAATAATTCTTTTTCCTGGGGGAGGAGAGGGGGGCGTTGCCAGCAGTTCACAGCAGTTTTCGGCTCTCTGGGCACACGGGACTAGAAACTGCATTGCTGAAGACAATCAACACACAGCAGGGCTAAACTAGGAGAATACAACTCGAGGCTAGCAAAGAGGAGAGGGGACACAGGAGGAGTGGGAGCACCCCACGGGGCTGGAGTCCTCTGTGCACAATTTACACGGCTCCGGAGCCCTCCCGGAGCCAATTCCTCGTGGGTCTTTAATTTTTTTCCCCAGCCGGACAAAAAAAAAAAAAAAACAACAAAAACCAAAAACCAAAAAAACCAACTTTCCTTAGTTATTTTTCGTTTTGTGTTGCACGTGTGTGTGTGTGTGTGTGGGGGGGGTTTGTTTTTTTTTCTTAAAAAGAACGGCGGCCGAGACCAAAAGACGAGTGAGTAACTGCAAAATCCCAAAGCGGCCGCGATTTTTTTTTTTTTTTGGGTTTTTTTTTTGTTTTGGTTTTTTTTCCCACTATTTATAAAAACATCAAACAGTCACTAAAGGGGGCACGGCCCACTATACTTTTCCTGGGATTTTGGCCCTTTTGCGGGCGATGGCGTCTTCCACCGCCTTGAGCTGTTTCAGGAGCTCCTCCCGCCGGGACAGGGTGCTGGATTTGCTGCCCTTGGCCCCTGCAGGGCCCGGCTCCGTGGCCTTGCCTGGCACACTTGTGACTTTGCTGGAGCTCTTGGATTGAGGGGACAGCTGGCGTTTCCTGTGGGGAGAGAGGGAGGAGCAGTCAGAGGATTTGGGAATGTCCCGAAGGCTCTGCGGGGAATCTGAGATGGAACGTGCCGAGCCCCACTCTCCACACTGAAATGGTGGAATTTGGGTGAGAAAAGAGCTTAAAAATAATCTCTTTCCATGGGTAGGGACAGCTTTCACCAGCCCACGTTATCCCAACCAAATCATCTCTTTCCATGGGCAAAGACAGCTTTCACCATCCCATGTTATTCCAACCTGGCTTTGGAATAACAAGGTTGGAATTGTTATCCCCTCCAGGGATGGGGCAGCCACAGCTGCTCTGGGAATCCTGTGCCAGGGCCTCCCCATCCTCACAGGAAGGATTTCTCCCCAAGTTCTGAGCTGAACTACGATGTTGGGAAGTGCCACATGTAACACATGGCTCCAGGAGCAGGTGGGAGAAAAGAGGTTGGAGACAGGAGGAGGCCTTGGGTTGAAAACTGGCTGAAACAGTAAAAAGCCAGCTCTATTCCATGGGGATTCCCAGGATTGAATTCAGTGCCAGCTCGTGGCTGCAGTGAGCAGCTCCCTGGGAGACCCAGAGGGGAAGAGCAGCCCTGGAGCATCCCCTCAATTCCAAATTCAGCCCTTTCCCTGGGAAGTTTGCTCCCAGAGATCCTTGCAGAGGATCCACAACCCTTGAGGCCCCAGGGGTCACATCCAGTCCTGCACTGGGATATTCCCAGCACTGCAGGAATTTGGCTGAGCTGGTCACCTGGATGGGAAAGTGCAAAGCCAGGGCTGTCAGGGCTCTGTCCCATGCAGGGGACACTTTTGAATATGTCACAGCAGCTGAGGCTGTGCCAGGCTGGGAAAAGGGAAATCAGACACTGGAACCGTGTGCCAGGAGGAGCTGGGCAGGGGGGAAGGGGTTGCACTCATTAACACTGCGCTAACGAGCTGCAGAGGCACTGGCTGAGCTCACTCCTGACCCACTTGGCTCCTGGTGCTCCTGCTCTTCTCCCAGCTGGAACAGCCAAGCTGGAGGCTCTGCAGGAAGGCCTGGCACCCCTGGCACCCACCCAGGCAGCTCCTCGTGCTGTGCTCCATGGCAATTCCAACTGCTGGCCTGGGAGAGCCTGGGAGAGGCTGGAGCAGGGCTGGAGGCCTGCAGGAGAAGGGATGGAGGCCCCTGGAGGAGTGTGAGGCCCAACAGAAGCAGCAGCACTCACCTGTCTGCCTGTGCAGGGGAAGGTTTTGGGTTCTGGCCCCGCTGCCGCTCCTGTTTGGGGGACGAGACTCTCCCGGTCGCTTTCCTATCTCGAGAGCCTGGAGGGAGAGAAAAAGGACATTCCTTCATTTTCCTGCTTGTCCCCAAGGCACAGGTCACCCCCTGACTGCAGTGACTGACCAGATCATGCAAAAAAAAAAAACCAAAACAACAAAAAAGCCCAGCAGCATCTGGAAAAACCTCACAATGTGCCCCCTGCACCTCAGGGGGAGCCAGGCAGGGCTGTGCCCCACAGTCACCTGTACACAGCACCTTCCTCACCCTCCACCTGCTGGAATAAGGCTGTTCCATGGGCATTTGGTGCCTGCAGAGCTGCTGGCTCTGCCCTGGCAGGCCACAGGGTGCACTGGCTCCAGCAGTGACAGGTGAGGGCAGCTCTGCTGCTTTCGGAGCCAGCGGGGCCTCCCCCGAGGCAGCAGCACCCCCGTGTTTGTTCAGCACAGCTCAACTGCCAGGCCCTGCCCCAGTGGAGCTGCCCTGGGCACTCAGGGATGCTGGGGAGCAGCTGGGTTACCCCAGGAACACGGAGGGAATTGTACCTGGAAGGCAGCCTGTGGAGCTGCTGCCCTGCACTGACCTCAGCTGGAGCAGCAGCAGAGGTGCCCAGTCCCCTGTGTGTGCCAGGACATCCCTCTGCTCCTCAGGAGGGACACTGGGACAAACTCAGCTCACAGGTGCAGGTTACAGAAGAGGTGACACACCTGGGCCACCACCAGTGACCAGTTTGGTGCTGGGATGCCGAGGGGCTCAGTCCCAACCCAGCCAAGGGTTTTGCCATTGGATTTGGGGATCCCTGGCTTGGATTCCCCATCCCTGGAAGAGTCCAAGGCCGGGCTGGATGGGGCTTGGAGCAACTTGGGACAGTGGAAGGTGTCCCTTGTCTTTTGGTCCCTTCCAGCCCAAACCAATCTGTGCTTCCATGATTTGCTACAGCTTCAAAATCGCTTTTTAACAAAAATCAGAGGATGACATCAATGCCTCTCTAAGAAAGTGTGCTGGCCTGGCCCTGCCACTCGTGTGTGAACCAGACCCCAGTGAACTTCAACCTGGGGCAGTCCCTTGCAGGCTGCCCTTGCAGGAGGTGAACGTTGCAGGTTATTAGCACAGAGCTTCTGCTGGCTGGCACCCAGAGTCAACAAGATCCACCTACAGCTGAGCCACCAGGGAAAACAACATCACGTGGCAGCTCCAACGTCACCAGCAGCCACCTCTGGCTGCCAACTCCCCCCCACACCCCCCTGTGCCCCTTGGCAGCCACAGCAGAGGCTGCAGGGTGGCACTGAGCTCCCTGGATGTGGCTGCCAGCTCGGTTTCCCGAGCTGTTCCTGCTGCTGGGGGAGGATTGAGGCCCAGGAGAACACTTGGAAAGCCCAGCTCTTTCTAAACATCCAGGGCAGAGCGGGTTGTGTCACCCCGAGGTGGGGCAATCAGCTCATTTCCCAGGCTGGGTGATGCAGGCAGGGATTGCATCCCTCCAGCCCAGCCTTTCGAAGCACGGCCACGGCTGGCAGGGACAGCTCCCCTGGGATGCACTGGGATACAGGGCTGGGAAAACTCCAGGATGCACTAAAGGAAACTCCTGTGACTCAGAATCGTGGAATGGCTGAGCTTTGGAAGGGATCTTCAGCATCATCCAGTGCACCCTTAGCCCAGCACCACCATGGTCACCACTAACCCTGCCCCCAGGTGCCACAGCCAGAAGTTTTTTGTGGATCCACACGTTTTTTATAACACTTCCAGGGATGAGGACTCCCCTCCTGACCAATATGTTCCAATTCTTTCTGGGAAAATATATTTCCTAATATCCAACCTAAACCTGATTTCCACAGCTACATCCAAGGGCAGCAGCAGCTGTGGGGTGGATGTGGAGGTGAGAACTCTGTCTATAGCCAAGGGTGTTTTTTTTTTTTGAGAGGACTTACAGGGACACAGTGGAGTCACACTGGGCACAATGTGCCCCTGGGACAGCGTGGCCTCTGCTGTGTTTTTGCAGCAGCACGGTCAACACCCCCCCTTTACCTGGTGCCAATCCCACTCTGAGGTGTTGGGATAGCTGCAAAGGATCTTTCCAGCTGTTGGAAAGCAGAAACCCGGGCTGGCTGATGCCTCACCTCTGTCAGGCGACAGGTTGGCCCGTTTGGCTGGAGGAGAGGTTGGCCTCTCTTTGTCTCCTGGCTCGTATCTCTTCCTGCTTCCTTTGTCAGCTGCCTGCAATGGAATTGAAACAATGGAGCTGAGCAGCCACTTCCCTCTGGAGAGGGAAACAGGCACAGCCATTCCCTGGGATGTGCTGCCTGCCTCCTGCAAACACCTTTCCCAATAAACTCTGCACACACCACCAGTCCCAGCCATCCCTGAATCCACCTAATTCCCAACCACCAGAAGCTGACAGCAACACCCCCCTGCACTGGGGTTAAGGCTGTACTGATTTCAGAATTTTCAGATTTTCAGCAGCTTTTTTGGGATTTTTTTTTTTTTCCCCCCCAGCAGCACCAAGGATAGCAGATGTGAAGGAGGCATGTGGAGCCGTGCCTTTTCCAGGCTGTCATGTGTCACTGCACACTCCTCCCTCCAGAGCAGCTTCCTGCCTCTGATAAAGCCTCCTCACGTCAGAGCACAGGGAAGTAGAGAAATCTGCAGCCTCAGACTGCGCCGGGGAATTTGGGCTGGCAGAGCAAAATATCAAAAACAGGAACCTGCCCACGTGACGGGGCCAACACCCTGCCCCAGCACCAAACCCCACGAGGCCCAACTCCCCCACACGGGCTGCGGGCTGGGATCTGCAAACAGGATCAGAGGGGAGGGGAAGAGCCAGCTGGGCACTCCGGGGAGCTGAGGCATTTGTCCCTTTCTCCCCCTGGGCTCTGTGTGCCTGGCTGTCCCCAGCCTGCTGCCCTGTGGCTCCCAGAGCATCTCCCAGCAGGAAAGGCCCCGGCACACGCGGGACCTTCGAGCAAGCGGGGAAGAGCCTGGAAGCTGCAGCAGGAATGTGCCCCAGGGGAGCCGCCAACACAGTCCCAAAGTGAAGCCACCACAGGGTGTGTGCTGCCAGACTGGTTCTGTGTGCCGCCCTCCAAGCCAGCCCCAGACCTTCCTGGCTGAGCTCAGCCCAACAGCTCCGAGCCTGGAGCTCTTCTCTCGCTGGGATCCATCCCCTTCCTCCTGGGATCCATCCCATTCCAGCTGGAATCCATCCCCTTCCTCTGCTCAGGCCCCCAGGAGCAGGGAATCCCAAATCCCAGCCCCCAGGAAGCCCCACCTTGTTCAGGAGGGTCAGTTTGATCTCCTTGTGCCCACTGAAGCTGCCCTGCTGTGCCTGGGGGGCCGAGGGCTGCTGGCCCTGGGGCAGCTGCTGGGATTTGCTTCCCGGGGTGGGCTTGGCTGATTTCAGGAGCTGAGCAGGCACATCCCGTTTCCTCTTCTCCTCTTTAGCACTGTCTTCTTTTTTGGACTTTCCTGTTGAAAGCAGAGAGCACAAGTGGTGACTTGGGAATGATTGGTGTTGGCTGCTCTCCCTTTGGGCAAGAGGATGCTGCTCCAGGATGGAAAAGTCCACAGCAGTTGATCAGGTCATGGGCCCAGGGTTAAGGGATTCAGGAAACCAGCACTTCCCACTGAGAGAAGCAGAAAAGACAAAGGAAAGACAAACAACAAAATGTTTTTGCCACAGGTCTGTAACGAGCAGAGGAAGAGAAACGTGATACTGGAGCTGTCCAGATTTACATCACCTTCAATGAAAAGGTGAAGGAGATTTACATCACCTTCAAAATTCAAAGGGTGAAGGAGAACAGGGTGAGGGAGAGGCAGAACCACCGGGCAGGAAAAGGGATGAGACAACCAGAGGCATAGGGATGGAAGGACGTGGATCTTAATTTCCTCCACACCACCTCTGAGCTCCTGTGTCGCCTGTACTCAACGATCCCCCTGGATCCCACAGCATTCCCAGGGAAGGATCTCTGCTCCTCCAAAGAGTCCCTGGAGGAATAAAACCCCACCAAAGCAGGTGCCTGTACCTTTCTTCTGCTGTGCCGGGGTGGGGGAGCGGGAGCTGGCCGAGGACACGGGGCTGGCCAGGTCGGCGTACATGTCCTCGGAGTCGGCGCTGCGCACGGAGCTGCTGCTGGACGAGGCACTGGACACGGAGGAGACGCTGCTCACGCTCAGGGACCTGCCAAGAACCAACAGCTTGTCACTCTCCAGGCCTTTTTTTGGCGTTTCCCTGCATGGCTGGATGTTTGGGGAGCTCGGCAGGGAGTGACGCGCTGAGGTCGAGTGTCCTGGGGTGATGCTGGTTATGAAAAATCCCAAAGCTGTCGGGTGCAGGCCTAGAAAGTGATGATTATTTATAGCCAGGATTAAAGGAATGTGTAAACAGGTCAATGTTTGCCCAGGAAAACAAGGAGTGGAAGCAGGGAGTGCTCTGGCACATCCAGGTCAGTGTTACAGCTCAGGGCAAGGGTTCCCTGGCAGGGTTTCTGCTGTTGGCACAGAGCCACTGTCACGACTGATAACAGGGAGATGTCTCCAAGATGGAATTCTCCTACCAAGACCTATCCCAGGAAGTGCTCAAGCCAGGCTGGACAGGGTTGGAACAGCTTGGTCTAGTGGAAGATGGCAGAGAGTTGGACTGGATGAGCTTTAAGCTCCATTCCAAGCCAAACCATCCCAGTCCATGAATATTCAGGCAGCCTCTCCAGCCTGTTCCACGGGCCACGCCGACCTGCTCTGCCAGCAAGGCCCAGGCTCCCTGGGCTGGAAGCTGCATTGGGATGACTGAAGGGACTGTGGCAGCTCCAGCACAGACCAAACCTCTGCAGCCTCTACCCTCTGGCAGCAGGAGCTGAGTTTTGAGAGGTCTCATGGATTGTTCCAACGGTGCCAGGATGAGGCAGGAACTCCTCCAGGCCGGCCCAGCAGGGCTGGTGTGGGCACACAGTGCATTTTCCACGTTTCCCCCTTCCCACAGGAGCAGCACAGGCAGCCCCAGCGTGCTCACATTTCCCATCCATGCCCTGGTGCTCCCTGAAGCTCTTGCATCAGCCCTGGCTGAGCTGATGGATGTGACAAGCACGGAGTAAACAAGCCGGATTTCCGTAAAATAACGCGGATGTTGAACCTCCGAGTCCCACAGAGTTCACAAATGAGGATTTGCAGCTGCTCTGAGCCAAATCCTGCTCCATCCACTGGTTTTGCACCCCTGTGCCAGGGAAGTGTTGTGTTTCAAGGCCCTCTCTGCCTGTGAGGTTTCAGAGAATCCTCTTGTGTGAAGAGATGAAAAAAATCCTGAAGGAGTGACTTGAGAGTGGTTTGTTTGTCTTTGCTGGAAGGAGTTTGCTGTTTACACATCCCACAGACCAACAGACTCGGAACTATTCACTTGGGGCTAAACACAAAGGAACTGGACCTGCAACTTTGCCAGCAAAGGAAAAATATCATTAGCTGGGATAATTCAGGGATTTTCTGACCTCCCTCTCTTGACAGGCCAAGCATCTCCCCTGAGGACATGCAGGAACCAGAGGTAGGAGAGGCTCAGGAGAGCCAAGCTCCATAGCCTGAAACTGTTCATTTGTGCTTTAATTAGGATGTGGGATCACCCTGGTCAGAAGGGGTTGTTCTGGTCACCATTTAGGTTAAATGGGTACTTGGACACACATGACAGGATTATTTCCTTGAATAAACCACAAGGGAATTATCAGGGAATCATGGAATTGTTTGGGCTGGAAGGGATGTTAAAGATCATCCAGTTCCAACCCCAACACCTCCCAAAAGACCAGGCTGCTTCAAGTCCTGTCCAAATTGGCCTTGGACACTTGCAGGGATGGGGCAGCCATAGATTCTCTGGGCAACCTGTTCCCTCACAGGGAAGCATTTTCCCCAAATATCCCGTTTAATATCCCCTCTATCAGTTTAAGGCCATTATATCTTGTTCTATCACTCCATGCCCTCTCCAACACTGTATTCCCATCACAATTCAGGATTTGGGATCTGTAACACAAACCCCACCTTGTCCCACCTGCAGCTCGTGCTGCTGGAGCTACGAAGAGCTTCCACTACAAGAAACCAAACCAGGGAACAACAGTCACAACTTCCTGTTAAATAAAGGTCACAAAGGCTGGGGGCTGTACCTGGATTTCCTTGACCCAGAGGGAGAGTGGGAGGCTGAGGCAGAGGATGATCTGGAATGAGATCTGGAGAGAGACCGGGACAAGGACCTCGATCGGGAGCTGGACCCGCTGTAGCTGCTGGCACTGCCACTGATGCTGCCACTGATGGTCCTCCTGCAAGGCACACACACCCCTCCCAGAATGAGAATTGTAATGGCAAAGAGAGAGGGGAAAAAAAAACACCAACAAAACCAAGAGAAAACCAAAGATTTGCTCAGCACCCTCTGATTGACGCCCAGCCCTCCCTGAGGGATGATCGGCCCCTTCCAACACTTGGCCCAGTTTGTGTGATGGGAATGATGGTCTGTGGTGGGGAATATCCCTGGGAATGATGTTCTGTGGTGGGGAATATCCCTGGGAATGATGTTCTGTGGTGGGGAATATCCCTGTGGCCAGTGTGGGTCAGCTGCTGAGCCTCCACCACAGCAGATCTGTATGGGACCACAGATCTCACACATTCCTTTTTTCTCACTCTGCCATCTCCATGAGCAGCAGCTCTCAAAAACGCCTTTTTCCCCACTCCCACCTTGATTTTGCCACATTTCCTTTATTCCACCCCCTCCATAGGCAAATCAGGAACATTCCACCCCAGCTCTCTTCCTCTTTTCTCCCTGCCCCAGGAGACAGATTTCTCCCTTAACCCCGGTAGTCGAGACTAGAGGATTTGCTGGATATTCCAGAAGACAGAAACCTGGGATTTGCTGGATCTGCCATGAGACCAAGCCTCACTCCACCCCCCAGCTCTCTCACCTCCTGGGTGGAGTCCTTGTCTGACGTTCCTTCCTCCTGGCTTCCCGATTATCCCCTGGCTTGGCTGGCTCCGGGGCCGCTGTTGTAATTTTCGTGAGTGGCTGAGGGACTGGGAGGGCAGTGAGTTTCTTCACAGATTTCTCCCTGGAAAAACAACAATTTTTCAGGTTATGTGATCCCAGGTTATGTGGGCACAGAGCATCCAAGGACATCCTCAGAAATTATGTGCTCCATTTTGTTGTTTAATATTCCATAATTCTGAAGATTATGGAATCCTGGAATGGTTTGGGATGGAAGGGACCTTAAAAATCATCCCACTCCACCCCATTCCATGGGACACCTTCCACCATCCCAGGTTACACCAAACCCCATCCAACCTGGCCCTGATGTGATTCCTGTAGCTACAAACACTTGGCTGCTTCACCAAAACCCAAACATCACGGATTTCCCTGAAGGGATTTGTTCCCCATATTCTCAATCAATTCATCTTTTCAGAGACAAATTACTGTACAATAGCCAATTTTGGAGATATTTGACTTGTAAATTAACTCCTGAAGCAGACTGGGTAGAAACATTGTTTCTTATCCATTTAATTCCATCATTTTTATCCCAGACACTTAACACCTGCTTAAAATTTGCCAGTCAAGCTTCAGAATGAATGAAATGAGCTGAGATAATGCAAAAATTCTATTTTCAGCTTCAGCACACAGATCAGAAGGGTGCAAAACAGTCAGTGTGTGCAAGTACCCCTTGGATCTGTCCCTTGGGTTGTGTTCCCTTTGGAAAACTGGATGGGAACACCAGTGTGATATCCAACAGCCCTGCAGGAGATGGGAATGGCTCTGCCTCCTCAGTGCTGCCCAATTTGGGGATCAGAGCACCCCAACCTCTGCTCTGACAGCTGGACCCTGCTCAAAGTCTGATCCTGGAATGGTTTGGGTTGGAAACACCTTGAAGATCATATTCCTCCCCCTGCCATGGACAGGGACACCTTCCACTAGCCCAGGGTGCTCCAAGCCCTGTCCAACCTGGCCTTGGACACTGCCAGGGATCCAGGGGCAGCCACAGCTTCTCTGAGCACCCTGTGCCAGGTCTCCCCACCCTCACAGAGTAGGATTTCTCCCTGATATCCTGTCCATCCCTGCCCTCTGGCAGTGGGAAGCCATTCCCTGTGTCCTGTCCCTCCATCCCTTGTCCAGAGCCCCTTCAGGCCCTGGAAGATCCCAGCTCTGATTTCACACCCATTAACAGGGGAGGAGGTGCTGCCTGCACATACACACTGCTAATTCCTCCTCCTCTGTGCTCAACATCTGCAGTTATCCCCTGCAGAACACAGCATGAAGCCCATGGCACATTATCCAGTGACAATAATCCCTGGTGTCACCAAACCACCACTGCCAGCAGCACTGGGAAGGAACAAACACCACCTCAGGGACCTCAGAGAGGAAAAAAAAAAACCCCAAAAGGCAGGATAACAAGGGACAAGAATTGTGGCAAAGGGGATTGTCCTAAATTCTGGAGAATTCAGGGGGATTCCCATGGTGTCATTTATTTGCAGGTCAGCTTAGAAGGGGTGACATCACTACGGTGTTGTGTCACCCTCCAACGTCCCCGTGATTTGCCACTGCAGGGTTTGTGAAATAGCAATTTCAGGAATTTAAAAGAGCACCAGGGCTGTCAGAATGTGCCAAACCCAGCTGCACAGAGCTCCAGTCCTGTTTTCATCTGTGTGAACGGCAGCCAGTGTGAAAAGTCGATGAGGCTGAACCATTTTTTTTATTCTGAGGCTGTGGATTAACCAAAGCCACAGCAGAGGAAGGAATTTAAACTTTCTTATAGCTCCTATTATGTACATTTAGATTATATAAATGTACCTGCACACAGAGAACATTCCAGCAGTGAACCATGTGTTCAAACACTTGTATACAGGTAATATTTAAGGACACTTGTACAGTTTAACTTGGATTTAGTAAGTGAAAGTGGCATTATTTAATTAAATTTGCCAAGCTAAAAACCCTTTCAATAAAGGTTATATTTGGCATTTTTCATTTCTTTCTTACCAGAAATCAGGTTTATACTGTCTCAGTCAGGTTTAGAATCCCAGAATGGTTTGGATGGGAAGGGACCTCAAAGATCCTGTTCCACTCCCTGCCATGGGGCACCTTCCACTATCCCAGGGTTGCTCCAACCTTGGACACTTCCAGAGATCCAGGGCCTGCCCACCCTGACAGGAACAATTCCTTCCCAATATTCCTTCAGCTCAAGGCCCCTGAAGGTCAGCAGGGCTTGTCTGGACTCACTTCAGAGGAATCCAGAGGAAGGTGGATCCTTACCCCTTCCCAGGAGGTGGCAATAATTCCCCTTTAGCCTTGGCCAGTGGCTTGTGAGGAGACGGTGTTGGAGAAGGAGAGGGAGAGGATGAGAAGGACCTTGACCTGGAAAAGAAGGAGATATCACTCAGCTCTGGGATTGCAGGAGCTTTTCCTGGCTCTCAGGGCATTCAGCCACCACTCCCCCCCATCCCAGGAACTTGTCCTGAGCTTCTCCTGGGTTTAGACTTGGACTCAGTGCAACAAAACTTAACTTCTGTAATCAGATGGTGGGAAAATTAGGAAAGAGAAGAAAAAATAGGATCAGTAGAAGAGAGGAACTCCAGGTATTCCACAGCAACACCTGAGGCTTTTTCCATCCTCTCTATTCTCTCCTTAGGGGGAATACACAGGAAAGTAAGTAGGATTTTGAGTTTTATGTTCATTGCATTATGTCCTGTAACTCCTAGAGCAGTTCATCCTTTAAACAGCAACAAAACCAAAAGAAACTTGGGAGAAAGATGAAAAAATACACTTAAACCTAATACTGATCTGCAATTTCTGGAACACAAGCAGAAGCTTTATTAAGTGGTGCATCCCAAAGGTGCCAATCCAGGACAGGAGCTGTTTCCTGAGCCCCTGAGCACACTCCATGTGCTGCTGTTGGGGTGATTCACCCCAGTGCCAAGCCTGGAAGTGCCTTTGTTGTCACAGCCTGACTCCTGTGTGACAGCTCCTCTGGGGACGGCTGGGCTCAGGGTGTTCCTCACTCTGCCACCTCAGGGAGAGGCAGCCAAGGGTGTCACCCACACTGGCACTGTCCTGCCTGGAGCATGGATGGATGGGGAATCTGCTTCCCAGGTGGAACCAGCTCCCAGCTGAGCTTTTCCTAGGAGAAATCAGCCTCCAGAAGTGGCAGTGTGTGTGTTCTGTGCTCTGCCATCACCTGTGGGATCTGCTCTGGGTGTACCTGTGTGGCTCCAGCTCCTGTCTAAGGAGCCAGTTCTCCTACTTATGGATATTCCAGACTTGGGAAACTGTCTGCAGGGGCAAGGAAGTTGCAGAGGAATAAATCTTAATCAGCATGGGACACTGGATTGCTACTTTGAAGTGTCAGGGCTATCACAAGTCACAGCTGCTTTAATAAAGAAATGGCCTCTTGAAACAGAAATTCCAGCGCCACAGAAAAGAGATGCTGCTGAACTCCTTCCAATCAGAAAATGCAAATGATGGGAATGTTAATCCACCACAGGCATGGGAAAGAGCCCAGCCACAACAGCACTGCACCCGTGGGTGGGAGCACTGGGGAGAGGAGGGGGTGGCTGACAGATCTTCCTTCATCCCACAACCACAGCCTCCCTTCCTCAGCCAAGCGCTTGGAACGGTTTATTTTACCAAACAGCAAAAAAGAACTGTCAGGAAACATTTGGAAACCATCCCACCACTGGTTCCCAGTGCCAGGAGCCACTACCTGGACCTGCTGCCTGAGAAAGAGCTGTGCCTGGAGGAGCGACTGGAGTAGGAGCTGTAGGAGGAGGATCTGGAGCGCGAGCGGGAGGAGCCGGACCCAGAGTAGGTGGATGAACGAGAAGAGGACCTGGAAGAGAAATATTAAAATTCAGAGCTTCTTGAAAAGAGAAATATTGAAATTCAGAGCTTCCTGAAAAGCCCCCAGAGTCTTGTTTCCAAAGATGTTTTTTCCAAGTTCTGCTCCAAACCCCACCAACCTTCTCCTTGGGGAACTGTCAGGATTTACAGCCTCTCCTCAAATCCCCTTTTTCTTTCAAGGAGGATCTTGTTGTTGCTAGTCCCTTTGCACCCTTAAATAAGCCTCCCTTCCTTTAATTACTGATTTTCCATCCTTTTTGGGAACTCCTTTCACATATTTTGTGCCTTTTCACTGGACAATCCCCTGACTGGGTGCAGTGATCCCAGCAGGAAAATCTCCTTCAGGAGGGCTCTGGCTTTTAGATGTCTATCTCCAACTGAACGTGTTCCTCATTCCTCCTGGATACTTCCCCCCTCTCTCAGGAGCTTCAAGTTCAAGCATTTAAAAGGAAATTCATCCAGTTTGTGCCTCCAGGCTCCCAGATTCAGAGAATTTCTTTCTGAAAAGTGGTTTTTAATCTTAATTTTGGGTGGTTTCCAAGCCCCATTCCGGCCCTCCAAGGCTCTATCAAACCTCCACCATCCCAGTTCTCCCAGCAGCATCAACCTGCTCTTACTGGAGTGAGCTCAACTCCTCCCTCCATTCATCCCAGAGTGACCAGGACCAAATTTTAACAGCTCCCAGCTTTTGCTGCTCTTGTTGAGGTCAGTTTTCATCCAGGTGAGCTGCTATCACACAGACTGCACAGAGTGCTGGGGTAACTGGGCAGAAACATCTCGGTATCTGTGCTAAACCAGCACATCCAGCTCCAATTCATTGCAAAAGTGGCTTTTCCAAGGATTTGCCTTATCCTGATGGTCCAACAGCCACAGCACAGCTCCCACAGCTCCCTGCCTGGCTTTGGCTCCCACCTCACTGCGTGTCTCCTGAGCAGCAAGTCTTGGGCTGCTTCCCAAAAAGATAAAACCACGGAATGGTTTGGTTGGGATGGTTAAGGATCCTCAAGGATCATCCTCCAGCTCCGCTGGGCTTCCACCATCCCTGGGATGCACAACCCGCCTGGAAAACCTGTCCCAAACACCTCAACACCTTCCCTTGGCTGTGAAAGAGCTCCATCCCATCGCAGGCTCACCTGGAGGAGCCAGAGGCAGACGCTGAGGACGCGGAGGTTTTTCGGCGCCTCCGTGCCCGGCTGGGGGACACGGACACTCCCAGTTTCTTTTTGGGGGATTTGGATCGGCGCCAGGGATCCTTCCACTCGTCAGCACGTTTGGATGGGGCACTGCCCAGGGCTGGGGCCTCCTTGTCCTTCTTTGGTGCCTCGGGCTGGCGGCTGCAAAACCAGGAGGAGGAGGAGGTCAGTAGTTGGGATTTTGGGGGGGTTTGGAAAGGTAGGAATGGGAAAATCCCAGAAATT
>VWZU01012340.1:23491-33511 GCA_013397095.1 Sterrhoptilus dennistouni
AAAAAAAAAAAAAAAAAAAAGTGTGGTGTGTGTGGTAATGACAGGATGGTCTGTCAGACACTGCTCCTTCCTGGCAGCTTTGGAGCTCTGTCACCTCCTGGGAACATCTCTGAGGACAACAGCTCCCTCCTTCTCCCCATCCTACCTGGCACTGGTGTTCCATGGAATTTGGGCTCCATATCATGACAATCCCAGAATCACTGAGGCTGGAAAAGAGCTCTGAGGTCATCAAGTCCAATCTGTAACCAATCCCCACCCTGTGCCACGTCCAGTCCTCCCTTGGACACCTCCAGGGCTGGGGACTCCACCATCTCCCTGGGCAGCCCATCCCAGTGCCCAGTCGCTTTTTCCATAAAGGAATTCCTGCTGATGTCCAACCTGAGCCTCCCCAGGCACAACTTGAAGCTTGTCTGGTCTTTGTGGGAAGAGCTTTTAGGTCAGACATCGAGACAAACTCCAGGATTGGAAATGACAATGTCTCACTACAAAGCTCTGCTCCCCACCAGAACCTCCAGCATTCCTTGGAGAGGAAACCCAGGTGGGAAAGAAATTATTGCCCATCTCATGGACCTTCTTCCTCCTTGCTTGGTCACCAACATGGAGTGTCACTCCAGATGAGGGAGCAGCAAAATTGAGGTTCCTCCTTCTCTCTGATGGGTCCAACCCCAGCCCTGCACAGACACCCCAACAATCCCACCCTGGGAGCATTTTCTAAACTCTCCTGGAGCTCTGGCAGCCTTGGGGCTGTGCCCATTCCCTGAGGAGCCTGGGCAGTGCCCAGCACCCTCTGGGGGAAGAACTTTTCCCTGATCTCCAACCCAAACCTCCCCTGACACAGCTCCAGCCATTCTCTGAGTCCTGTCCCTGTCACAGGGACATCAGTGCCAGTGCTGTCCCTTGGGAATGATCTCCTGAATCTCCCTCAGTGCTTTGGGAATACAACCACCAACAGGCCCCACAACACTGGGTTGCTTCATGAGCTCCTGGAATAAACAGATTCCCTCAGATGTCAGTGGGATAAAGGCCTATGGCAACACCAGAAAGGATTAAAGTAAATTATTTCAGTGTGCAGAGCCTCTGCCCCCAGCTAAGGGTCAGAACATCTTGCACTGCTCTAAGTTTCTTCAGAGGACATATTTCATGTCACTTCTTTATCCCTGAAAGGCTTTGCACAACAGGGAGCTCCCACTGGCAAGATGGAGAGAAAAAGAAGGAATTTTGCACTCAGCAAAAATCAGGCCCAGCCTGGGGCATCAGAACTCGTTTGGGAATGGGAGCAGGAGGACAGACAGCCAAGTTATCCCTCTAATTGATCATAAAGTGTCCTGGCTTGTTTGAGTGTTCGATGCCTCAGGAGGGAGGAGGAGGAGGGGGAGGAACAGTTTTACCAGCAGTGCAATCTCAGATTTTAAACTTCTTGGAGTGCTCATCTTAAGCTTGGGAAAAAAAAGCCAGCCTAGTGCTTCAAACAGCAATTGCACATTCACAGAATCATGGAATGGTTGAAGTTGGAAGGGACCTTAAAGCTCATCTCATTCCACCTCCTGCCATGGGCAGGGACACCTTCCACTGTCCCAGGTTGCTCCAACCTGGCCTTGAACAATTCCAGGGATGGGGAACCCACAGCTTCTCTGGGCAACCTGTGCCACGGCCTCACCACCCTCACAGGGAAGAACTTCTTCCCACAATCCAATTTAAACCTCCTCTCTGCCAGCTTCAGTCCATGTTCCCCTTGTCCTGTCACTCCATGCTCTTGTTCAAAGCCCCTCTCTCTTTTTCTTGGCAGCTCCCTACAGGTATTGGAAAACAATTTTCTGAATTCCTTCAAAAAAGGCCAATCCATACATGACAATGCCATTGGAGCCCAAACACTGCAGCCTCTTCTTTCCAAAGGTTCAAGGAGAAACACTTGTTAAATTCTATTCTTCCTCAGCTCCATCGCCCAGCAATGCTGGGAACACCTCTGGCTTCTCCACATTTTTAGCCTTAAACTCCTCGGTTGTTTAGAGATCAGGTTAAACCTTCCTGCTTTCAGCAGAATGGAAAGGGAATTTGTTCCTGTGTTCCTGGCTATTTGCTGTTTGGGTTCTCTCATCCCTTGACCCTGCAGGTCCTGGTTTGTTCCTTCCTCCAGCTCCTGTGGGAGCCTCTACACTGATGGAGCGACCGGGATCGACCTGGAATTACCAACATCCTCAGCCCTGCCTTTGGCACAGCTCAGTGCTGCTTGCACAACCTCTGTGGAGGAGCCCTCCAACCTCTGTGGAGGAGGTCTCCAAACTCCTTGGAGGAGCTCTCCAAACTCCTTGGAGGAGCTCTCCAAGCTTTGTAAAGGAGTTCTCCAAGCTCTGTGGAGAAGCTCTCCAAAATCCTTGGAGAAGCTCTCCAAGCTCTGTGGAGGAGCTCTCCGAGCTCCTTGGAGAAGCTTTCCAAGCTCTGTGGAAGAACTCTCAAAGTTCTTTGGAGGAGGTCTCCAGGCTCCATAAAGGAGTTCTCTGTAAAGGAGATCCCCAAGCTCTGTAAAGGGTTCTCCAAGCTCTGTGGAGGAGATCTCCAAACTCAGTAAAGGAGTTCTCCAAGCTCTGTGGAGGAGATCTCCAAACTCAGTAAAGGAGTCCTCCAAGCTCACTAAAGGAGATCTCCAAGTTCTTTGGAGAAGCTCTCCAATTTCTGTGGAGGAGTTCTCCAAGCTCTGTAAAGGAGTTCTCCAAGTTCTTTGGAGGACTTCTCCAAGCTCAGTTAAGGAGCTCTCCAAGCTCAGTTAAGGAGCTCTCTGTAAAGGAGGACTCCAAGCTCTATAAAGGAGTTCTCTATGCTCTGTGGAGGAGCTCTAAGCTCCATAAAGGAGTTCTCTGTAAAGGAGATCTCCAAGCTCCATAAAGGAGCTCTCCCAGCTCCCTGGAGCAGCTCTCCCAGCCAGCAGGGCTGTGTGGGCCCTGCAAGTGGCAGGAATGTTAATGGGCAGCCGTGGTGTGAGCCAGCCCTGAGCGCCACCCAGAGAGCCTGGACCTGCCAAAAGCTGGGATCCAGCAATTAGGGAAAGCCCAGAGTCTATAAATAGAGGCACAGGTGTGTGCTGTGGCACTGCTGTGCATCCTGCTTCCCAGGAAGTGCGGAGCAATCCCGGGTTTGACACGTTACACAAGCTCTGGAGCTGCTCAATCCCAGGATGCCAAGGCTGCTCCTCTCTGGAGAGGAGGTTTCTGGAGAAAAGGTGAGACGGCTCGAGCCACTGCACTGCCATGAGGAAGTTGGGAGCTGCTCACAGAGTGACGTGGGGACACAGCCCAGAGCCAGGTCACAGCACGAGCGTGACGGGGAAACGCCGACTGACAGATGAGGGATGTGCCCTCCAAGGGAGAAGCTGGAATTGTGCTTTCACTTGTTAAAAAGCTTTTTCTAAACTTCTTTCTGCGGGTTTGTTTTCTCCACAGACATCCAGAGCTGCAGAGCTGTGGGGATGGGGTCATGTTGACACGGAAAAACTGAAATCCCATGGCAGGGGATGGGATGGGCTTTAGGGTCCTCACCACCCTAAACAGGGAAGAATTTCTTCCCCAAATCCCATCCAACTCTACATTTCCTTAAACTTAAGACCATTCCCTCTTGCCCTGTCACTCCATGCCCTTTGAAAAGTCCCTCTCCATAGCAGATTTAAAACAAAAAAAAAGCAAAGAGGTGCATCAGAAACTATTTTGGAACGACCAAGACTCATCTCAAGGAGCCTGTTTTGGAGACACAAGAGGAACCACCAGCTCCCTTGTGCCAGAGGTGTATCCCCTGAATGCTGTCAATCCCATCTCTGGACTCTCATGTGGTTTCATGGCATGAGATGGATCCAAGATTTGTGAGCATGGCCACTGCTCCTACCCCAGCACCCTTTGGGCAGCACTGGCAGCCCAAACTCTCCCAACAGAGCCCTGCCCCAGGACCCCAGGAGGCAGCAGGCTCAGCCTTGGGTCACGGTGACTGTCACCGACCCATGACCTTGAGCTGTCAGGCAGGTGACATCACTTTCCTTGACATCATCTCCATCACATGGGTCTGGACAAGATCTGTCCAATCCCCGAGCCAAGGAGAGCACAAACCACCGGGCAACGTGGTAATTAAGGTGCACGAATCGTGGTCGTTAAGTGAAGATTATAATTAAACGGAACATGTAATTACGGTGTTTCTATAACTGCTCTGGAGCTGCTGCTGCTCCTCCAGACCGTTCTGAAACTGTCACTTCCTCTTGGGAAAGAGGGTCAAAAATCAGCTAACCTTTCAGTTATGCAGATAAAATTTCTGGGTCGGATTCAGGACTAAGCCCTGCTCCCACCTGATTCCACCCGGAGCCTCATTCCTGGCATTCTCAGCCCTGCTCTTCATTGATCCAACCCTTCCTCATGCCCATCGTGTTTCACGCCTTCCTCCAGTGCAGAGGAACAACAGAGACACCAGGCAGCAGGAAAAGCTCCAATGAATTTTGGGAATCAGCTTCCCTGCACTTCTCTTTGCCCCACACAGACCTGTGTGTCCCCAGGGAGCTCCACACGCTGTGGGAGTCTCTGCCACTCTTCCCAAAAAACTGTTAAGCAGTTTTCCTGGAGATCACAAAACCATGGAATGGGTTGGCTTGAGCAGGACATGGAAATTTATCTCATTTCACCCCCCTGCCATGGGGATACTGCTCCAAGATGTCCCTCTGCAAAAAAATGTGGTACTTTTCCATGATTCTGAACCAAACAAAGTTGTGACATCAGAACTTCCATTCCACTGGGATATTTATCCAGTTCTTTACAAACATGCCTCAGACAGAGGAGCCTGGGAAGGCAGGGCACATAAATCATTGACAGAGGAACAAAACAGGAATCACGTTCCTGCACTTTCAGTCTGCCTGGTTCCATTTTCTCTTTCATGCAGGTCACATCCGGGATTTCCACAAACAGTGAGTGGTCAGAGGAAACAAACTTGACCTCATGCTGCAATTCCCCTGAGCAGAGAGACTCACTCCAAGGACTACTCCTTTACCTTTTCCAGTTGTACTTAAACCTCCAGATACTTTTGCTATCCACAAACTCCCAAAGCAGTCCTGGCTCTCGTGACAGACACTTCTCAAAGCCTCAAAGGGAGTCATTCACATCTCACCTGCAGGAGTGCCCCATTCCTCCCCAAAATCTTTCCAGCCTGAAGGGAAGAGGCAGAGCCGAACATCTCCATCCCAAAGGACGAACATCTCCATCTGAACATCTCTGTCCCAAAGGACGAACATCAACTCCGTCCCCAAAGGACCAACATCATCTCATCTCCATCCCAAAGGACGAACATCAGCTCCATCCCCAAAGGACCAACACTGCCAGCCATCCCCAAAGGACATGCATTATCACCATCCCAAAGGACGAAAGTCTCCATCCCAAAGGACAAACATTGCCAGCCATCCCAAAGGACCAACATCATCCCAAAGAGGACGAACATCTCCGTCCCAAAGGACGCTTCTGCTTCCAGAGTCAGGTTACACACGCTCATTGTCACTGACGTTTTAGCTCCACTTAGTGGCCACAAGGCTCATTAACTACCGCTTTCCTCAGCAGTTCCACACACCCCTGACAACGCTGCCAGCCCCAATCCCGGCACTTACCTGGGGAGCAGCGGGGACCGGGGTTTCGCCTTGTCCTTGTCTCGCTCCCGGTCCCTGTCGCGGTCGCGGTCCCTGTCGCGGTCCCTGTGCTGCCTGTCCTTCTCATCCCTCTTGACCCGTTCCCGCTCCCGTTCCCACTCTTCTTTCCTCCGCTGCCGCTCCTTGTCGCGCTCCCGTTCCCGTTCTCGTTCCCGCTCCCGCTGGCGCCGCTCCCGCTCCCGTTCCCGTTCTCGCTCCCGTTCCCGCTCCCGCTGTCTGGTCTCTCGCTCCCGCTCCCGTTCTCGCTCTCTTTCCTGGGGAAAAAATAAAAACACACAACAGGGAAAGCCGTGGTGATGCTGCGGGAGCGGCTCCTGACAAAGCTTGGGAATGCCAGGAATGACATCCCTCAGCAAAGGATTGAGATAGATAATTTGCGAATCGATGACATGGAGATCAATAATCTGGAGTTCAGTACTCTGGAGATCAATAATCTGGAGTTCAGTATTCTGGAGATCAATAATCTGGATCCTGGACACAAACACAGCATCACAACCCACACAATTGTCTTTTTCAAACCCAACGCTTGGGTTGATTTGGTTCATTAAGCTAATTAAATAAATGTATTGATGTTTATGAGTGTTTCCTCTTGTTGCTGATCATTTCTATAACCAGCTAATTAACTTTGCAAATGAGCAGCAGGGAAATAATTGGTCATGTGTGGCCACAGTGAGGACCAGGCTCCTGTCTGGGCACTGCTTCTGCAGAAAACAAGGATTTAGAGCAAAGGAAAAGCTACTTTTGAAAGGATTTGATGGAAAGCACTGAAAAGCTCCCCCCTGAGCAGGACTGGTTGGTTTGGTGGCTGCTCCAGAGGCACAAAGTTTGCATGAGGGGAAAAGGAAGAGCAGGGAAAGGGTTCAGAGCCTTGTTTTCATCCAGATCCATTCCTGGTGTGACACCAGCCAACATTTGGGATTTCAGCTCCTGCCTGCTGCACTCCTGTGCCTCAATCCCAACAGGCTGGACCTCCGCTGGCACACAGAGCACACCTGCCCAAATCTAATCCTCTCCTTTCCCAAGAATTTACAAGGAAACCTTTTCTCAACCAGGTTTTTTCCTGGAAACTCCCTCCCTCTCCAAGATGTCCAAGCACTGCTCAACTGCTGCACTGAGGAGCAGCCAAGGAGCATGAGGAGGAACCAGCTTCCCATCTCAGACATGGAATTGGTAAGGCTGGAAAAGACCTTTAGATCATCAAGTGCAACACTCAGCCCAGCATCATCACCAAGGTCACCACTGACCATGTCCCCAAGTGCCACATCCACAGTTTTTTTGAACACTTCTAGGGGTGAGGACTCCACCACTTTCCTGGGCAGTTTTTTTTCCAAATCTTTACACACTTTCCATGAAATAATTTTCCTAAAATCCAATCCAATCCTCTCCTGGTGCAACTTGAGGCCGTTCCCTCTGCTCCTGTCCCTGTTCCCTGGGAGCAGAGCCCGACCCCCCTGGCTGTCCCCTCCTGGCAGGGACTTGTGCAGAGCCAGGACGTCCCTCCTGAGCCTCCTTTTCTCCAGGCTCAGCCCCTTTCCCAGCTCCCTCAGGATTCTCCAGCCCTTTCCCAGCTCCCTCAGGATTCTCCAGCCCCTTCCCAGCTCTGTTCCTTTCCCTGGACACGCTCCAGCCCCTCCATGTGTGTCTTGGATGAGCCCAAAGCTGAGCAGAGCTCCAGGTGTGGCCTGGGGTGCCCAGCACAGGGGACAATCCCTGTCCTGGGGCTGTGGCCATGCCAGGCCTGGTGCCAGTGACCTTTTCAGCCACTATCAACCTGCACTCCATGTCCTTTTCCATCAGGCAGATTCCCAAACCTCATTCCCAAGCCTGGAGCTCTGCTTTGGCCCTTGTGGTGCTGGAACAGCACATCCTCCCCATCCCCTCACCTCCAGCACGCTCTGTGCTGTCATTAAACCAAGATTTAACTATTTGAAGTCTCCTGTTTCAAACACTGTGCCAAGGCCCCAGAAGAACCTGGAAGAAAGTTGGGAAGGAAAAGGGGGAAGAGGGGGGAATTTCCTTACTTACTCTGTAGTTACGGTAGGGATCGGGGTCTGTGTACTGAACCCTGAAATTCTCATACTGCCCACCACGCCAGAAGCGCTCTATTTCATAGTCGTAATAGGGATCTGCATAGGGATCAAGCCTACAATGAAAAACAGGGAATGTTAGAGAGGGAAATGCCACCTCGGCACCACAAAACCTGCGTGTTCTAGGTCAGCTCAGTCACTGTGACAACAAAACCACCTTCAGTGCAGCAGGGCTGTGCAGAGATGTTTATTTTCTACACAGCCCAACTAAATAGTCTTTTTTTAAAAGTGAGGCTTATCAGAGAAAAGCACAAACCTTTCTTGATAAACACAAAAGCAACAACAACCACAAAAAAAAAAAAGAGCTACCAAAATATTCAGCCTTCAAATCAATGTGGTGCAAACACAGAAAGTGCTTTTGAGAGCCCCTTCCAGAGCCTGCAAAGGGAGCAGGAGATGTTCTGCCTCATTGATTGAGAGCTGGGATTGCTGCCAATGCACTCACAGCTCATCCCAAACACCTGCAGCAGTGGAAGGGATGGACATCCCTCAGTTCCCTGCCCCTGGAGTGATGGGTGCATCCCAGTGCCACCAGTACAGGACAGGAACTGGTGCTGAGCTTTCCACAGCGGGAAGTGGAGCTTTGGGGACAAGTCTGGACCTGGAATCACCCCTTGGAAGGAAGGCACCACTTCCCCAGCTGATATTCTCCAGTGGGAATCAGCTCCTAGACTGGTGAGCACATGGAACACACACAAATGCAGAATGAAGGGTTTTTGGGGAGGGAAAGGACTGAAACTCCCCCATCCTTAAAGCTGCTTCCTCAGTTTCCTGATTTCTATTGACATTGTTTGATGGCTTGAATTCCCCAACTCAACAACATCCAACCACCTGGAGTGCAAATATCAGATCCACTGTGAGGATGGGGAAGTGGGTACAGGGAATAAGAAACTTCCAGGGCCACAGAGGAGTTGGTGGCAGAGCTAAGATTATACACCAAGTGCTCCCAAATTCCAGATTATCCATAATGAGACTCTGATTTATTTAAAAAAGGGAATAAAGGGCCCGTTTTTGCATTTCAGAAGTGGCAAATAACCTAAACCAGGTTAAGGTGTAGGTGCTGCCCTGTGAGTCAAGTGGTACCTGAATTTCTTTCAGTACTTTTTAATAATTTAGGATTTCTCTTTTGGACTGAAGCAATAAGCCAAGGGAAGGAGAACCAGGGTTTTCAGTCAGCAAAAAACTCCTGATGCCAACCCCAAGCCAGCCTGGATTCAGTGACATCAGGAGTTCAAAGAGACAGAAAAACATCTCAAGCCACGCCAGAAAGGAAACTCTGCTTTTTCACACAGCCTCAAATTTCCCCTTCCTATAATATTGGTGGAGTTTTATTTTATTTCAAAAAAGATCACTGCCGTGTGTTTGGGTAATTCAGTGCTCAAATCATCAGAAGATAATTGGTATCACCCCCCAAATAATCCAATATATCCACTGAGTCAACTGCTGAGGGGACTGTGGTTGGTCTGTGGCCTCGGAAGTTTGAGGAAGTGCAATGGAAAAAAAAAACAACAAAAAAAGGCAAAGGAAAATTTTCTTACAGTTGTAACAGTACTGGAATCAAAGACCTGCTTACCCATAGTTAATGTTTTCTTTGATGTCCACCTCCCTATAGTTATTCAAAAAAGAAAAAGGGATTCATGAACTACTGAGACAACTCCACATGTCACAAGACAGTGCTGAAAGCATTTTCAACATCCCAGTGCTCACTTGGCTGCAAGGTGCCCAACTGGGCAATAAACCGTGTGTGTAGGGGAGAAAAATCAGCATTTTCTACAGTTTACAGCAGCAGATTCATAACTTTCCCCCTCACACACAATAAAGATATTTTAATGCCACAGCTGCTCACACAGCCTTGAATTTTCAGGAATTTCAGTTGTTGGATGACTTTTATTTAATACTGGTTATGTACAAAAACCACTTTTTTTTTTTTTTCTGGACTGTATGAAACTCAGAGCAGTTTTTAACAATTCCTACATCAGAGAGGCCCAAAATGCTGCTGGTGCATTTCACAGGACAGTCATAAAAGAAAGATAATGGATGAAGAGCCCCCAGAACTTTGGGGATAAAGCCCAGGTGCCTCTGAGAGGAACACAAGGCCAAGATCCAGAGTTAATTAAACTCAGGAAAATATTAATATTTTAGAAATTTCTTTCAGAACTGAGGACAGGGGTTTTTAAAAACCAGGGTAAGGAATTGCATGCCAGAGCAAATCAAAGAATATTGCACAAAAGCTTAACCTACTCCTTTCCAGAGTGTTTTTTTTGTTTTTTTTTT
>VWZU01012344.1:0-15759 GCA_013397095.1 Sterrhoptilus dennistouni
TGTGTTGGGCCATGCACAGCATCAAAATTTCCTTGCCATATCCAGCACGCTCTCCCCCATGTCATCCCGCTTCATTATTGCTAGAGCGGAAGAGTATTCTTGTGGCCCAAGTCATACAAGTTTTCGCCACATCACAGGTGTACATGGTACCAAGTCTGGGTTCTAGTGTTTAGGTCATCTGAGAAGACAATCTCTGCCACTGCCATTTCTCTCAAGCATTGAATCCCTTGTTCTATGGTCTTCCACTGGGTTTGCTGCATATAGAGACCATCTGCACACAGATATCTTTGTGCCACATTTCCCAGGACCTGTTCCCAGAGACTACAAGGGGTAGCCTCCCTCATCATTCTTTGGTCAATAACTGGATCATGTGACAGGGATCCCAAATGCCTCGCTCTAGTGCCATCCAGAACTGGAGTCTCACCTGCAGCATTCCAAAGATGGACCAACCAACTAATTATGGATTCATCCGGTCGTCAAGTGTAATCTTTTCTCAGGCCTCAAAGGTCCTTCAGGGAAAAGGACTCAATAGTGGCTCCTGATCTTGTGCCAGCTGGTTGGGCTCCTGATTTTGTGTCCATTTGGTCAGCTTCTGATTGGGTGTCATTGGGAGGCATTGAGGGTCCTTCAGCTGCATCATCATCCACTGGTCGATCTGTTTTTCGTGTGTGCTTCTTTGCTGGGGTGACTGCACCTGTCTTAGACTCACTGTCTGGTTTAGCTGCTGACTTAGGCTCTCTATCTGGTCCAGCTGCTGTCTGAGTGACTGTGGTAGCTGCTGATTTATCTCCCTGTTCCCCTGCCTCTTTCTGCTGCCCCACAGTATCTAGCAGCATGCGATAAGCATATGCCAGGGCCCATCTTATCACAATAATCCTTTCGTCCTTCCTGGCACTTCTCTTTCAAGTTTTTCCCCACCACAGCGAGGTTTTCATTGTGTTCACATGGAAAGTCCCAGGCTATAGGGTCAGGAAATTCCTTCAGGGTTTGGCCCATATCCTCCTATTCTCCAGACCACTCAGGGTTTTAGCCCATATCCTCCTATTCTCCAGACCACTCAGGGTTTTGGCCCATATCCTCCTATTCTCCAGACCACTCAGGGTTTTCCACACCTGGGCCTACTTCTGGGTCAGCCTCTTCATCAGCCCTTCTGGAAACCTCAGACCTAACTCTAGACAAGCTGCAAACCATATAGAGGAAACTCACCAGATGAAATACCAGGAAGGTGGTATCTTTAACATTCAGGGGACACTGAACATTTCTCAAAAGTGATGTAACTGATTCAAAAGAGAAGAGGGACAGGGCAGACTGAAAAGCTTCATCCCCTATTGGTCCTCTAAACAAAGTGGGTGCAATTATTCATAAATCCCCAAAACATGCTGCTGGAACTAGGACACAGGGTAGGATGGAAAAACCATAAACCAAACATACCCGGCACAAACTCTAGTGCCTGTATAAACTTTCTATAAATCACGATCACTGACCCCAACAAAATAGCAATCCTAATTTGTGAACCTCTAGTGTAAAAGCTATGTGTTAGGGACAACACTGGAGCTAATTTCCAATCAGAAAACAAGCCTAGGGACCAAAAAGGTATCAAAACCTCAAAGAAACCTCGGGAACAGAAATACAGCAAGGACTCTATTCCAAGAGACATTAGGAATTCAAGGAGCAACACGGCTACTTTATCCCCACACAAAGTACAACCAAAATGCAATCAATAATCAATACAAGTTTTTTCCACTCTCTCAAGCCATGCAGTTGGGCATCAATTAAAAACAATTTTGTGGTCCACATTCACATCATACACTGTATCTGTGACACACACCAAGCAACACTCAACTGCCAACCTAACTTCCAAAGCCTCAGCTCATGCACGAACAATTTCAAAACAATTACAGGCACAGCAATATTCTGCCATGCTGGGTTATCCAAAGCCTTCTTAGAATTATGTGTAACCATGGTAAGTTTGATGACATTTTTGAACTTTCCACTTGAAAGGCAGGGTTGGATTGTAGTCAATAGGAGTAGTCTGGCAGACTACTAAGTACATAATTTGTACATTCCTTCCAGGACAAAACATTTTCACTTGGTGACTGCAGAACTTTATTCAGAATGAAGTAATGGAAGCTAGAAGGATGTCCAAAAAAATGCCTGAAAAGTTGTCTGTTATGGCGGTACTACTTGGTACTAGAGGCTGAGGTAAGTCCTCCTGTTTTTAGTACTGTGATTTCCAGAAGTTTTTGCAAGGCCACCAGGCAGTCTATACCCCCTCATAATACTGCACTACATCCAGAAAAGAAAGAAGAGAAAGAGATACACAGTGTTCTAATGTCAGGGCAATTTGACTTGAGGGATTACAGTAAAGATGCAGTCCTAGAAGTCATCTATTAGCCCTGTACTGACCAATGCAATATAAAACCTACAAAGAATAACCACCAAGCAGAAGCAACATATCTCCAACAGTCTCTATTAAGCCACAGTCTGGACCACCAGGCAGAAGCTGTAACATGTTTCCTGAAACATCGTAACACTGTTTCACATGATGCTTTCATCTGTCAGAGACTCTTCATGAGCACCCCTGTCTGACTGTCCAGCAGCCAGGTGTCCTCCCAGCATCTGACTGGCACCTGAAAGATCACAGATACAAAATGTTTGTCCAGTCCTGAAGGAAACAATAGTAGAGCATACTAGCCTCTCACCCAGCACTCTTTGCAGTGTGTCCTGTCCTTCCTGCAAGATTAATGAATGTACCAAACTGCAGTCACTTTTGGCTGTAGAATACATTTGGGCATGGTGATGCACAGAAGTTGGCTGCATAACAGATGTCAAAAGGATGTTGTTTGTCAGATTTCACGCTGTATGGTGTGCATGTTTCTGGGAAGATCTGGAGAGGTCTTAAAGTAGCTTCTCACAGGGATGCAGATACCATGTGTATTAAACAAGGGTGTGCCAAAACGTATGAACACATAGGGACAGACTAAAATTAACAGGAAAATAATTCTGTCATCTCTAAACTTCCTGAATTATTGACTTTGAAGTCTTCATCTTATTTCTCTTTTTTGTCAGTGTCTTTTACATAAAGCATATGTTTTCTTCAATTACATCTGAATATAGGTTCTACAGTAACTGATCTTTTGTTGCTAACTAACAGCAAATCAGAAAAATAATTTTCAAATGGGAGAAAACATGTATATAGAGTTCTTTTTCTTTTTTAAACTTTATCTCAGGGGGGTTTTAACACTTTTTATTTTCTACTGTCTCATGCCAATATTGAGATTATTTATATGCAACATACCAAAAATCTACACTCAAGCTCCCCAAGCATGCAAGACCCATGCTTTATTTCTGTTAAAAACCCCAAACATTACACAGTTCCTTTTTATGAAGAGCATGCTGAATTGAAACTGAATACACAAATAATACATAAAATCTTTTCATTTCACTTCTTATTCTTCTATTTTTTTAAAATATCAGTGCTTGTAAAATGTTTTTACACATGTGATGTAGTTTTTTAAAGTACAGTAGTTCACTGAACACATTTAGCAATACATTTTCTGAAGGGCCAACTCCTTTTCTTAACTCATGAATTGTTGCAGTGTGCATTTTGGGTTTTCTAAAGTTCTGTAGGTTTTTGTTATTACGTTTCTGTAAATGGTTATCCCTACCAACCCCCTTTTCCCAAATCCCTGTCATTTCCCTTACAGTAGGCCTCTCCCAGTTCTTTGTAATCCTTCTCTGATAAGACCCACTGATACACCCTATGGCTTGATTGCTCTGGCAATAGCCAGGTGACTCAGCCAGGCTTCAGGTTCCCCAATCCCCTTTTGCCCCAAAATGGCCATACCAATGCCCCCTGCTCCTGGGTCACTGCCCTTCATTTCCAAAGGCAACGCCCCCAGTACTTAAGGGCAGGTAAGCCCTAGAGATCTTGACTTGCACCTAGGCCACGGCCTGAATAAAACCCTCCTCGTCCCCAAGTGTGAGTCCTCTCCTTCTTCCAGCCACAGACTCGTCTCTGTCTGGGATCTGGACCCATTAGATCATATGGTTATCTGAAGAGCAGAGCTGGCTGGAGATCAGCTCGGAAGAAACCATAACGAATTTTTGTCTTTCAATTCCATTTTAGTAAGAACTTGCCAGCTCTATTTGATGGCTCATAAGTAAATGGAGGATCTATGGCGTCTGAGAGAATTAAATCAAAGTTTAGAGTTTCCATCAGTCACTAATACACACTAGCTGATAAATAGTCTCCTTCATTTTATATGACATTAATCAATAAAATATTAAATTATTGAAAAAATTCCTAAGCTTTTGATATTTTAATGCATTAAAATTGATTAATTTGTGCTAGATTAAAAATCTAAGCAATCATCTGTCTTTCATATTTCAAATTTTGCCTGTGAAATTACATTATTCTTGATTTCTGTTTCTAAAACATTACAACATTTATTTTCAAGTCAGTTAAGTGAAATATATTGGAGTTTCATTACACATTCACTCCAAGCAATGCTCTTCTGTGGGAGTTATACAAGGTGGCACCATTCATTAGTTCAGTCAGTAATTTCTTCATCACTACAACAGCCAAACTATAAACAAGACTGCAGTCTGTAATCTGTCCTGGATTTATGCACTAAACTTCTGGGAGGAGACTTGCTTTCCTCCCCCATATATACCCCATATTTCTAGAATTCAATTTTTATGCTCTTCATATGTAGTTTAAATTTTATATCACCTTTTTTGCTTTTGAAGGTTAAATATCCTCTACCCCCTCCCATGACCATCAATATAAACAAATCAGAACACTAAATGGATATTATTCCATTACCCTGGTTCCTATCTGCCAGGACATGTGTTTAAAGAGCTTTTACTTTCATATTTCCTTAGCTTCACTGAGTTGACAATATAATTATCAATAACATTGAAAATTGAAAAAAAAAAAAGTCAGCAAAGTTATCAAATAGCTGCAAGAGAAGAAAACTAGAAATGACTGAAGATAAGGTCCAAAAACTCACATCCAGGGCAGAAAATACCCAAGTATTGCTACAGTGGACTTGGAGTGCTGTATCAGGTTAAAAAATTTTAACCCTTGTGGCAGAAAATTTATTAGGTGATGCTTAAGCTCTCTGAACTTGCTTTGTGTAGTTATCAGGATGCCAGGCCACTTTTGCTTCATTTTAAAAACTCTGGACTACACAGAATAGAAACTGTAATAATGACTGCCCCTTTGTATGAACAGCACCCCACCTTTTGCTTATCTAGCTCTAACACTACATCATCTATATTGTTTTGTAAACTACAAAACAGTTCACACTCATATGTATCTTGACATCTGCTTCTTTGCATGCAGTTCATTAGACCATTTAGCCAGCACTAGCACTTGTACCACTATTAAATTCTGTAAATTTTCTGCAGATTTAATTGCAATAATTGCAAGAACTGTATTAGCAAAAGTTCAGGTTTAAAACTAACACACAGAAAAAGATGCTTTCCTTTGGTTAATCAAACTGTGTATTTTCCATATGGATCATTTAACAGAAGCTGATTTTAATTTCAAGTCAATAAAGTTGCAGCAGGGATGAATTTGCCTGCCATTATTACCAAGCAGATTTTCTGCATGCAAGTAATTGACAACTGCCTTCTAAGGTTTTAGTGAAATGAAAAATGAAATGAAACTGTTTTACAGCATTCAAAACCTGTAAAATGCCAAAATATGACACTATTTCATTTCTTAAGCTGAATGGCATCCTCTTTCACAAACTGAGAATTAAAAAACTAGGTGTATACTTCTATAAACAGTCCAAGGGTTTTATTCTTTAAGTTTACTGACAGAAAATGAAGGTGGGGAATGGGGGAAAATATCTTATAAATTATGTTGATGGATTGCTAGCAGGTGACAACCCTCTTGGCCCCTTAAGAAAGCGTGCAGAGTAACAGTACTGCTGTGATAAACCCCTTGTCTTTTACATTTTAGTTCTCCTATGTTTGAATGAGGCAACTGAAGACATAGAGTTCATACAATTAGAGATTACCTTTTATAGCCTAGCAAAATGCAAGAGAAGCAATTATCAAAAAGAACCTAAATAGCTAAAGATGCCAAAGAGAGTAAGTCACAACTTGGCCCATTATTCAGAAAGGCCATGTGAAAGCTATCACAGCAATGTTGTTCTGAGCCGTTATTTCAGTGACAAAAGACATGGACAAAAGCCAAAAAATTTGAAACCAGGGATAAACTGTGGGAAGTAAACCTGAAAAGAGATCAAGAACCTCGAGCTATGTATAAGAAATACAGGACACAGAATAATTTCTTTTTCACACAATTGAAGAAGCCTGAGAAGGACAGCTAGATCAGAACCCAGTTCTGCAGCCACTGTTTCACATATAAAATTTCTGCATAGTAATTTTCAACCACATTTTTGATACCTGTTCTTCTTTGTATGCAGAATGCTCTGCCTAAGTGGAGACATAACAGCCTGAACTTTAAAATATTTTGCAAAAGTTATTGATTACAGATGGAGGAGGGGTTACACTCTTAATGTTGTTAAAGAACACTGAGCCCAGCATGGCACATAAAATCTCAAAGCTAAATATTCTGAAGATGTGAATAACAACATTTCCCTACAGAAACTCATAGCAGTGAAGATGCAGCATGTAGACATCCTTGTAAAGGAACCAGCAAGTGATAATAGTCATAATTTATCTAAAGGTGCTGAGCTAAAGGCTGCTGAGCTGACACAGCTAGCTTTAAACATACTAATGACAGCCAATCACTTTATACTACGAAAGCCCAGTCCCTCTTTTTACAACAGGGACTTGCAACACACTATTTTTAGGAGTGCATGTGGAGATTCCTCCCTTGAGTGGGGATACCCCTTCAAGGTTACTCTCTGAAGCTGAATGAAAGCATTGCTCAGGGTCATTGGTATGGTTGAATAACATAAATTTCCAGTGAATAATTATTTTGCTAGTCTTAATATAATTACTTTAATATTGCTTGAAAAAAGAAATGCACTATAATAGTAGTTGAAAATATACTGTGCAGGAAATAATCAAAGCTTTAATCAAAGTTTTTAGTCTAATCATTACCATCATCAAGTTCAAAGAAATAACACACTTCATTAATATAAATATGTTTGGTTTGCTGTCCTTAATCTTCCTAGAGAAAGTTATGTAAAGGCTGAATTACACCTACATAAACCATTAGATATAAATGTTCGACTAAGTCTGGGACTAGGATGGATCCTGCCTCACCTACACTCCTTTCTAAGGAGTTTACAAAGCAAAGTATTTCTTTCAGAACTTAGTGACTTCTCAGGAGAATCTCCCTGACAAACTTTATTTGAAGCTTCTATTCTACTGTTTCCTATAAGACTATTATCAGGACTAAAAAGTCTTTCTCATAGTCACATATTACCTATATTTAACACCTAAAATACCAAAAGAGCATTGAGTGCAGGAAAACTCAGCTCTTCAAAAAGAGTTGTTATTGCCTGACGAAAGACCCTAACTGGTCTCAAACTGTACAGCCTTGGAAACAGAACCACAGACTATTCCAAACTAGAAGAGACTCAGAAGGATCATCGAGTCCACCTATTAAGTGAACAGTCCATAAACGGATCAAACCTGCATCTTTGGTGTTATTAGCATACCATGCTCTAACCAACTGGCGTTTTCATCTCCACAGTCTCGTCTCCTGATTTTAAGATTTGCAAGTTAGGAGGATATAGCACATTCAGCTAAAATTTAAGATCAGAGAAATACCACTTTAAACATTACTAAAACAAGGGGCTTTGAATAGTTGGGGAATCATAATTAGTATGCAGTTACTTTCTGCATGAAAAAGACATTACTGATTTGGAGGAGACTAAAAGCACGTGTGACCTGTCACTTTACCAGGGTATAGAAAGATTCCATGGCTGTCCCCCAGGACAGTGTCATGGCTTAGTATCCTTCCATAACTGGATTTCATAGGAAATCTTACAATGTCTTCACAATTGCCGTTCTATTTTGGGATGGCTTAAATAATATAAATGATGTAAATAATACAAGTTGTATCTAGGAAACCAAGTATTAGCTGAAGCTGTCCTAACTACTTAAGATGAACTGATGAAAATAAGAAATACTTATACATAATCCAAGCTATTTTCTGGTCTTGTCTTCTTCCTATGTTAGAAACTGACAGATATCAATTAAGTTCAATATAAAAAAAAAGTACGGAAACAGAATGGATTCTTGGATATATTCAAGGAATCAAAATCAAGATTTCCCCTTCAAAGAATTCTTCTGAATTACGTCCTCTTTTTGGAAAACAGTACTTATCTCCATATAAGACAACAAAACCAAATCTATTGCACTATATAAACTTTGAAGGTCTTCGGTACTCTCCCTTCCTTCTGAACATATAAGCCATAATTTTCTGGATTTTTAGGGAAGCTCTTGGCCAGGTTTCAGAAAATACAGTGAGAGAATAACTAAGAGCCAATTTTTTGAGGTCCTGATATCAGAACTTCTCACTCACAGAAATATATCACGAGACATACTGTTTGAACAAAGACTGAAAAATCCCATGAATGGTATCTGATTCTGAAATCTCTAAGTTACTTCTGCTGTTAAGAGATTAATGAAGTCTTCCCTCTTAAAATCTGAAGATTGAGATGAATTTATCACAGTAATTTCCAGAAATAAGTATAGACACAGCAAGTGTATTTTGGCTTATCCAGGTACGGAAGCTATGTTTTCTAAGGAGTAATAATTTCACAAGTGGCATGCAGAACTCTGTCAACAGAAATCAAAACGACTAAAAAATTTCAGCTACTTTTGAGGCAGAACATAAAAAGTGCTATATTAATGCTTCAGTCAGATAGAAGTTTCTAAGGGAGGTGGGTGAAGCAGCTACTTCAGTGGCCTCAAAGGTAGAATAAGCTTAATTTTGTAGGAAGGTCTAACCTTATTTTAAGATATTCTAAAACTGAATATCAATTAAGTAAACATGTACAATCTTAGAAGAGAAGGAGCAATTGTTTTTATTTTTCCAACAGTCAGAATATGTAATATTTAAGGAACTTAACTTTCAAAATTGTGACAGGTATTATAAAATGAATATTAGGTTTTAATAATAATATGTGACAAGTAGTAGTTACTATGTCAAGAAGAGTTTCAGAGGCATTTTGAATTTGAATCAGCGCAATACAAAGGCACTAGGAAAAGGTATTAATAGTGACTAAGTTTGATCTACTTTGCATCATTCAAACAGAAGGTAGATAACTTTATTTTAGGCCTCCTTCTGCATTAACAGTAAATTAGGTGAGTGATCATGTCAGTGAATCTCATTTCACAGTTCTTCAGAAAGCTCTGAAGACATTTCTCCTCAATTAATCATTATGTAAATATATCAGGAGAGATAGATTGATAAACTAACATAGTCTATCAAAATAAAAACATACTGGCAGTGGTTCAAAAACCTATCAAAGCCACAATTTTGCTCAAATTTTTCACCAGCATACCACACAGTGTTGTGAACCAGTGCCCTAAAGTAAGCAACACTTTTTGTACACATTTGGAAAGCCCAGATTTGAGTAAAAAAACTCTTTTATGCAGGTAATGAAACTGTAATTGTGTAGGATATCACCTGAACCACTCTGAGCCACTTCTGCATTATACTAAGAAGGTGTTTTTTTCTTCCTCCAGCAGGAGACAGGTACTAAAAAATGTCATTCCAAGAGATTTATGCTGAAGAAAAGCTCTTGTTCTCCACAAAGTTTTTTAGAAAAGCGGTTTCGGAAACATGCCAATTCATTGCAAGATTTACATCATTCTTTGCTATTACCATCCCTCTTTACTTGATAAGCAAACTATCTCCCTTATTACAAATCAAGAATTTCACATAGCAGTTTTTGGCAGGTATTCTGACAATAACCCAAGACTGAAAATAAAACCGAACTTAATCTGGGAAATTATCTCCTTCTTAGGAGAATGTATTCTTAAAATAGTGCTATTCTCTTCTCTATATCTAGTCTCTGGTGATACCCATTAGGTGCTGTATTAGTAAATCTTGCTCTGCATGAAGTTCTCATCTGCATGAATATCTCATCACTGTAAATTTTACCTAAGGCACTTATTTTGTTAATAAATGATTTATAGAAAATTTCACGGGGAAAACAAAAATAAAGAAATTTCATTGCCACCATCTTTCGCTAAACTGAGTTTAAGCAGCATTCTCACTTAAATTTCTACAATGATGTAATTTCTTGTATATACAGCATTATGTCAGGAAATATAAACTACTGTGTGGAAATGGAAAATACGAATTTATTGCATAAGTATTTGTTACAATGAAACAAAAAAAGCCCATAGCTAGCTCAAATAGACAGTTCATCACAGATTTATAAAGTTACACAACTTCTTCCAAGCTAATGAAGTTCTACACATTCTTTACAGAGCAGCTGCTTTCACTGAGCTACCTGTTTCCCTCAGTGGTCTTGCCCAACATGTTACACTCCTGTCTTGCGATTTAAAGCTAGTATGATAATTAGCCATAGTTTTCATGGCCAGAAATATTTTTATATTGAGAAATATTTTTTACAGTCAAACATCTCCAGTTTATTCATTTGTAGATATTTTAGTATTCTTCTTTCTTACTTACTTGCTTTGTTTTCATTAATTCCAGGGTGAAACAACCAGACAAACCGCAAATTTGACACCAAATTAAACCTGGTTGTTCAGCATTTACTCCTGGTAATTTCAGGCTAGTGTGCCATCCCAATATTTTAATGACTATGGCCACAAAATTTAAAGAAAATGAAAACAAGCTGAAAACATTTTGCTTTGATCATTTGGCCTTAGTATATCTGACTCAAGAAGACTGACTATTTTAAGTATTTGTCACTATGACAACACTCTGATAAGGTTTTCCAGGTTTTCCTAATATCAGCTACAATGTCCAGTGATGTGAATTACACCAAAACATACAAATATGTGTACCTAAATTGTATTTTTCTGATCCAAACATTCATTTGTGATTTGTGTTCCTGTCTCCTCAAATATAAATCTACCACTTTAATAGGAAATAGTGACACTTATTAAGAACAGATTGACCCAAGTATGAAATAACTAGTTTGGTTTTTTACACTTCACTGCAAAAAAAGACCCTGGTAGATGAGTATTTCAGATATTATTGCATTTTCCTTGAGGATTTGCCTATTTCTTTGAAGTGTTGCACAGCAGTATCAGTGAACTGTAAATGGATCAGCAACAAGTTCAAATATACTATCAAACTACATCTTAAACCCTCTGACATTTATCACCCTGTTGTAATATATAACTAGATGTATCATGTCCAGTTTTCCTTAGCAAAGTGGTATGTTTATATACTTTACAACAAAATGAGCAGGATGAACATGTTTGTTACAACCTTGGAGGAGATGAACATGTTTATGCTTGTCATTTTTATCACTACTTTAATCTCAATCCTCAATAATCTACTTTGGTACTTCTGGTGGTTCTTCTGGAAAATCTATTTCAGCCTTAAAATGCTGATTCACTGACTTTGCCACCTGCTTCAGTACACATGATGCATTCAGTACAGCAAAGCAAACAGAAAAATGTTGACACCTGTAGTGTCCAAGCCAAAATACTCTAAGTATATGTATTTAAAACAGAAAAGCTCTCTTTTATTTCCATTTTTGTGGGTGTAAATCATTACAGATAGCATCAAGGAGACACTGGCCAGCTCCAGCTAGTTATGGGCCTGCATGTATATCTGACATGCACAAAGACAATGAGATTTTTTTTAGAAAACAAATGCAGAGTCAGCCTTCTGGTCTTTAAAGTCTGTTTGTGCTTACATGCACAAGAATATGAATATTCTGCAATAGAATAACAGATACTATATAAGTTAACTGAAATGTCTAGTCTGATAACATTTTGGCTTTGTGTAAGGGAGAAGTGCCACAGTATGCATGTATACCTGTAGTTCCACTTATGGACATTTATGAAGGATTTGACATGATCATGAAAGAATGAGGTAATACTGGTACATGCATTATGTCCTACATACACAGTATTTCCCTAATTTGCTGTTCTAGTCATTACTCCCAGCATTTTATTACAAATATTAAAAATGTACAAATACAAATATGTAACTCACAAATATATGCCCCATGAAACTTAGCACTTCATTAATTGGTATCTGTAGATGACACATTATGCCAGATCCTCAGCTGTGAAGTTAGTATAACTCCCTAACTCCTGCATTTATTTTCCAATAATATTTTTCATATTGACCTGAATGGTAAAATGTTGCTAGAAGAATTTATTATGGAGCTTTTACAAAGTTGAGATTTGACCAATCATTTACCTTCCGTGGTTTAAGATTCCTATTCTTATTAAAAAATAAAAAAATTACAAAAATATACTACTTCCCTCCAAATCCAAGCCAATTTCTGGTTTTGTGTATTTGTGTTAACACCTATGTTTTTCAGAATTCATGCATTATGATGTCATTATTTCCCCACATAATTTGGAAAGAAGCACTCACAAATAAGAAGAGATTTGAATGTTTTGAGATTTCAACCTTTTGAGACAGACCCCTGCCTCAGTTTTGTTGACATAAAGCCGGAGAGTATAATAATGATGACTAGAAAAAATAACAGATAAAAAGGCATTGATGGAAAATTTCATGATCAAGAAATATAATCACATCTGGCTTGATTATCTAGAAGACAACATCTTTGTTGGTTAAATGTTTAAGCTGTAGAGGGTATCTATAAAAAAAGAGCTTTATTATTGTTTCATACAATATTGGAGGACATTTATTAATTGAGTTACTTAACAATAAAGAAAAACTGAAGTTCTATTCATTAAGTTTTGTCCCTGGAGAAAGCTTCATTATTCAGCATTCTGGATTTTTTTTTTTTTTAGAGTATTATGATGATATAAGTCCTTATTTGTGATTTTCAAAAATAGCATTATAATGTTTATGAAACTAAATTAGCCAACCTCGTCAGACAATGAGTAATTCAGGGATTTTTTTTATTTGCATCAGTTTTAATACAACTGGTATATAACTGTAAAGCACAACTAAGCCGTATTACTTATAAAATTATGTTTAACTGAAAAGCTTTTCTCTGACTAAAAATTGTGTATTTATGCGTATTCAGATCCCATCTTTTCAGGTCATCACAGATTTTTACTTTGAATGACAGTCATTATGGACAGTAACTGGAATCAGTCTATATAATATACATAATGGTAAATAAATCATAATACTGCTTATGTAGGAAGTTTCTACAGCTTTCAGAAAAGTTACATTACTTGATGGACTGAACAGTGCAACTTCTGGAGGCTACCATGATCCAACTTTATTTTTTTCTTCATAAGTATTATATTACTTAAAATGTTGCAGAGAATTTCAGTAACAGTCATAATGAAACAATGCAATCCAGTGCAAGTTAAAAACTCATTTTGTGAAGTGAGACTTATTTAGAATGATCACAATGAACTGTAACTTCATCTGATGTCAGAAATTACTGATCAAATTATAGTATTTTTAGGCATAAAATCACTTCCTTGCCAATCATTTTCATCTTCTCCCAACACACATTTAGATAAAATGTTAATTAATAAAATAAAGAAATTCTTTTAGGAAAAAATAAAAGGCAAAAATATAGATATTAATAGGATGTGACTGGACAGTATTTGTCCTTCATTTAAATTTATATTTATGCAATTATTTATTCCTAACTACAAGCTGAGGTCTAACAGCATTATTGTTGTGGTGCTGCTCTTTCTGTAAAAATGTTCATATACCAGATATACCAGCTTAACTAACTTTATATCCTAAAACATTATCCTGGATGAGAGGATATCCAAGATTTCCTAGATAGATATTCAATTAAAAAATCATACTGTTCTGCCTTTTTTTTTTTTTTTTATGTGCAAAGTGTTAAGGAACTGCAGGAACTGCAGACTGCTTTGAGTTGAAGTTTTAACTCTCTATATTGAAAAGATTTTTAGAAGTATATTATGATAATAAACATCACACATTTACATATGTATATACATTATATACAGACATATCTTAAACACATCATATATATATATGTGTGTGTATATATACACATATACTAGAAAAAGAGAAGCTGACTCTTTCCATATGAAAATCATATATATATACACATACACACAGAGATCCCTTAACGTCCCTTAAATTCTAAAAGCACATTACTTATTTGATATAGCAATTTAAGGTGGCTAAAAACTGTAGAATACTAATGGACTGCAAACAGATTTCTGAATTCAAGAACTCACTTCTACTTACTTCTGGGCAGTCCAAAGAGATTTAGTCAAGGATTTAAGCCAGCTTGATTAAAAGCTGACCAAGAATAAAAATTCACTCTGCCTCTAAGAGATGTGGATTTAGAGCTTTAAACTTCTAACTGAGCTGTAATGTGTACTACACTTCTGCCTACATGGTAATACTTTATTTGCTTGGCTTTGCAGGTTTTGCACCTTATGAGGAAATTCTGTCTACTTAAACAGGGGAATGAAGATGTAGTACAGTAAACATTCCTTAACATTGAAAACTGGTATTTAAAGAATATTGATATTTGGTATTAAATAAGTATATGGCAGTGAAACTGTTAATCAGTAATTAAAGGTGAATAGTTCATTAATTACTCATTAATATTTGAATCTTTTTTTGTTATTTTCATTTGTAGAAAGAAATAACCCTTATTTTAATATCAGTGTCTTCTTTTACTGGGCTACAACAAAATCACAGGCTAAACAAAAGGAAATAATTTCCAACTGCTTTTGCCAGAATGTCAGTTTTACAGTAGTGCAATAATAATAATGTTGAGTGAGTGTTGAAAATGTCAAATACTGGAGTTGGTTGAAAAGTTTATATTCTGCTTACCAAAGCTAAACCAGTTTCATATCTTACGAAAAGACCAAAATAGAAGGCAAACCTCGCAAAAAGCTAATGACACGCTTCAAAAATTATTCCAATAAATGAAAAGGAATGCAGATATTGCACATAAAATGTGGGTAGGAAGGTCAACATGATCTTAATTCTGATAATTAAATTTAACTGGAGTTTGCAGAAAAAATATAATTTTGAGCAGAAATAAACCTTCTCTCCTAGTCAACACTAGAATGCTATAGTAATGAAGCAGATTAAAAAAGGCTGTTAAAAATGTCAAAATTTTCACAAAGCTATTTGTTGGGAAGCAGGGTAATAAACTTCCCCTTTTTTTGTCATCAGAGACATTATATCCCACATCCCTTATCTCCCATGTATTAAAGGTAGTCACAAAATACAACACAAGGCTCCCCAAGTTCTAACTGTAAAATTTTTACATGTTTTGCATTTCAAAGTGTCATAGAGGAGCTTCTCTTCTGGAAGGTCATTGGGATTTTTGGAGAGCTACTAACATGTAACTACTTCAAAAATAAGACAATCAAGAATGTTCTATTCCCCACCATTTTTACAGGGTTTATCCACAGTATCCACAGACTTAACCACAGGGTGAAAGGGAGGAAATTAAATTGAATACTTTTGTAAACTACACTAGTATAGAATGAAATGTGTAATTTTTAATTGGTTAAATTAAATATACAAATGTATGATACTCCATAAAAAGATACTATACTCTCACCAAAAAGCAAGTATCTATTCTTAGGTAACAAAGTATTGGTAATTCAGAGGTCAAAGTACAGTCTCTAGAAAAAAAACAACCAAAAAACAATGACAACCCCCCC
>VWZU01012344.1:15820-42792 GCA_013397095.1 Sterrhoptilus dennistouni
CCCACCCCCCCGCCCCCCCCCCCGCCAGAAATATTATGTTCAGTTTTTTCTTATAGTAGGTTGTATTTGACAATCTACTATACAAGATAACAGAGAAATAAGAGACCTGATAGCTGAAATTTCACTTCCAACTCCTATTCCTTTAGTAATTAAGCATTAAAAAGTAGGTTTTATTTCACTGAATAGGATGCTTACAAAAGGGCTTGGAATGGGCCACAAATAATCACTAACCTGCTCTCAGCTGATCATATTGTAGGGGCTGTTTACAATTAGATGTCAGCTCTGAATGTTGATTGCTCAACCATAACTTGCCAAGTGCTACATGTTCCTCCTCCCTTATTAAGTTACATGGAATTGAAAAGATATAGATCTGGATTTCAAATCCACTGATCTGTAAAAAAGGTAGGAATAATTACATAATAGGAAATATTGGTAGTATGGTTTATTATTAAGGTTATCCATTATTGCCAGGTATTTCAAATCCTGTCAGACTTATAAGTAGACTGAAAACTTGCATCTTTCAGGCTTATTTCCTCTCTTTTTCTAGTTTTTGTTTTTTTCCTTAATCTGAGAAATGTCTTTAGCAATTCTAAGATTCATATAAGGATTTCATTTGTTATTAGGTGACCAGTATATGCCAAGAATATGCTTTTCTCCTCCCTTTTTCTTATCAACCACCACATTTGGCTGATACACAAAACAGAAACAAATTATCAAGATATTATTAGGTTATTAGTTAACCTGAAAGGTCTGCCTGCATGACTCCATGGAAGTATTGGCACTGCAGAGATTTATGGGGTAACACCAGGTATGAGAACTGAAATGAGAAAATTTATTTTGCCGTTCAGTTCCATCTGCTTTCTTCCAGCGATGAGAAGCCAGAACATTCAATACAGGAAGATAAGAATTTCATCAAAGACGAGACATACAGATTGGTACAAAGAATGCTGTGACTTTGAGTGGACTTCAGTTATACAGATTATATAACTGCACCAGATTCATCATAAACCCAGAATGTGTGAGTATATGAAGAAAATATTTAAGTAGGCTGAAAAAGGGAATGGTAATGGATGACACTCAGAAAGAATAAATTGTGATCTTGGAAAGAGCATGTTCTCTGATTGTTGGTTTGGTTTTAGTGTGTTTGTTTATTTACTTGTTTTTTATTTTCTTCCCCATAAATATGGATGCTGTGAGATGAAGAAAAGGCAAGGTCAAACATGTTACACAAATGAAAGATATTGTCAGTCGTTACCTTTTTGACATGGATGAGATTACTAAGACATTATTTGCTTTTGATTCAATGAGAAGTCAAAAGCTTATTGATACCAAAACATGTATTAGTTGCAGGTAACATTCAATTTCCATAGGGATTTTGAGATGGAAAATGTATTCTGATAACTATTTCCTTATTATATGGGATATCCTGTAGCTGTAAGATCAATTCTTACCTGTGACAGTCAGCCAGGAGCACTGCTTTCATATCTGGTTTGAATTTCTGGTAGTTCAACTGTGAAATTGAGTCCAGGCAGTCTGGAACCTGGACTAAAGGCCAGAAGGACATTTGTAACCACATGAGCCAAAACTTCCTCAGCAAGCACTAAGCCACAAAAATAATTGTGCCTTTGTCTTTTCTGATGTTAGAAATTGTGAAAAGATTAGGGAAATATGTAACAGGCATATTAAAGGACTTGAGAGTGACTGCAAGTGGAATACAGCCTGAAACTGTACTGGGAATATGGTTTCCCTCAAGCAAAATTTTGACATTTAGAAAATTCTTGGTTTTTATTATGTATGCCCTCCCAGGAAAAGGCTCCAGCTGCTTCAGATCCTGGCACTAGGTCAAACATCACAGCAGTATTCATACTGCCATTCCTGGTGTTAGAGTTTTGTGTTCCAGAAATCCCAGTTTGGTCTCAACTCTACCAAAGTTTTCCTGGTTTCTTTGCAATCCCTAGTCCCAAAAAATTATGAATACCTGAGGGAGAACTGCTTAAAAGTGGCTCACAAAATCCCATTCGAAGTGAAAATACTGTTTTTGAGACTAGAGTGAGAGGTATGAGCAGTCAGATAGATGAATCTGGAAAAAAATTTCTATGAATTCTGGGAAACATGAACACAGACAACTTTTCTGGATTTGTTAGAAAAAAAATACCTTGCATGTTCTTAAGAAATGAGAACAAAGCCATGGCGGTTTTTTTTGCTTTCTCATTTGAGTGTGAAGAATCCTATGAAGGCGTATGGCCCCTTTAGCATTTCTATCCATAACAGCCTGATTATGTTAATCTTTGTTTCCATGTAAACATATCAGAAAACTTTAAGGACCCAACTATGATCATATAATTAATTTTATGTGACAAATACTCACATAACAGCAAAAATAAGAGGTTCTTTGTTGGAGTTATAAATAGAAGGTGAGGTGGGCCTTTTGTTTTCTTTCGCTTCATCAGGAAATAAGATGAATCTACTTCTCTTGTTTTCTTCTTTTTTGTATATATGTATATATATACTTATATCTCTAACACTTGCATTTTGCAAAAGATTAAATGATAAAAGCTTTTCCATATTTCCACAGGCTAGAAAAATAATCAAGGCTTCTTAGTTGTCCAAAAGGCAAAACAATCCCTTGAGGAAACACAGTAAACAATGTAATGAATTGTGAAAGCTATGATTTCAATGGATCATTTCATTTTTTGCCTGAACTGCTCTTTCATGACTACGCTTCTAAGCTTACCAATTTCAAGGTCGACGTTTTGCTAAATGTAGACAGCTGGCCTTCTGCATCATGTTAGAATCTAGTCCTGTGAGTATATACAGATATTACATATTATACAGTGATTTCCCTACAAAATGTATTTTAAAGTTATTACTTTATTTTAAAGTTATTACTTTCACATCCTTTTAAAGGATGTGAAAAAGGTAATATAAAATGAATGAAGTCTGGGTAAGTAGAAAAAATGCCTTTCAGTATATGAAAAAAACCTTATACCTAAATGTGGTCACAGAGCCAGAGGGTAAGTGCAAAAAGCAGAGTAATACAGAAAAAAAACCCCAAAAACCAACGATTGAACTATTACTTTAAAATAAAAGAATCCTGATTCATCATTAAAAACCAATAGCAAAACCAAACTCTGTACTGGTTTATTGTATTTTACATTGTATAGGAGGCACACAGTTAATGATCAAAGAGCTTTTGTTCCTATTTCCACTGAATATTTGCATCTTAGCAAAATGCAAATATATGGATGTGTTAAACTTTGCAACACTCTAAGTATACTTACATTTTAGTAATTCAGAATAGTTTACCCCTAAGAGCTGCACCTTGGAAAACTATAAAGCATTCACTTTTTAAGGAAATTGTACCAGATATATTCAGGAGCAATTAAATATTTTTTAAAAAGAAAAACACTAGTTCTCTTTTGCCAGCTAGTGTTCACTTCAGAATGCAGTACTCTTTTTAGTGACGTAACAAATCACACATTTAATATTAAAAAAATCAAAAGGATACTCAGTAAACATGGTGGTTATTTGTGAGAACATACTGAAGATCTAAAGAGATAAAACAGTATTGTAAAAAAGGAATAAAAAAACCAAAATGACATGCGTTGTCCAGAATTCTTACAATGAATGAAGCTAAAATGTTTGTTTAAACTCTGTTGGTTTATTGATCAAAACATTTTTATAAGATGCCTTGAAACCTTTGCATATAAATATTGTTAAACTAAATTGAAAGATGTGAGAATGGTTCACTGAGTATCTTATTAAAAAAACCTTTTGTGTAAAACAGACTGGCATGAAAGGAAAAAAAAATCAAAATAATTTTTTAAAAAATATGTATTTTTCCAGTTCTTTCTCATTCCAAATCAGCCCTGATCTTGTTTGCTTTGAGGTGCTTTACATATTATTACACATGCAGTATTTAGGCTCCTGAATTAAGGATAAATACATGCTTGGCTTCAGTTCACATTTTGTGGTCTGTTCTTTTTTGTTTGTTTATTTTTGAGCTTTAATTAAAAACATCAGTGGTTTTATAAATATGCTTAAATTACAGACATCCTGTTTCAGAATTAAAGACATACAATAACCACAAAGGGTTCTGCCTTCCAGATGTAAATCTATTATCCCTCTCAACAACAGCAAAAGTGAAGATCCCACCTCATCCCTTCATTCTATATTTAGAAATCAGGTGCAATTAAAAATGAGGCAGCTTAATCCCTTTTAAAATGTTAGAAGTTGAACTATCAAGGCTGTCTAAAAACTGATTTATGGGTGAGCTCCTGCCAGCTCACTCACTTTTGACAATTTATGCTTTAGAATCAATAGACACTTCTGATTTCCCATCAGAAAGACATTAATCTTTTTATAGCTTAAAGATCTTCTATTAAAGGAAGACTTCATCTGCTTTATATCTAAAAAAATGAGCACAACTTTTACTCATCACTCAAAAAACAAGTAAAATATAATACTGAAAAATTTTTGATTAAATCTATTTATACATTTTCTTAATATTTTTATTTTATTATGAAAATTATTCTAACAATCCCTTTTAAAAATTAAGAATTTTCAACTGAATATTCACTGAAATATTCAGCTATCATTTGAAATGATGCTAAAAGCATAAAGCGTTCTGTATTGTATCTGTGTTTAAATTCACAACTTTTCATTTCTCACACCTCACAATATTGGAGATTACAGCTGTGCGTATTTTTAAATCAATGCCTGATCAATGACACTAATTATGTACTTAAAATCCCATCTGCATTTCAAAATTGTATTAGCTGGGCATGTTGTATCCTGCTCGCTCAAGATATTCAGTAATATAACTATTTTTTTACATTTGAGAAATTTTAAAAGAGATCATTTCAACCTATCAATAAAAACCAAATTATGATTAAATGGGAATTATATTTCTCTTATATTATTACCCACCATTCTTGGCCCCTATTAAACAAAACATGCTCTTTCAGTCTTCACATTACTCTTCTTCTTTTTTTCAACTGAATGTTGCAGGAAAATACTAGCCTGGCAAAGATGCAAATGATCTTCATTTAACGTTTTCCTGGACATTCAGTTTCTCATGGCTACTTTTTTATGGTTATATTACACAAATTCCTAGGTAACAGACTCAGAATTTTGTTTGGAATTCAAATCTTAAAGTCTTGAAGGCCCGTGCTGAACTTTCAGGTTAATTATAATATTTTGAGAGGTAATAATTAGCTTTGAAAACAAAAATTATCTGTTGTGAGACACATTTGTTAATGTAGGCAAAAATTTAATAATTTGGATTTTACTTTAGGTCTTTGTTTTTTCCTTTAAACTTACTTCCACAAACAGGATTATTTAAGGTTACATTTTTCTTTGTTTATCTTTCTGCCCCAAAACAGCATAAATTAGCTTTGTGGTGATGATTTTGTGAAATATACTCATAGCAATGTAGAATTACCATGAATTGCAAAATATTTTTTTTTTCTGTTCCTCTCCAGGTCATACTATTTAACAATTACTTCTTCATGTTGCCATGCAAATAGTACAGGGAATGATCTATGAGTGAGACATCCTGCAATCCATGCATGCTCCAGGCAGACACCAACCTTAGCGTGAACTGATACACAGGTATCTGAGAGCAGTACCATTTCTATTCAATTCTCTACTGAAGGATTAGAGAATACCTCAACCAGAACATATGATAACTTCGTTACAAACACTCATTTTCTGACCTCAGAATGTTTGCAAATCTGAATTTTGCAATGACCATCACTGCACACCTGCAATTCTGGCATGTTAAGACACTGAAAAATAAAACACCCAAGTCACCTTGTAGAAAAAGTGTGAACATGTGCATAAATAAATAGGATAGGATACCCTTAATTTTCTTCCTAGACACAGTCATGATGAGACTAATGTACAACTGTATTTCAGTTCTCAAACAGAAAACAAAAGCCATATTAATATGTAGAATAAATGACTATATAAAATAGAGAAGCTTCTACCCCAAAAAACAAACAACTCCATAAGCAACTCACTAGACAACAACAAAAAATATAATGTTCTTATTCTTAAGAAAAAAACCCCAGCATTAGTCCTGGTAGTCTAGATAAGTTCACATTCTATATAAAGGATGTTGACTTTTTTATACCCCAGTATACTGAAGACTGAGCAGCTTAATTTACTGATGACCTTTTAGTTTCATTTAACATGGTTTGTAAGCTAAAATCTACAATTACCAGTGTGACACTAGGAGGAGACCACAACAACAGAAAGAACATTTAAGAAATTATTTAAATTCTAAAATCTTCGTGACACTGTAATTTAGGTCCCTAATATTTAAAACTGAAGAAAGCTACAAAATCATACAAAGGAGCTGGCATGCCATACTCATGGAAATTTTAAAACCCACAGTTTTTTTTGAGGATTCACAGGCTCATTAAATCTTTAACTGTAGAAAATTACTGATAGAAATATCTTAAATCCTGCAAATAATAAAAGTATTACTTTTACAATGTATTATAATCGATTGTTTCTAAAATGGTGTTATTATGTGAACTAAAATTTGTGTTAATACACTTACAATAGAATCCTTAATTTTGATAAATAATAACAGGAAATTAAGAGGCAGGCAAAAAAGGTGTCCAAAAAAGGGTACTTCCATAATGGACTTAAAAATACTTACAAAAATATCTACTGACTTCATCCAAATCAGTTCTGCCCACTCTACGTCATTAGAGTAGATCATCACGTCACAAAATTTAAAACAAGCAAGCTGACAAATAGCACTGAAAGTACATTATCACTTCTCTTTGTACATAAAAATCTTGCTGATGTAGTTATTTGATCTTTTTCTACTGCTTTAAGCCATTGGGAGGAGTTATGTAAACATTTCCCTTGAGAGTGAAGGAAATCATAAAGTCAAGTACACAAAGTTGTCTTGCAAGTTCATACAGACAAAACTGCATCATCGCAGTTTTGTGTGATATTTATACCAGGAGCAATGACTGGAATTAATTTCAACATGGGCAAGAATGTTAGTGGGCTATCACATTCTTTTCTGTAGAGCTCAAAATTTTATTATTCCCTTGTTCAGTTATATATATCAGAATAATTTGTTACAACCTCTCTGGTTATCAGTCAAGGTACTGCAACAGGGAAATTTATCGAAGAATGATGGATAGACTTCATTGTTCACTGAAAATCTGAAGAAAATAGACCAACAAGTATACATTTGGTTTATTTTACACTAGTTTTCACAACCTAGCACTAACTTCTCTGTTTAATTCTTTATATGCCATAGATAGTAATTGAAAATTATTCTTCTGGAACATAAATTATTCCTGGTTTGGAAGAAAAAAAAGGGGATATAAGACTGCTAGACAGAGACTGCTGTTTTTCATCTGGACCCAGAAGCAGTGAAATTTATTCAAAACAGCTAAGTAAAGAAATTCCTTGCTAATTTCACTTCAAAAGCCCAGAGCAGAAGCAGTTTGTGACAGAAAGTTTAAAAATCTGAATGAAAATGGTATTACATATGCAAAAATGCATTTTGCATACATAGTGCCATTATCTAATAGATCTGTGTATTTCACTTATTCTTTATTATTACATCTATCTTTAAAAATCAAATCCTATTGTTAGATAGAAATCAAAAAGCTGAGACAAGTCAAAGTCACTTTTCACCAGAAAGTTCTAGTTTGTATATTAGTCAACTAAATATGATGAATCTGATACTTTCTAAAGACACGTTTCAAGAGTGCTTGATTTACTTTCAGCTCTTATCTCTCATCTGAAGTGACTTAGTTCATGATTTTCTGTATCTTTGAAATATCTAAAGATGTCAATTATAATGTAAGATGTAAATTTAACATAATTTCATAAAGATTATCACAATATTTATATGAATTATCTGGCTATATGACTCTGAGGGAAATAGTGACTAGGTTATTCATTGGAATAACACAATTTCGTAAAGCATTGAGATTAGTCTAGGAATCCTGAGTTCTCCATTCAGCCAATCCAGTACAGCACTAACATTACAGTATGAGCAGGATGTTGAAAGGGAAAAAAAAATATCTTCTATGCCAGAAAGTTGGTCCTTAAGAAGCTGAGGAAAACTATTATAAATGAGATGTCAGAGAAATCCCCTGTACAAGGAAAGTCTCAGAACTTTTTGTAGGTGTGTGGCAGGAGGAATTTTATATTTTTATAGCATTCTCCTATAAAACTGAAAATTTCATATTTCTCTAAAAATTGGAATTTATGACTCTTAGCCTTATTTTGAACTACAGCTGAAATTAGTCATTATTACATGACATAGAAGATTTTGTACTTTTTTAAATTTAGGAAATTTCCCAAAATCTGGTTTTATCCTATCTAGCAATTGGTGCTTTTTAGGTTCTTTAACAAAAAATATTTTAAGCTCCTTTATCCTTGGCCCAAACATGCAAGAAAAAAATGAAGAAAATCAGACTATTACTTATGATCTATTATCCATCCCTCAAAATATTAAAGGAGGCATGATCTTAAATTCTTTGCTACTGCAAAAACACTCCTGGGAGTCAAATTCTATTTTCACCCTTTAAAAGATATCACAATGATTCAAATTTTGGATAAAATTCAGCCTTTATCTAAAATTTCAAAAGTATATTATTTAGAACTATCTAAACCCAGAAAAACAAAATGGCTACATCCACATTTCTATTTTTAATTCTATTAACTTTAACAAAAGAGACAGTAGACATGGGTTGTAGCAAACTTTATTTTTGAAGTAAATTTTTATTTGATCTTGTTCTCAAGCCAGTTCAAGGTTGGTTGTAAGAGTATCTGGATACTGAAGTCCAACACAATTTTTTTTCAAAACTATTGTTCATATTTTTTCTATCCCCATAATTATATTTCAGGTAGAAAAAAGAGTCCCAAACAATTTCAACAATGAAGTACCCTTATTATCTTTTTTTTTTTCACTTGTTCTGTGCATTTCACCATGGATTTTGCTATTGCAATGATGAAACACAGGAAATAGCTGATTGAAACCTTTTGTTATGCTTTGTTATGCTTGACTTAATTTTGATGACAAGGCTGGAATTAGGTTTCTTCAAATAACTGTACAAATATTCCTAACTCCCCATAAATGTTCATGAAGGCACGATGGGCTGTAAATATTTAAAATATTAGTGAATCTTTGATCTTATTTACTCTTTCTGCTTAAGAGTAACTTAGTTCCTTTTTTCTTTCTCTTTTTTCCTTTTTTTCTCACTTTTTTTTCTCAATCCCACATCCTTTTCCAATATCAGAATCACACCATATACACATAGGAACAGAAGATACAGCAAAACAAAAGCAGCATAAATTGAAATTTTGATGTTAATGCAATAATAGTGCTTCAAATTCTACCTTTAATGAGGCTGATGTACTCCTGAAAATTTCTTAAAATCGTGTACATGCAACATAGGTATGTGCAACATCATGTGCAACTTTCCTATGTGCCCGTATAATTTTTAAGTTGTCTAATACACTCATTATAAACATTTTCTGCAGAAGAAGTGAAGCTTTAAAATGGTATTAGAAACAATTTTGTAATTAATATGGTGAGAGATGCATGGTATTGTTCTCACTGAAAGATATTATTATTGTAGTAACTACAGGAAAGAAACCAACTAAACAAAACCAAATTGATTTGTTCCTCAGAAACTTCATGGTCATGGACTTTCACTGGACAGTAGAACATCATTTGTTCCTTTATGCAGAAATCAGTGTAGTAGTGCTTACGGTTTTCCGTTTAAAAACAAAAGATTGAGATTGTTACTTCTGCCTTTTTCCTAACATACATACAGACAGACATTAAATGCAGGTAAGTCATAAAATCATGTCATATGATGTTAGATGGTCCAACTTGGATTTGCTGTTCATTTATAAAAACCTAATGATTACCATCAGACTCGATCTTTTTTCTCCTAGTTTCCTTTTTTAATTCATTGTGTTAAAGCAAAGATATCAATTTAATGTATTTTATTTGCATACTATTGAAATGGAGGAGGTAAGCTTTTTCCTAATTATCCTTAGGTGACACACAATCTTAGCTGCAATTAAGTTTTTTAGTTTGTCTGCCATTTTATTTTAATTGTTAGCATTACATTATGAAGGTTAAACTGCTACTTATAAAAATTGATGAAAATAGACCTTCTTATTGTGACAGAAATGTTTTTTTCTTTAACTATTGACTTGATGTTTTCTTTAACTAGTGATTGCTAGAATTCATTTATCCATTTTGTCCCACTTAGTGTGAGTTCTCAAAAAGTGATTAAAGTATACTGTTTTATAAAAAGAAAAATATATATGGAGTGTACAGTATCATACTGAATAAACTATCCTTTAAATATTCTCTGTAACAAAAAGAATGTGATAAAGTGTAGAACAGTGAGTGTAATGGTAAGGTAAAGATAATGAAAAAGAGAAGTTCCACATATACACCAGAGGAAAAAAATAGACTTGGTAGCTGTTAAGACATTCAAAATTTCAGGCTGCTTTTGAAAAACTGGCAGGGTAAGCTGACAGCATAATTAAAATACATGTTTTCTTCCTACTTCAGGGAAAGAGAAGTCTGCAAGCCAGTTTTTTTGGCTACTTAACAACTTCTATATTCAATTTTCTTCTGTCATATTTTGATCAATTAATTGTGTGTGAATATGGGGCAAGATAATCACAGCCAAATCCTTATCCAGCTTATTTAGCTGTCCAAATATTAAGGCTATTCCAATGGTATGTTCACTCTTGTAGAACAACTGTCTTCTGAATTCTTTTCTTGCAAGATTTCAGAAGTTCATTAATTCAAAAGAAGGCCTGTGCTCTTGGGTATAAAGGCTCATGGTATGGTGATTCATAGTTCAATTAACGTATCTTTTCCAAGAGCATTGGAATGGTGAATTAAGAGAGTGTGTACAATCAGCTTGTCAGCCCACTACAGACAAAACCAGAAAACGATGAGCTCAACTATGACACAACCTTCTCGCCATGTGGTAAAGGGCTCTTTCACAGATCACGGCTGGAAAATAATACATCAAGAATTTGCAAATAGAGCAAACCCTCTGTACTGCCAGACTTCAACCGAGCCCTCCTCACGTAAATTATTGGCAATGAGTGGACACATCCTTGATACTCCTGGTTAGATATTGGTATTTAAATTCCTATCACTATCCTAGGCAGGCATGTTCTGAATGTTGGCTGCTTTTTCCCTTCTTTTGGGATGCCTCATTTCACCCTATAAAGAAGTGCATTTTACCTCTGTTCTTTTTTCCTTTTTGTTTCATTTACTCTCTTGTGGATAGATATGTAAAAAGAGAGTACCTCCCCTGAACATTTTTTGTGTCATCTATTCCCACTGGCAAAACAGCCTAGAATTTCAAACCAGACTTTCAGGATCCAGAATTTTACAACACAGCTTAGTGGCAAAGTATAATGCTATATAGAAAATAAGAACTTCTTTTTTTCCTGTTTGCTTATGCACAAGTTTGTTTGTTTGTTTGGGTTTTTTCGTTGTTGGGTTTTTTGTTTTTTGTTTGTTTTTTTTGGTTGGTTTTGTTTGGTTTTTTGTTTTTGTTTTTGTTTTGTTTGTTTGGTTTGGGCTTTTTTTGTTATTGTTTCTTGGGGGATTGGGTTTTTTTGTTTTGTTTGGGGTGTTTTTTTCGTAGAGAAGAAGCTAAGGAGAATTGCTAATTTAGTTCACTTCCCAAATTAATCTCAGTCACAGCTTTGTACAATACAGTTCCTATTTGATAAGTATGAACTCTGCTCTTTCCTCTAAATACTTTTTAACTCACCTTGTTGAAGTGTTTATTTCACTCAGTATACTGATTACCATATCTCTTCATAATTGCTTTGCCATGATTATTCACTGTTTCACCAGTCTTCATGCCATTATTTCATCATAAATGATTTGTGCTTACTTCCATGTAATCAACAAAACTATTGAACAAAGTTGGCCCTAGAGTTTCCTTTGAACTCTTGTGAAAACACATTTATAAAGTAATGACAAATGCATTATGAGGTCCACCAGCTAGATCTTCATACATTTAATTTGGACCACATTGATATGGTGCTATTATTTAAAATTAAAAACGCATACAATAGGCCAAAAGTCAAACTCTACTTATATTAAATCCCTTCATTTTATGTCTGCTAACCTCAAATAATTAAATCAAGGGTTTAAAAAATTTATTTTTCTATTAAAAATATTCAACTGCTATTAGTGTTTGAGGTTTTTTACTTAGCTCATTACTTAATTTTTCTATCTAATTTTCCATTATTGCAAGCAAAGCTGATGTCAGAGTAACTACCTTAGCAGTTAGGAGGAGTATGCATTAGCTGTGCTTGAGTATTGAGTATCTGAAAACTTCAGGGAATCATCGAACTAGTAATAATTAAAACTCTGAGGAACATTTAATGAGTTATTCCTGGATGTTACCACTTTCCCTAATGCTAATGGACTGGAAATTTTTGTTATTATCAAGGAGTTCAGCCACATTATCTTTTTGCTTTATAGATAGAAAGCTGAAACATATTCTCAGCTGTTTTACTAATCATTCTCTGCTGTTATCGTTTTTTCTATGTCTTCACACGAAGTACATATTGTACTTTTTTTTTTTTAGGACACAGTTTTCTCTCCTCAATCCCTTTAATTTTTCCTTTAGGCCACAGTTTCCTCTCCTCAATACCTTTAACTTTTCCTATTGATTTTCTACATTTACTAAACACAAGTCTATGAGGTTAAAGAACTATTTCAGTGCAACTTCTCACATTTCTGATAAATTATCTGCTACTTTTTAACTTTCCATTGCCAACTGAAACTATAGATGTACATGCATATTTAGTTTATTTCTTTATCGATGAAGGACAACATTTTGACTCCTGTGTAATCTGTGTAAAAATACTCAACTTTTTTTTCTGTCTAAAATGTATTCAATTTTCCCTTTACTTTGCCATTTTAAGAAGCAAGCATATTATAGTATTGGAACCACAATATGCTTGTTCTGAATCAATGTTAGGAGGTCATAATCATTCCTAACCATTAATTTTGGCTGAAAAAAGGAGTTGTTTTTCATTCAAATTAGAGAATTATCTATATTAAAGGCAAACCCACTTTAAGTTATCACACAATTTCTTTGAAAACTCTAATGATGTATTCATTGCTTCCATAAAATCACTGACAGCACTCATCACATTTTCCTAATAACAGATTTTTTTTCCAACCTATACGGTTTAGCAGCCATTTCTTGTGTGGCTGAATGTTTTTGCTTATAAGCATGTATGTGTAATGATTGGCCTTGTTCCATCCAAATAAAACTTTCACCTACAGATATAATCAGGTTTTGCATGAGAAATTCACAGGAAAGAGTTAAACAAAAATTCAATGTAGAAAATGTATTCCTGGTTCCATACCAAGTACTGAGTTTCTACTCTCACTGATAAAACAAAGAATAAAATATAAGTTTAAACTAATTTAATTAAGATTAATTTACTGAAGGCTGACGAAATTTTCATCTCACCTTATCTACACTGTTCCATAAAATTACATCTGAATGAACCAAAAGGTATCTAGCCAAACAATCTGGCCATACTATTAAACAACGACAAATGAATACAACATTCAAACCTATGCTCTGTTGAATACCGTGAACTTGAGGTACACAGAATGAGAAGATAGATAGTCACAATCTTCTAATTAGACTATTTGCTGTTTTGTATCTACATGAGTTCAAATGATACCAGATGTAAGGTTATAAGCATTTCTAATGTGTGCATACATACAAGGCAAAGAGAAGGAAATTATACATCTAAAAGCTGCATTTTAAAATGGCACATACAACTTCGTAGCACATGAAGAGGGCCAAATGGAAAAAGCTTTCAAACATACATTTTTAGGGAGGACCAACATGAAGATGCTAACTTTGATGATAATACATGCGTTATTTAAAATTCTAAGAGCATATATTGCTTCAAACTAAGGGAAGTCTTTTCAGGACATATAATTTCCATTGTTATCGCAACTTCATTCAAAACAGAAGCTCATGCTTATCACATCTGCACACTAGGTTAATAAAATAGATTGGGATATTCCTTCTTCACTACAGTGTTTCTATCCCTCTGACATGGCAAATATTCCAGTAAATCATGGAGATTCAGTGACAGAAATTATTTTGGCAAGACAAAATATTCCTAAGATTTATTTTATATACTTCTCAATTAAATAAATTAATGTAAGATATAACAATGGACTACATGAGAGAAATTGGATGTATTTGAATGTCTCTGAGTAACTACCACTAATACTGTGGCTGAATTATTAAGACTAGATTTTTACCTAAGACTAGATTTTTACCTATTTCAGTGAAGTTTACTAGGATGGCACCTTTGAAACAGTTTGCTCATCTGATTACTCATCAGTAATATTAAAACAGAAGTCAGTATCCACAGATGCTGCCTCTTCAATAAGCCCACAGAGCAGCTCCAGCCACTGAGTGCTCATGCTGGCAGATAGGTAACTGTAGGGTGGGAAGTTGAGATTCATAACTTCCTTGAGCTGAGACTACACTGTCATACATGCCTGGTATACAAACACTGGACAAAAATTATTTGAAAGAGTAACATACTCTTGAATATCTAAACTGTTTTCATTTCAACCCAGAATTAACAACTGACCAATAAAATCCACTCACCCTCTCTTCGATTAAGCCTTGCAAATCCAGGGCTGTGACTGATAGATAGCTCTGATGAACTACTGAATGATGACTGAGGCAAAGAAGACACCAGCTGATCGTCACAATTATCTGCCAATGAAAGATATCACATACAGTTTAATCACTCAGACACCACTTAACAGAACTGTTAACACAACCGTGGAACTGTAACAGAATCAACTCTGCATCTGAGAGCGGCATATCTCTAAATATTTCCTCTTACTGTATTACGTGTATTACTGAAGCACAGGTTTTGGGTTTCTTCATGAGACTACCATGAAAATTTATCATGTTCTTTAACCAGCTGTTTCTACCCACTTCTAACTTAACTTCTGAGATCATACCAAGAAATGGTTCACTCTTCACTCACTATGATTTACATGAATAGCAAGTAACACATTCAATTCTCTGTAGCAGCACCACGCTACAACCTTACCACATGCTTTTTATTTTCTTTTGACCTGATGCCAGCACAGGTCTTTTCAATCACTTTTAATATGCAGTCACATTGTTTCTTAAAAAAAACCTATAAAGCCAAGCAAACTGAATAAAATTAAATAAAAAAGTAATCTCATCTCTTTTAAGCATAGTAAACATGACAAAATGGAAATTTCTTTTGCTTTGCAAATGATATATGTGTTTGATACGGACACAGCAAAGTAATCATTAGATCATAATTATTAGTATACAAGTTCTAACATCATACAGAATAAAACCTGAACATTTCAGAAAAAGAAGACTTAACTGCAGTTCACAATCAATTGTGAAGAAACAAGCAAATGCTAATCAATAATCTAGCTTTAAATGTCTCTCCAGCTGAATTACTATACATGATATGTGTTCATTCTCCATTTAAATTTGAAATGTATCAATTGAGAATTGACATCTGATCTAGTTTAGCTGAAAGAAAATTAACTTTAAAAAACTCAAAGAAGTACAGCAAGTTCTTCCCTAACTGTACTGGGTCTGGTATCTGTTCTTTAGAGAAAGAGGAAATTATGTCAATTTTTAGTCTTCATGAAGTATTTCTTTTCAGGACAATCATATTCTTTGGATGCAACTAGTTTTCAATTGAAAAATCATAGGTGAATTCTTCTTCTTCCAACCCTTCTATTTGTCCACCAGGTTTCACTGTCAAAACCCATAAATATTAATGAATACAAAATCTTTTCCTTACCTTAATTAATAATTAAGTGTTTCTGCTAAGTAATTATAGATATTTCTAATTAGCAGCAAGACTTATATGAATGTCCCAAGAGGATTTTTATCACATTCTATTTTTTTTAATGTTGTTTAATTTAGTTCTTTGAGGAATGCTCTTTCTAAAGGAAAGGCTTAGTACTGGCCTTGACTGTTAAGAGTAAGAAGTTCTCTCCTAAATCCCATAAATAATATCCATTCACAACAACATATTAATTGCTCTTGAAAATATGCCATATTCTACCAAATTCAGAGTACTTCACTCACAAAAAAAAATTACTATTATTTTCTTACTTTTTTTCCTGTTCTAGGTTTACACAATAAAAAGTGTAAAATTTTATAACCACTCTTTAATATATAACTGCAAACTCATTTTTTCACTTCATTATTCACATATTAGATTTACAATGGTGAAAGAAGTTGTCCTACTTGGGACAAATTGTCCACCTGGCAAGCACAAAAAAGAAAGAAAATGAAGGTCTTATGAGTAAATGCATTGCACTCTATGACTTAGAAATGGATCTCATTAGTGAAAGGTTTCTTTACAGCACAGAAAATAAAACTTATTAGTCATAAATTGCATTGGAAAGAGAAGAACATGATGATGCTGTGTTTCCCACAGAGAGCCACTTACACTGCTGATGTAAGGGAACACTTCAAGTGTCACTGATCCTTTCTCTACAGCCAAAGCCTATATTGAAAGTCTAGTTACCACGATGGATATTAAGAGAAGAAAAAAAAGAGGCATTTTTACTCAAATTTATTTGCATGATACACAATCACAGACCTACAGAATCATGGAACAGTTTGAGTTGGAAAGGACTTCTAAAGGTCATCTAATCCAACCTCCTGCCATAAGCTGGGACATCTGCACTAGATCAGATTGCCCAGAACCCCATCCAATCTGATCTTCAGTGTTTCTGGGTGTGCAGCATCTACAGCCTCTCTGGGCAAACAGCTCTAGTGTTTTACCACCTCCATCATAAAAAATTTCTTCCTTGTAACTCATCTAAATCTCTTTGAACTTCTTTTGGTTGAAAACAATTACCCCTTGTTCTATTGCTACTTTCTTATTAAGTATTGAAAAGGCCACCATTAAGTATTGATAAGGTCTCTGTGGAGGCTTCTTTTCTCCAGGCTGAACATTCCCAACTCTCTCAGCCTTTCCTTATAGGAGAAGTTCTGCTCCATCCCTCTGAAAAATCTTTCAGCCCTCACTTGGACCTGTTCCACAGGTCCATGTCTCCCCTGTGCTGAAAATTGCACAGCTATTTGCAGTAGAATGTCTCATCTCTTTCAAAAGCCTCACATTTTAAATGTTGATCTTCTGGTGAGAGATGGCATGTGTTATGAAATGAATCATCAGGAATGAGCGCATGCCATTAATACACAGAAGCACTAGTAGATAAACAACAGCAGGCACACTACTTTTAAATCACCCCTGGGTATAAGTCTTCACAAACTTCAATTCAGAATAATAAAAAAATGGTACATTTCCGCTGGATGGATGATACATCTGCCTTTGCAATGTTAGCTTCTGCCAAATACATTTTTCACCTTTTTTCTTTTTAATGTACCTGTTGGAAAGGAATCAATGGTACTGAATTATTCTACCCAGATGGTCTCATACATGTGTATTTGTGAAACATACATAATGCTTTGAGATATTCCCAGAAGAATTCTATAAGCACTTATCATTTATCATATAATAGTTTATGTCAAACTTGATTTATAATAGAAAGGCACATAAAATTTTGAATATTAATAAAAGATAGTATCTAAAATCCAACAGTGCATGATATGGCTTTTTGCCTTCGTACAATATGAGAAATTAACAAAGTGTCACAAATAGATATACCTTGAATAATAATAAATTTCTTTTACAACAACCACTTTGCTTTGTTTCAGGAAAATGACTTCATATGAACTTCTGCTTTATTGCTTAGCACATGTAGCTTAAAACATATTTTGTGGCAATTTTCATTGTGCAATTTACCTCAAAATTTCGTATGAATTCCAGAGTGAAATCAAAACACTTTGTAGTAATTGTCAAGAACCAGATGGTCAATACCAACTTGCTTCTCAATGTAAATAAAAACAAACAAATAAATAGTCTCTACTGAGTGACAATTCTGTATGCTTTCACTTACATTGGAAGACATTCTACATGATGTGCACTGTTTGAATTCAGTGCTTTCTCACATGGTACCAGTGACTTCATTTCTCTTGGCCAGCCTTCTACTGCACAACAAAACACATCTGGCAGCTGAAGGCAATGTAGGACTTTCCAGTGGTATTTCTTTCACACAGCTTCTCTAGGCTAAAGGAATACTTAAGTAGTCTATTCTACTTTTAAACCACGGAGTTTTAGCTAAAAGTTGCCTATCATATAGCACCTATTACTTTTTTTATGATAAAAATATCTTTTTCAAACAATATGTAAGGATACCTATAGCAGAAAGAAACCCCAGGTTTCTGTAATATGCACAAAAATCTGGTAACAAATAAGATTTTGAGAAAGAAAAAATATATAAAGAAAACACATATTACCTGTTATTCAAGAAAAGTTATTCAAGTCATATAAGGCATGCCTTTCCATATACCGTAATTCCAGTGTGACATTAATAAAATTTATAAAGCAACTGAGGCATTTTAAAGGAATAAAACTCTTAAGTGATGCATGAATAAAGTATGCCTATAATTCCTTTTCCAGCTCCAAATAATATTCCATTATGCATATTCAGAGTACAGCAAGAAATTTTTAATACACGGGTACTATAAATTGCATAGATCATGCCATAAGAACAAAGGAGTTCAAACAGGATATCATCCTGTAATAATAACAGTTATAATAACAATAGTAAGAGTTATCATGACTGGTTATAACATTATGGTTGATGAAATAAATTTTGTTTCCTCCACCAAACAGCTGCTTGCTGAAATTAAAATAGTAATAAAAACAGCAGAATACTGGGACAATCTGAGATTTATTTATTCAGAATACGTAAGTGTATATATTAATTTCCATGTAATGATAAAAGCTGATTTCATTTACAGGCATAAACCTCCTCTTTTCTCTCTTCTCAAGGATATATGGCAGCGATTTTATTTTGAATGGAAGTTTCTTTATCTGAATTATTAGCTTGGTCCACAATAAAGACTAACAGATTTTAATGCTTTTCAATTTCACTGAACTTTAAATAAGCAAATGTCAACAAATAGTGCCTAGCTACTACAGGTTGATGTGAAAAATTATATTCTGTCCATAATTATCAAAAAAGCACATGTGTTACATCGACACATTGACTTTACTCATAACATACGTTAACTCAAACATCCCAACCCAAGAGCATACACAAATTAACATATTACAATTTCACTTATTTAATTTTTAATGAAATTATTTTTGGCTATTATATTGTTGCATACACCTTTCTTTTTTTTTTTTTCCTTAAATATCAATTTACTTCAAACTCCCTCAATCAACAAGAATTATCATTTCCTTACTCAACTCTTAACTTCTCATAAGGGAGGACAGAAGTAGCATAAAAGTAAAAAAAAGGATTATAATGTTTGGCTTCCCTAGAAATCTATCAAGTTCTTTGGTTTTATGAAGGACTCAAAGAAAATACTGAGTACCTAAAGAGCAAAGCAACACTTTAACATGAAACAAAACAAACAAACAAACAAATTTTTTAAAAAGTAACAAACAAACAAAAAACCAAAAACCAACCAAACAAAAAAATTCCCCATCAAATCAAAGGAAGTTTTGCAGTTTTTTCTCAAGTACGTAAAACAAAATATCTAATCATCAGCCAAGTAGAATAGCTAAAAACTACTAGAAATAAACACTCACAGAACAGAAAAGGGAGCTCTGGGAGCCTCTCAGAAGTGTAATAATGTTCATCTTTCCCATACAGGTAAGCCCTAAGAAAGAACTATTTTGCCATGAAATTTTAATAAATTAATATCTATGATGAAAAACCTCATGAAAAGGAATGAGGCTCATAAAAATAAAGGACATGTCATACTGTAGCAACAAGACTAGTGCCTCCTAAAACCTACAAAAGGTGCCACAACACCTAACCTACAAAAGGTATTTAACAAATCTTTGGTTCTGTCATGTACACTTCCAAGTTTCTTTTCCCAACACTGTGAAGACCAAATATTCTCTAGCCTATCTACTCTTTTCAATAAAAGAGACTTTATTTTCCACAGGAGTGAGCACCCATGTCATTTTACCTAATAGAAATTTTAAATATGTTAATTGTGGTAATTTAGTCTTTGGTCAGTGTGGAGGCTTGTAATTAGTTTCAAAAGAGTAATTGAATTTAATGAGATTCCTGTGCCATGGATAAAAAAAGATTTCCCCCCTCCTTGTTTTCCTGAGAGGTTTTGACCATTATGCCTGTCCCAGTCTTAGTGAAATCTTCATCAATAAGAGAAATGAGGAGAAGTCGACAGATTTACAGACCATTAGACCTTTATGCTTTCTGGCCTTCTAGCTACAGAATATGCAATGTCACTTAAGATGATCCCGGCCTGTCATTACTGCTGCTGCTATATGCTTACGCTTGTATTTGCTTCCTGGACAGGGATAAATTATCCTTGTTCAGAGAGCCTAAGAACTTCTTTATCTCAGGTCTACTGCTGGCTATTTGCAACTAGAAGTTTAAAAACAACACACTAGGAAAGTTACACTCTTTCATTCATGCCTCTTGATAGCCACCAGGGTTTTCCATTCTTCAGTTCAGTTTATGGAACATATTAGGCATTTGCACATAATTACATTTCAACTGCATGAGTTGAAATAAGTTCATAAATTCCTTGCTTCTCTAAGGTTTTCTGCTGTTTACTTCTTTGAAATATGTTAACCTTTCAAGCTGAAATTTTACTAGTGACTAACTCAGGCTGATTTTCTTAATTTATATTTAATTTAAGCACAAGTTTTCATTAATAGATTTCACTTATTTCTTGGAGGCAGTGGAAAGAGAAGGTAGGGAGCTGATTGCCCAAGATAAAAAAAGAAGGTTAAAGACTTTGAAATAATTTCTCTGCAAATGTAAAGACTTTATCAATGACCTGCATGGCAGGGCTGATATTTTTCTTGAATTTGAAACAAAGTCTTCCAGTTTTCTAATAAAGTTTTTATCTTTTCCAGATATCAGTTAACACAAATTCAGCACATATGTCTGACACTCAGCAGTCAATTGTTCCTTTTATATTCACATCAGGCATGTGATTTTTACCTTTACAAAATACATGAAATGTTGTATTTCCTTCCTTTCAAGGAGCCATCCCTTTTTCACAAATGCAGCTATTTCATGCCAACAAGAAATCAAGAACATCTAGTGAGTACAAAAAGCCAAATTTCCTCTGTGTTCACAGACAACCTTGTTCTCCAAGGACATGAAATAATTTTTGCGACTTTAAATGGTGAACTTAAAAACACAAACCAGAACAGTTATAGAGATCAGAATTTAATTATACAGGAATGGAAGGGATACAAAAAATATGTTTCCCTGCAGACATTTGCAAAGATTTACACCTAGTAATATATCTTCAATGTATCCTAGAGCGAATCAAGTAGAAGGACTTTTCTACTAGATGAGCAAGTTTCGTGTCTTTTGACTCGAAGGCCTACATCTTCTCAAAAAACACTCAGAATGCCAAAATTATGGCAACCACATTACAAAATCACAGAATCACAGTTTTGTGGGTTCCTATGGGTCTTATTTGGTTGCATAAACTCAAAATAATATTTCATTAATGTTTCTATTACCAAAATATCATGCATTTTCATTGAGTTTTGGTGGAGATCTTTGCAACATGGATTACAGGTTGAAAAAAGCTTTCCATATAAAAAGGTAGTAATACATTAAATACTAATATGATCTTATGAGTAAATAATTTAATTCAGTAAGTCTAATGGGTTTTATAATGTCAGTTAGAAGTTTCTCAAGCACTGGTAGAAAAAAGACAAGGTTTTTGGAGAGAATGAAAACGGATATTGTAACATACCATATATTGTAAGGGAGTAGAAAAAATACAATTTAGAATTAGAATATTTCATACTGATCAAAAGCACATAAATTTTATCATTAACTTTCATTTTTTCCCATGTCATCATGCAATATATGGAAACTAGTTTTGTAGCATCATGACATGTTCGTTCTCATGAAGTATGTCTTTAACTTTCTCACCAGATGATTAAATTTTCACCATCTTAGTGCTATGTCATAATACTTTTTAAATTCAGAATATTTTATTACAAATTATTTTTTTTCTTGCAGAATAACGTAATCAGATAACATATACATGTTTCTTAAGATAATAAAAGCCTCTTTACCAGAAGCAAGGATATTTTACACACCCTGTTACCAGAAGTACATAGAAATCATTTTTATTTTTCCTAAACCAGCTGATGCAGAGAGAATTCACATGAAAGTAGGAAAGAACAGTTCGTCTGTTTTGATGAAAGCTTTGACTGTGATTTAATTACATCAAACTTTGCTCAAAGGTAGAGGGTTTCACTTAAATTACACTTCACCCAAGCAACAAACTTCCCATTCATAAAAATAGAAAGAATAGCTCCCCTCCACAAAAAAAAAAAAAAAAAAANCATAAGAAGAAGGAGGGAAAGACAAAAAAAAAACAACCAATAAAAAATAAAAAATAAAAAAAAAATAATTATATTTAAGCCCCCCTCATTTAATTCATGACTCTGGCAACAGGCTCCTCACGATCACTTCCAAAGCTCTTCTTCGCCTGAAAGTACCTGACAAGCAATGAAACTCAAGAGGCCCAAATGCTGCGGGCAGTATAGATAAAATCTATTATCGCACTGTAGGAAAAGAGGAAAAAAGTGTATGCATTTATTCATTTCAGGATTAAAAGGGTCAATACCAAATTGATTACACTTACACACTGTAAAATTGTCCCAGTAATTCATGCCTACACACACACTGAGCAACAGTATTTTACAATTGTAAATTCCATTTATAATTTTAAATATCTTTACTGCTAAGGAACAGTATATTTTTTCCAGATCCAAGATTTTCAAGACAAGATTTAAAGTTTACCTTCAGCTGTAAACCTTTGGATCTTGCTGTCTTGTCTCCATACGACTGAAATAATCTTCTTTTTTCACTATTGTCCTGGTTTAGAGCAAATTTGGGAGGAAACCTCCAAATGGGGTTCTTCTGGAGAGCAAACCCAAATGGGCCCTCCTCCCCAGCCAGTCTGGGAAAAGAACTTCCTTGGAAAAAAGTGGAAAAAACTATTTGTTTAACAAACAAACTGCCCACAAGCATAAGGAATGAATAATATGAAACAATTAAACCTCTCACTGCTCTGAAGAGAAATGGCAAAACTGAGAGAAGTCCTTGCTGTGGGTTAGCTCAGCTCCCTCAGTCTCTTATCAGTCCCAGTCCTTTCAGAGCCGAGGTCCAGGCCCAGTGGGTCATGGGTGCAGCTCCTGGTGCTCCTCTGGGTTTTTCAGTCCAGAACAGATTTAAATAGTCCCAAGAGAAAGGAAAAAAAAACAGTCCAGGAAGCTTTTTTGCCCCAGCTAGCTAGACTAACTAAAAGGAAAAAAAAAACCTCTCTGGCCGCTGTCCGTGCGTTCGATGAACACACAGTCCAAGGACAAACAGAAGATGCAGAGTAGTGAATGGTTTTTCAAAACAAATTGTGCGCTTCTTCTTTCCCTGCTCACTCTCAGAACCAGTCTTAAAGGTACAGAACACACAGCACACACAGAACAGATGATAGGGGATACAGGCATCATAGTCACCCTAGGACAACTATCAGTTGTATTATTTCAAGTGGAAGTTTATACCAATGGTGATAAAATTACCTCAAGAGTTCTTTAATAAAGCAATTTCTTTTAGTCTTATCCTATAAACCTTATTTTCCACACCATGTATCACTATGTAGGCATATTTTAAACAGTCAGCATTTGCAGTTTTTTCCTGAAGGAAAGGTACAAACAGAAAAACTGGTACCGGGGGTCAATGCTCTGGGCTGAAAGTTTCCATTGATTACTTTCATATACCATGTTTGTCAAACTTACTCCTCAAGGCCCAGGATGGTGTTTCATGAGACACAAGGTATGCCTCCAGTCATCCTCTGCTTTCCACCATTGTGAGCATGTAGTTCTTGCCTTGGTAGGTCTGCAGGAGTGTGACTTAACCCATCTACCAGGCTTTCCCTTTTTTGTATTTTGACCTGAGCTGAGCTCAGTTGGTTAGAGCATGGCGCTAACAATGCCAAGGATTGTTTTAGGATTTGATCCCTATATGGACCATTAATTTAAGAGCTGGACCCAGTGTTCCTTATGGGTCCCTTCCAGCTCTGAATATTCAGTGATTCTGTGACCAGCACACAGAGGCTTCACCTGTCCTGCTTGAATCACAGCACCTGACCCACAGTTATGAATAATCTGGGGGATAGTGTCCATGGGTAAGTCCACCCCTTGACCACAACCCCACCTGGTGATTGCATCTCTTTCCTGAAGACCTGAGGCATCATGGGTCCACCAAGTCAGAAATAATTCACCCTTATGTTGCCAGTCCAGACCCTCCTGAGACATTTTAATCTTGGCAGCTCGATCCACCTGTCTGTTGTTGTGATGCTCTTTGGCAGCCCAACTCTTAGGCATATGTGCATCTCATCATGTACTTTTACAGTACATGTAACTTCTCTATCCAGGCAGTGACATCTTGCCACAGTTCAGCAGGTCAGGTGGGTTTGTCTCTGCACTCCCAATTGGTCTTTTTCTGCTGTTCTTGCCAACTATACAGGGCATTTGCCACAATCCACAAGTCAGTGTAGAGACAGAGTGCTGGCTGTTTCTCTTTCAGCAGTATCTAAAGCCAGGCTTTCAGCTCTGATTTGATCCAACTTATCTCTCAATAGCTTTTGTGACTCATCATGTAGGGCATCCATTTTTGATGTATCCCTGCAGCATGGAAAGAACCATCAGTTCAGAGCATATATTGCTTTTCATTTTCAGGTAGCTGATTATATTGTGGGGTCTCCTCAGCACATATTCCCCTCCTCCAATGATGATGATGGTCCCAAATTGTTGCCTTCAGGCCAGTTAGTGATGACTTCCAAGATCCCTGGGATATTGGGGTTTGCTATTTGAGCCCGTTGTGTATATACCACAACCCACTTATGTCACGTCACATCAGTGTCATGATGTGTGGAAGGGACTTTGAACATCCAGCCCAGCATCAGCATTCAGGCTACCAGGAGGAGCTGCACTTCAGTGCCAATCACTTCTGAAGCAGTTCAAACACCTCCATAACCTGTTCATTAGTTCTTTTTCATTTGGAGTGTTTCAGGCCCCAGATCTTTTGTATCCACAACTCCAGAACCCCATGAGTCATCTTGAGTCTCCCTGGATACATTTTGCCAGAGTCTCCAGAAAGGTCAATTCTCTCCAGCTGCAGTATAGAGCACATCTTTTGTATCTCATCCTGTCCTGACTGGCCCAAGGGCTACTGCATGAACAATACCCTGTTTAATTTTTTCAAAAGCTCATTGTTGTTCAAGACCTCACTTAAAATCATTCTTCTTCCAGGTCACATGAGAGGGCTACAATCTGACTGTAATCTGGAATATGCATCCTCCAAAACCCCACAGCACCTGTGAAAGCCTTCATTTCATTTTTGCTCATTGTAGCAATAGCTGCTATTTTGACCACATCCACTGGAAACGCGACAGTGTCCATCATGCCATTTGTCCTGGTCCCCTCCAGTATACAGTTAATTTTTACAGTAGCCAGAAGGAAGTTATGACATTCAGTTTATTCTGTACCACCTCATGTCATCACTGGGTGCAGGAGAAGGAGATCTCTTCTTGGGAGAAGGGCTTCCTCCCCAGTGAGAAAGTGTGGTGGACCAAGAGAAGGGAAAACTCTGGTTCCATGCTAGAGGGAGTGGCATAGGTGAGACTGGTTCTGTGCCAGAGGGAGTGGTGGGGGCAGTATGGCAGAAGGGGCAGTTGGGTATTGTCTATTTTTAGGGGTTTCCTTGGTAATCAGTAACATTTCTTTTTGTACACTCTGTTGTTAGTGGTTGTTAGTGTCATTGCTGTTATTGTTTATTTCCTTACTACACTGCTGCTTCTCATAAATTGTTCTTATCTCATCTGTGATCTTTACTTTTTGTTCATCCAATTCTCCTTTCCAGCCTGCTGGCAAGGGAGAGAGGGAAGGCAGAAGGGAGCACGTGAGCAGGAGTGGGGTTTGAAGAGTCTCAGTAGGAACACCAAGTTGGGGAGTACTATTCCTAAACCTTGACAGCAGTTTATCCCTAAAAATTCAATTTACTGGGGAGGTCCCTTCATCTTACTTTCTTTTATTGCAAAACCCACCTTCAGGAGGATTTTAATTGTCTTCTTCCCTTTCTCAAAAACTTCTTCTGTGTGTTGCCACAATGCAATGTCATCATTGTACTGCAAATGATCTGGAGCTTCACCCTTTTCCAGTGCAGTCTGGATCAGTCCATGGCAAATAGCAGGGCTGTGTTTCCAGACCTGGGGCAGCCAGTTCCAGGTGTACTCCACACCCTCCAGGTGAAAGCAAACTTCATTCAGGTCATGATAGTCCACTGTCAGTTTCCATTCTCCATTGGACTCACACACTGGCCATATAGGGCTGTTAAGGGGTGAGTGAGGCTTGCTGACCACTCCCTGGGTCTCCAGCTCACAAATCATCTCATGGGTGGGGACCACAGAGTCCCAACTGGTGCAGTTTTGCTGCAGTGCAGTGATGTGGTAGAGATCAGTACCTGTTCTTTGACCCTCAGCAGCTCGACAGCAGAAGGGTCCTCTGAGAGAACAGGCAAAGTATTCAGCTGTCTAANTATTCAGCTGTCTAATTTCCTCTGTCTCCACAGAGCTATCCCAAAAGCCTAACTATGACCTTTGAGGTCCTTGAAATACCCTCTCTTGAGGTAATCTATGTCAGATCCATGCAGCTTCTGGGCCAGTCACAGTGGGGTGTTTTTGTCATTTTTTCCCAGCCAGGCTCACTCCAGC